>CM034710.1:71526553-71539817 GCA_020142125.1 Phrynosoma platyrhinos | reverse complement strand
CTTTCATTGTGTTTGCTGTTTAGTCGATTGTTGTCTAGTCTCCATATTCTCTTTGTTTAACTGATGGTTTATTTATAATTATTCTAAAGTTATTATAACTAATTGTATTGTATTGTATTGTAACTAATTATTGAATTGCAACTAATTTATTATTCTAACTAACCCTCTATTTTTCCAATATTCAAAATAAATTCCTTTAATCAATCTCAATAATATAAATCCAATGACATAAACCCAACATCAATCTATATCTATATTCTATATAAAACTATACGTTTTAACGGTATGCAGTCTCAAGCATTGAATTATACTAACAATTTAAACTTTACTTATCCACCAAGTCACAACAAATTTCAAATACCAAAGTCTTTTAATCTTTTCCTTTAGAAGTTTCTTCACGTTTCCTCACTGCATTGTTTTTCCTTTCTTTCTTTCTCTCCCTCCTTCTCTCTTCTTCCCTAGTCGCTTTGATGACTTCAACACCAGCTGTAAAGCATTTATTATCCCAAAGTCCCTTTAGAGTTCAGGCAATGCAAAAAAGAAAAAAGATTCCCTTCTCAGTCTCTCTGTTCACTTAACCTACTTGCCTGAAACTCCAGAGACTCTGTATATTCACCAGTACCTTGATATTACCTCATGAAGAGTCATGAGAGATAATAGTAAACAGCTCTTAAGTCTATCCGCTCCGTTTCTCCTTTTACGTCTCAAAACAGAGCCTTTATTTAAATGAGTTAGTGTAGAAGCCAATGGGAAACTGATAAATTATGCCTCCCTTCCCCAGATTCCACCGATACCTTTATCTTCCAGTTATATTCCTCTGTCTTCCAAATTACAGTCTTTATAAGGAACCTCCAGGATCCACTTGATCCCTATTCCTCACTGGCGAAGAACTACAATTTCCTCTTCATTAAAACAGGGCTGTTGCTCTTACAACTCCCAGGGAGCCTCTTGGCTGGAGATCTTAATGACGTAACTTCCCCTCTTCTCCCTTCTCCAGTGACGCTGGTGTTTCAAGTATGCTTACTCTAGATCAAGCTTCTCCTCAAAGGATCACTCCTCCCATGCCATCAGTTAAGGAGTTATGGAAATGGATAATATTCTGAACTTTAAAAAAAAATAACCAAGAAAGCAACACAATTCGAGTCTTAATTCTTAGTTCCTTATTTTCAATGATTTTCATCCTATTCGGCTGTATACCAACAGCGACTTTTTTTTTTTCCCCAAAAAAAAGACCAAGTTAATTTCCGGAAAGTCCTCTACAAAACTCAAGCTAAGTAAATTCTATTTATCTTTTTTACTTTTTTCCCCCATAAAGTGGACAGACGTTCCTGCTCCAAATCACTTTGGAGAATTCGCCGCGGTCATGGTAAGTCTTCGACCCAAGGGTCCTCCCTCTGTTCAAGCTCCTTACTAGGAAGTTTTTGAACAGTCCAGAGGACCTATAAGGTCCAATGCCGACCCCGCCAGGACTCCCTGTAACCAAGGGGTACCTATTGACCGGTTTGTTGTTGAAATTGGTCTTTTTAAAACCACAGCGAAAGAGATAGCTCTTCAGCTACTTGCAAAGAGACACCTTACCAGAACTCCATCACCACCGGAAGCCCATTGTATAGTAAGTTTTTAAAAAAATATATTCAGAAGTAATTTATTCAGTATTAAATATATCTCCAAAGAAAGTAACATTGGTGGGTACTGCATATATTACTTCTAGGTCTCAAAACAGGCACCGTTTAGTTGATAGAAAAACCGATAGTCAACACAGAACAAACCTTCATCTATTGATCAGGCTATCTGTTGCTGAGGTATGTATAAAAGACTTGAAACAGATTAGCATTAAATAGAAAGGCAGCAGGAAAAATACATTGTTTTCCTATTTAATATAACCTTTATAACAGCTGATACAGACATAACAAACTATCATTGCAGGGTCAATTATTGTTTTCTGCTCCCAAATCATTCAAGGGCCAGATTACGTGTTAACACAAAACGTGTTTTAAAAAAAAAATCCTAGAAGTAGTCAGAGATCCATTTCTGATTTTGAAGAACAGATACATCTTATGTTATAACAATGGAGGGAGTCCTTCAACCTTTGAAAAGTAAACTGCCATTCACAGAATTTTTCAGGATCTGCATTTCTATTTTAGAGGTAGAAAAAAGCCACTTTGGGGAGTCTGAAAAGGTCAAGAGCTAGAAAACTGACCTTGTAGGATCTATACTTTGCACATCCCTGCTACACTGATCATTACTAGAATAAGACTCAGTCTCATGAGCACTGGAAGTTTTTGCTTCTGTTTTCAAATATACAGTTTACAGTTCAGATGCCATGATAAAAGTAGCCAAGAACAGATTTTCCATTCCACATTTTTTAACAAAATTACACCAGGCTTCATGGTACCACAACACCTGATCTTCACAGTCATCACCTATTCCACACAAACATTAATAGAATTAAATTTGACTAAGAGTAATCAAAAGGTATTAATCTCATTGAGATCAAAGTCTCTGAAATTAATGATTGCATATACAAATCTGTTCATCTGAGAACAGATGAATGTGAAATGTACCATTTATCTGTTAAGTATAAAGATATTTAATGCAATCTCCTTTACTAATTATTTTCTTCTCTTTAGTACTATTTCCTGTTGCTGTTGTCAACCTTCAAGTTGTTTCCAACTTATGGTGATCCTAAAGTTAACCTATCACAGGGTTTTCTTAGAAAGATTTGTTCAGAGGGTGTTTACCTTTGCCTTCTTCTGAGGCTGAGAGAATGTGACTTGTCCAAGGTCATCCAGTGGGTTTCCATGGCAGTGTGGGGATTTGAACCCTGTTTTACAGAGCTGTAGTCTGACACTCAAACCACTATATCATGCTAACTCTTTGCAGTAGTAAGAAGAACTTCTTACAATGAAAATACACTCGTCCCTCCATGTTCGCAGATTTGACGTCCGCGGTCTTAGTCCTTCACGAATGGCAAGTGGGGAGGGACAAAATAGGGCATATGCTTGAGATGTGCACGCAGCGCCGCACACAAGAGCAGGCACCTATTATAACCAATGGGCCTTCAATATTTGCAATTTTCCTGATTCGTGGGCAGGTCCAGAAAGGATCCCCCACAAATTGGGAGGGACGACTGTATTCCTAAAAGCCCAGTGGTCAAGTGATTTCCACACATACTTAAATCTTTTGGGATAGATAGTTATCAAATATGATGTACTTACAAACAGTTCTAAGAATTCCAAATACTTCTGAAGAGGTAGAAGATAGTTCTCTTACAGTGCAAATACATACTAGCCTTAAAGATACTTAAAGCCACATTGTCTGAGGCACAAAAATCAGTAAACAAGTACCTAAAAGCTCAGTTCTTATAATCAATGGGACACAAACTCCCATATATTCAGGATTTGTATGTCATTATAAGCAACACAACTTTTAAAACTGTCTGGATATATCCACACAGTATTTAGTAATACTGAAAACAATTTAATGTGTGTGGGGGGTGGGGTGGAATAGTGTTCTATACTCATGTTCTGGCCCACTACCATTATTTCTTCAATACAGTGTCCACCTTTTACCATCCCTTAAATCCTTATTATTTTGAAACTATTATAGCCTTTTGAAGAAGAATATGTTGCTGTACTTTCAAGGCAGGATTCAATGCTGTACTTCAACAGGATCCCACTGCCAATACCAGTAATCACTCCTCCTCCTGTAATCCCCTAGCCATCCTTTAAAGGAAAGGGGCTGGGAGATCATTTGGAGTGCTTTTTTGCTACCACGGAGGGCTGCAGCTAGAGGGAGAAGGGAAGAAAGTTTTAATTCCACTGGTGATGGATAGACCACTGCTTCTTGACCTCTGTGTTCTACTGTGCATCACCTTCGTGCATGTTGCAGGAGCACATTGGGAGATAAAGCACTTTTCAAACTCAGTGTATCTCCATTTGATGAGTGACGGGAAGCTGCCTTTCCACCCATTAACAAAGTCTCTGCTTCTTTGATTTCCATGGCTCTCTTATAAAGCTCAGCAGCCTTTTCAAAATCTCCTCCTTCATAGCTTAATGAAGAAGAAAAAAAGAGTTTAGTAAAAAATGTTTATAATGACTGAAGCAGTACCACTAACACAGTGCAATGAACATTCCCCAAAATAAAACCCACATTGGTACAAGAATGGCATTCAGTTCATAGGGCACTGAACCTGTTATCTGATATAATTAATACTGACATAGAAGCAGGGATAAAATGGCTACAGCTTGAGATCAAACTGTCCTGACAGCTCCTGAGTTGCTCAGGGATCATGAGAGACCATGCTATGATTTATGTAATAATCAATCCTTAGTTCATAAAAAGCATGCAGTCAGTCCTTCACATCCACAGATTCTGCATCCATTAATTCAACCATCTAATGGATTGATTTTTTTTTAAATTCCAAAAAGCACATTTTGATTTTGCCATTTTATATAAAAGATACCATTTTACTATGCTACTGTATGTAATGGGACTTCAGCATCCATAGATTTTGGCATCCACGGCCAGGTGTGTGTGTGTGTGTGTGTGTGTGTGTGTGGAACCAAACCGTCACAGATACTAAAGGCCTATTGTATTAGCATTCTGTGTTCTAGAATTGAAAAACAATAGAACATGATTTCCCCTAACTTTCTAGGAAATCCTTTAAAAAGCTCCCCCAAACCAGCAAATACATTTAGAATTTCCTTATACTAGTTTATTACATTTTTAAAACCATGAATTTGTGGTGGACTGCTGTATAAAATGAATTGACTCTCTGGTCTGACCAGGGATTATTTTTACACGGGTGCAAGAGTTCTGATGGGGGAATATTCTATGCAGCATCCCACATTTACTCTAATGGAAATTGCACTCACAGGCACAAAGGAATGTGCAATCTCATTTGCAATGTTGGCAGAAATGAAAAGGGCAAGCTAAGAACATGTGAAAGAATAAGCAGCATTTGGATAAAAAAAAACAATGCCTGAAACATTAGATCAATTCTCTAAATAGAAGTTACCTCAACACAGCTAAATTCTTTAAGGTTTCTCCTACACGAGGATGCATCCGCCCAAAACTGTCTTCATAAATTTTTAGAGCCCTTTCATAAAGAGGCAAGGCTTCAGAGTATTTTTTCTAAAGATGGAGCATAAAAGACAACCAGAAAAGAAAAATTGCTGACTACATTTTCCTCTTTTTTTTCTCCAATTCAAATCCATCTTAAGACTCTGAACCTAAGGGAAGAAACTGTAGTTATTTCCACGTCTTGGCTAGGTAAAGGTAAAGGTATTCCCATTGACAATGTTGTCAAGTTGTGTCTGACCACAGGAGGCAGTGCTCATCTCCGTTACTAAACTGATGAGCCAGCGTTGTCAGAGACTATTCTGTGATGAAATGGCCAGCATGATTACACAGAACACTGTTTACCTTCCCACCAAAGTGGTACCTATTTATCTACTTACATTTGCATGCTTTCTAACTGCTAGGTTGGCAGAAACTGGGACTAGTGATGGGAGCTCACCACATCATGCAGCACCTGGCCCTCAAACTACCAACCTGCTGATCTTACAATCAACAGAGTCAGCATCTTAGCCACTTGAACCACTGTATCCCTTGGGTACAGTACAATAAAAACCAGAGAGGAGCAAAGCAGAGACTCCTGCAATTTGTATAAATTCTGCCATGATGCTAAACCAAAAGATTGGTCTGGAATCTGGAATAGCTACCTTTATGGGCTACAACAGCTTATGGAAGCCAACCTCTGGTTTATCTAAACTTCAAAGAGCAGGTGTAACAACAGCTGCTTTTTTATGACTCAAAATAAGTGAGTCTTCTGCCACCACCACCCCCTCTCTTCTGTCCTATCAGATAAGAGTCGAGTCTTCCGTCATTCGCGCTCTAGTTGTTGTCCAGCCCACTTCATCTTCCTAAGCTCCTCCGTATACCAGAGCTTACGATTAGGAGCAGGCTGGAAGGACGCTTGGGGGGCGACTGTGTCGAAAGCCTTGGTGAGATCGGTGTTCCAAGTATTAACCAAAGCTTCAACAGAATCACCGGCGTTACCAACCATTAAATCCCCTAGGGCTTTCTGGAATCCAATTGGTTCCATTAGCCTTTGAGGGCAGACCATTCTAATGGGTCCACCACCCCCGGTGGGGCAGACAGTGGCTCTGAGTTCCATCTTGACCAGGAAATGATCCGTCCATGACAATGCGGAGTTACTGATAACCTCCGCCCACGGATATTCCTGTTCCGTATTGAAGATCGCATCGAGAGTATGACCTGCACAATGAGTAGGCCCATGGTATCCATGAACTCCCGAGCTGCACCAGTTAAATTAGGTAAGCTGGTCTCAAGTGGAATGTTGAAGTCGCCCAGAACTAAAAGTCTGGGGGACTCCAACAATAACTCTGAGACCAGCTGTGTCAGCTCGGTTAGGGAATCTGTTAGGCAACGGGGTGGCCGGTATACTAACAGAATCCCAAACTATCCCTGGTTTTCAGGCTCAGGTACAAACATCAAGAGTGTACAAATACCCCCTTCTGACAGGATGGACTGTAGACAACATCCACCCAAGACACCAAGTGTACAAAGTGTAAAAGGAAGGGAGGGAAGAAACCTACCATTTGACAACAAAGAACTGCCAGGTTTACCAAAGCAGTAGCCACGCTCGGGTGCTTTGGACCAAAGGATTTCTGCCTGATTTCAACAGCCAACTCATACAGGGGCACAGCTTTGTCAAGCTTTCCCTAAGAAACAAATGAAACATGCTTGTAACATTTGTACAGGCCTTTTTAAGCAGAGCAGAACACAATCTGTGCTATCATAAACAGTTGGGCTTCTTTAAAAATCAATCTGGTTTAAGAAAAAATAGATGCTTCAACTTGACTAATTCTTTCAAATTAAATATATCTGTATATAAGTATAAAGGACCTGTCTTTGTTCTGTATGGTTTCCTGCTATCCCTCATGTAGTACACATACGTCCTGTTTATTTTTTGTTATATTGGCTTTGATTTTTATAATTTCCTTTTTGTTACAATCTCTTTCCATTTTTATAATTTCCCCAAAGGTTTTCTTTAAAAATGTAGGCAAATTAAAAATGTAATAAGCAATCATCTTGGCTTAGTGCATGGAAGTCGAATTTTAATTTGGCATTTTATTGTTTATTCTGGAACATTCCATGTCCATTTTTATTTCTACCATGGTTTCACAAATCATCCTAAAATCATCTGGCCAGCTATATAGTTTACAGAAGGATGATACTAGGGGAGTTATTCTAACACTTAAAATGATGAGTACAAAATTCGCACTAATTCTTACCAACTTCTTGTAGAGCACAGCCAGGTGTTTCACAGTGTAAGCTAAAGAAGGATGGTCAGGTGCTAATGCTCTCTTCCTGATGTTCAGTGCCCTTTCATACAGCTCCTCTGCCTTGTCATAATTCTTCTTCTCATTGTTGAGTGCTGCTAGGTTGTTCAAAGACTGGGCACAGTCTGGGTGGTCAGGTCCAAGAACACGTTCTCTCATTTCCAAGGAGCGTTTCAGAAAAAGTTCTGCTGTCCTATAAGGAAGTTTACTCTATATTTAGTGTATGTTTACATTTTGCTATATACTTGTGCACATGGTAATAGCCGTTCACCAAGATGCAGAGCAGTGTCAAATCTACTTTGAAGGAACCATTTGTCTGATGTGAAGTTAGAAGACAGTTGCATGGTACCTGGAAGCTCTATGAGGAGATCTCAGAGACCTCTAAATGTAAACCAATAAAAAGTCCAGCTTCTTATGCAATGACTGATTATGCATGTGCAAAGTCCCAACTAGATTCCAACATTTGTTGTTGTTTGCCTTCAAGTCATTTCCAGCTTATGGAAACTCTAAGGAGAACCTATCACAGAGTTTTCTCAACAAGACTTTTTCAGAGGTGAGTTTTCATGACTGAGCAGGGATTTGAACCCTGGTCTCCCAGAATCCTAGTTCAACACTCGCACCACTACATCACACTGGCTCCCATATTCTGATTTTAGCTGACATATTTAGACCTGAATTCTAACATGATATCCAGCACAAATCAACTTGAATCCCACCTCTGGAGAAAATATGGTGTATAGGAAGGAAGGAAGGAAGGAAGGTAGGTAGGTATATATTGTGAAATTTAGGGAACTCTTGAGATGAGGTCAATAGATCCTTGTCTCCTACCATGGTTAGGCACTACACTGTCCATATTGCTGGCTTTTAAAACTGGCTGTAAAATTATGCTTCAGTACTAGTTTGTCATGTGCTCTTTTGTAATAAATTTAATAAGTTTTTTTATTTATAACCCGCCCCTCTGCGCGGCAATCGGGGCGGGGTACAGCAATTTTAAAATAGAACAGAGTTAAAAACATTCCATTATCCCATACTCCCACCCTCCCATCCCCTTAAAACAGAATTAAATGGATAACTGGTTAAAATGCAATATTAAAAACAATAGCAGCGAATGATATAAAGAGTCAGGTTTGCAGGTCACTAACTTGTGTTTTTCCTAATAGAATGTTTGTCCACATAAGAAAATATCCGTACATTATAACTTCAAATCTATTTAGCTATTGTCTTCAAAAATAACAGCCTCTGCATGAAACGCAACACTGAAACATGGATAGTTGTGTGTATCTGTGTGAATGTATATGCTAAAGAGCTATTTGAAGCTTCCACTTCTACATGGGAGTAAAGAGTTTTATGGTGTTACTGATGTCTTCACTGATGGGAATCTAAGTAGGTGGTCATTAATCACTACTTACTCAAGATTATTTTGCAGATAGTAGAGAACTCCAAGCTCATTAAGTGTTCGAGCATTATCAGATGTATCTTTACCCAAAGTCAACTCCTCCAGCTGTAGGGTTCGTTGGCGAAGAAGTGCAAATCCATACTAAAACAGGACAATGGGAAATATACTGTCTTGACAGTCTAATATTTAAGATGAGAAATCATATACTGTGGGCAAGACCAAAGTATCATTTTTGCTAAAAGAAGGAGGAACAGTAATTTGCTTATGTTCAACCTCCACATTACCTTATAAAACTCTAGTTCAGGGACAGGCAATCTTTGAGACCTGGGCCGGTCTCCCGTTGCCCAGGTCTCGGCTGGGCTGAGGGGGGGGGGAATGCGCGTCCGCAGCCGCTGCAGCGCTTGTCACGGCCGCCATTTTGGAAGTCCAAATCGCGGCCGCGTTTGCACATGCGCAAGAGTACTGCGCATGTGCCATTTTGACTTCCAAAATGGTGATCGCAGCGAGCGCGGCCCCAAAGTGGCAAAAACGCGCCCCGATGGCGGCAGGTGGGGGCGGCAGCGTGCGATGGAGGCAACCTTCGGCCTGGGCCGGTAAGTCCGGGTCCCGGGGCCTTAACCGGCCCCAGGGCCATAGGTTGCTGGTCCCTGCTCTAGTTGCTTCTGGGCTGAATCTTCTCATCTGGTCATGAAATTTGTTCCCAGGATTGAACCCATTGCACTTTTTCCAGAATTGTGCAGTGGTGGTGAGGAAAAGGAGACAAAATTTACTAGTTCTATTTCTCCAGTGCCTTATTTCCTTCACGACCAAGTGCCAAATACCAAGTACCTCCACCAGTTCTTCTTATGTGACCTGATGCAGGGGCCATCAGATTTTCCCCACAATGTGCCAAGGAGTGGCACTGTATTTGTGCCCACTGAGTACAACTCTTTCTTTCCTGGAAACTCACAGCAAATGAGCAGCTGATAGCTTGCAGGCCAGCATCAGTCCAAGGACAACCACTTTGAGTAGCACTGACCTACATCACTATAGTTACACCAGCATAGTGCAGTAACAAGATTCTACCCCATCTTTGTAAAGCATGTGATCTACCAATAGCAACTGCCTGTGCCCAATACAATGGAAAGAGAATGAAAACCTTAGGAATATGTTGGAAACTAATTAGATGTTTCCTAAGAAATTCAGCACTTGGGAAAGTTCCTCCTTTGGACTGTTGGTGTGTATGTGCCTTCAAGTCACCTGTCACCTTATAGCAAACCCATGAATTTCATAGGGTTTTCTTAGGCAAGGAGTGCTCAGTGGTGATTTTGTCAGTTCCTTCATCTGAAATATACCCCACCACATCTGATATTCATTGCCAGTCTCCCATCCAAGTACTAACCAGAGCTGATTCATTTTATAAATAAATAAATAAATAAATAAATAAATAAATAAAATACCCTTTCCACCAAGATCAGACAGGCTCTGGTACCTTTCATAAAATCCCAGAGTCCAAAAAAGGGATTTCTCAAGTTCTGGAAAGATCTCATCCAGAAGAAAGAGAGAGAGAAAGTCTGTGTTGTATAGTTATATTTGCTTTCCAGAAATAACCAACTTTTTAAAGCAAAAATTTAAAAAATCTAACAAAAGAAAGATAGTTCCTCAGAATAATTAGGGAAATATTTGTATTTCTTTAATAAATTACTACTTTTTCAGAAAATGGGGATGGGGGCTGTGCTCTGAGCAGGGCAAATCAATAATATATTATAACATCAATAGTAGAATACCCCAACTGGTATTTTTTAGTAATGAATCATATCGAATGATGTGGTGAAGTCACAATCATGTAGGTTTCACCAGGTTTCCAGTTCTTGCCCCAACTGTCTGTATTGTATCTTCTCTACTTGATAACTGAAACCTGTTTTTAACTAAACATTCTAACAACCACAAACTCTATGTACATTAATAAGTGAAATCAAAATACTGTAATTCCTAAATCTATAAAGTGACTGAATCTACATGATTAGACTGAATGATTAGAATTATTAAATTATTGGACAACTTTCTTCCATATTCTGCACCATAAATGACACATTTCAAACTAACAATTTTTGCTGTGGCTTATTAAAATGTAGGTAAGAGAGTATGAACCACAAAATGAAGTTGTATGTATTTACCAGGCTGCCTTTACGCCTTGCAGCTTTCTGTTGAATTCTAAATGATTTTTTCCTTAGCTGTTCAGCTTGTTCATATCTAAAATGAACAGAAACAAAGTCAATTAACAACATGACTAGGAAATTAACAGAGCTTTTATCAGGGAAATATTTGTATACCACTATGCTATTGAGAGATCTAGGTTTAGGAAAAAATTATGTGAAAATGTTGTCAGGGCTGAATGAAGGATAAAGAGCACGTGGGATGTCTGTTCACCACTACATAGAAAAATATCACTAGTATGGATATCTTTACATACATACATACTATTTTTTCTAAATGTCTGCTTTTATTGTGCTTCTTTTAGAAATGTAATAGAGATGTGCCTAAATCATATGTGGCTTCTTTAGCATAGTGGCACAAAGGTGTAATTCTACTTCATGCAAACATTTACAGAGTGCACAAAGTTTGGATGCTTGAGTAGATGCAAGTATCCAAGAAACCAAATGAAAACTATCCCTTATACATTTTATTTTATTTTAAAATTTCCCTTGCCCTGACCCAGGTAGCACATTGCTGCTATCAGTTTTCCTTCATACCTACTTCCTATCCTAATCTTCCTTAATCTTCCCAAAGCCTCAGGACATATTAAAAATGATTATAAACACTCATACTATATATTCAGAATATT
Organism: Phrynosoma platyrhinos; assembly: GCA_020142125.1. Classification (NCBI taxonomy): domain Eukaryota; kingdom Metazoa; phylum Chordata; class Lepidosauria; order Squamata; family Phrynosomatidae; genus Phrynosoma; species Phrynosoma platyrhinos. The sequence goes on along the minus strand of CM034710.1, from coordinate 71,528,227 downwards.
CCTGGACTCTCAAGTAAACGCTCCTCAGCTCACTGAAAGTATGGAGAAAAGTCTCCTTCCCCAAACCAGCCGAAAATCTACAACAATTTTCTTCCCAATCTGCCTTCCTGATGTCTCCAAACCCAAATTCTTTGTCCCACAGGTTCTCCATTCTAATTGTCATGAAATTCCATCACTACTCCAAAGCAAAATACTTGATATAAAAGAATCAGAAGCAGTGTTTCCTTACTTGTTCTGCTTCTGGTACAGCGTTGCAAGAGCATCCAGTTCACGAGCAACCCTGAGATGTTCAATTCCAAAAGCACTTTCAGAGATTTCAAGTGCCTGCTTGTACAACTGCTCAGCATTGCCAAACTTCTTCCACTGCATGTAAACACCTGCTAACTGATGGAGTGACTGGGCTACTCTGGGATGGTCTGGATCAAGGGCAGTCTCTCGAATCTCCAGAGAGCGCTGTAGAGGAACAATAGCCTATAAAAAAGGTGAAGATCAGAAAGGATCTATTAAAGTTAACTAAAGTTCTAACTATGAACTTAACGGACTCAGAAAAGAAAGAATTTACAAGTAAATCGAACCTGACTATACATAAAAAGGTGAGATATTTAGGCACAGAATGTACAACAGACAATAATAAACCGTTTAAAAATAATTATGAGAAAATGTGGAGAGAGACTAAAAAAGAAATGGAAAGATGGAGTAAATTATGTTTGTCATGAATGGGTAAAATCTCAGTAATCAAAATGAACATACTCCCCAAATTTCTTTTTGTCTTTCAAAATTTACAAATAATCAGCAATGATACTCCATTCAGAAATTGGGAGAAAGGAATTTCACACTTCTTGTGGTCAGGGAAAAAACCTTGTGTAAAAATGAAACTACTGCAGGATGAAACAAATAGGGGAGGAATGGCCTTGCCAAACCTACAACTTTATTATTATGCCTGTGGTCTCGAGTGGTTAACCGATTGGATTAAATTTAAAAAAAAAGGCTTTGTTAGCACTAGAAGGATTCGAGAATAGGTATGGCTGGCATGGTTATTTAGTATATAATAAAGATTTGGTACACAAAGATTTTAATAATTATATAATAAAGAGAACACTGTTGAGAACATGGAAAATAATTAGAAAGAAATGGAAGGAGGCCATTCCTGGATGGACCTCGACAAATTAGGCTTTTTATAGACAAGAGCCAATTTGCACAGATCACTGGGTAATCTATGATGAACTTTTGATTAGAGAGCAAAATGAGATCAAATTGAAAGAATTAGATGAACTAAAGCAGGATATAACTGTGGATGGTTTTTATACAGACAAATTAGAGAGAGATTCAGGACAGACAATAAACTCAAAGGTTTTGGGATAAGGACACGGACTTGACAAAAATTTTACAAGTAGAGGGAAAGCACTACATTTCAAAATTTTACAAAATGTTGCTAAAATATGAGTTGGAACCAGAAACCGTTAAGCATTGTATGGTAAAATGGGTGCAATACATAGGACAGCCTATACAACTAGAATGCTGGGAATATGCATGGAAGAGATGCTCAAAATTTACTTCAAGTTACAACGTAAGAGAATTGGTATAAAATGCAGTTCCAATGATACTTAACACCTTTGCTAAAATGAATAAGAATACAAACAATTTATGTTGGAAGTGCAACAAGGAAGTTGGTTA
>CM034710.1:71516202-71526453 GCA_020142125.1 Phrynosoma platyrhinos | reverse complement strand
TTTTTAAAAAAGAAAAAGAAAGGATCTATTAAAACATTGCTTCTTCAACTGCTTGGGGACCTTTCCTCACTACACAATTATAGTGCTACAATTCAACTTTAAATGACATGGCTGCATCATTATTATTATTACTTTATTTATTTATATCTTACCTTTCTCCCAATATAGGGATAGCTAAGAAGCCAGCTAACAAAAATTTTAAAACAGTACAAATTAAAAACAATATAAACATTAAAATGTAGATACAAAGTTTAAGAAGCAATTAAATACATTTTTAAAAGTTAAAAACATTACACATTAAAATTTAAAATGCATTGAAAAATTTACATAGAACTTTAAACAAAACTGTATTCTAGAGAATTCTGGGATTTCTATTTTAAGGAGTCACTAGAACTCTGGCTTAGAATTCAAAATAACCCTCCCTGAAGTGCAAATCACAGTACTATGAAGTATGGATAGAACCATGGCAGTTAACACAGAATCATAGCATTATAATTGTGTAGTATGAAAGCTCCCTAATGGAGAGGACTAGTCATTTTCCCCCCTGTGTGCCAGGGGCAGGCACCATATTTGTGCCCACTGGCTACAATATTTTTTTCTTTTTCTCCATGCACTAGTGGTTGACGGACCAGCACCAGTCCATGGACCACCACTTTGACTAGCACTGTTACAGAGCAGGGCATGGAAAGAACTGAAAAGAAGACATTGAAGTTGGGTGGATAAGCTGTTGGTTTTACTCCATTTAACAGAGACATAGAATTTTGGGACAAACCCTCCTATTCACAGCCCTTTGTGGCCTGCTGGTTCCTGGCCAAAGCACTGGGCAAACATTTTTCATCCACCATTTGGGAACCAAGCTTTTCTTCCTTCTCTTTCCCCCATACAGGAAATAAAGGTGAAGCTCAATCACTAATTTCAGGGGCAGCTGAGTCCCCAATTGAATTTGGAGAGTTCCTGGAAGCACCCCCTGAGAAAGGAGATGGAATTTTCACTATTGCTAATCAAGGATCAGAGATAATGGAGACTCCTCTTCCTCTTTCAATTAATGAGGACAGAATGGGGGACTTTGGCAGAACACAGATGACAATGTGGATGGGCCAGAGGTTCCTTCCCCAACACTATGTAAGTTAGCTCCTTGCTACAATACCTTCATAACATTACCTTCATTCAAGCCTTTTAAGTAACTTGAGTAATCTAGGCCCATCCATCTTTAAAATCTGTGGTTACTATGATTTAGTTTTCTGTTGCTCCATTTAAGTTGATTCTGTTACTTAGATTCTTTTGATTTTCTGGGTGCCTTGATGGGACCACTAAAATGACCCCATCCAGAAGGCCTGCAACCATTCCATGTCAGTGGGGCAGGGAATATGCTCTGGGGCTTTAGTCACTCTAGACCAGGGGTAGGCAACCTTTCCCCTTTAAGGGCCGAGGGACTTCAGCTCCCAGAATCCCAGGAGCTATTGGCCAACATGGGACTATTGGCCAACATGGCTGAGGCTTCTGGGAGCTGAAGTCCCTCGGCCCTTAAAGGGGACAGATTGCCTACCCCTGCTCTAGACTTTAGAGCAGCCTACCCAAGCTACTGTGCTCTACCTCCCAAAATATGTTGATCACCTTGGATAGAGCCTTTAAAGTTCACGTAAAACACAGTGCAGATTTATCTTCCACTAATATGGAGTGATAACAGCTATCAACTGTCACTACCTAGGTGCACTTCATTTCACATTTATTTTGGTTTGAATATTCGTTTTTTGTAGTTCACTCAGAGTGCTTTAAATTACAAGGCGGCATACAAAGGATGCATGGGACCATGGCATGAATAATAATAAATGAAGATATCTGATGGGAAATGGAATTAATCAAGCAGTCTATGTAGATGACACACATTTACAAATTGATCTCTACAGCCACGAAAGTGAGTAGCTTGTTTTGTTTCTCATTGTTTTAAACTAAGGTTCTCAGGGAATCACTTTCTCCACAAGTACTCACACACGTGAGACAGGATATGACACAGACTTGTATACATGCCATAAAGAAGTACTCACCTGACTGAGAAGACCTAGATCTTTAAGAAATCGCCCCAGAGTCTCATAGAGATCTGCCAAAGAAATCATGCTTTCCTCTCCATCACAGCTTTTCTCATAGAGCTTCAGAGAGCTGAAATATTCTGCTGCCATCGAGCTCTTATCTTTGCCAAGAAGCTGCCAATAGCTCAGTAATTCTGCAAAATGGCCCCTGTGTGCAATACATACAATGGACAGAAGTTCAAAGGAACAAATTCTAATGAAGAAAAACAAAAAGCATTTTTATTTCCAATGGTCCATCTGCATTTGTAAGTCTACAAACATGACGAATCTGCCCTTTTCTTTTCTTTTTTTCTTTTTAGAAGTCTGTATTTCCTTGCTGAGAGTCTGCATAGTGTAGTGGGTTGAGCACTGGATTATGGCCCTGAATATCAGGGTTTGAATCTCTACTCAGCCAAGAAAACCCACTGGGTGACTTTAGACACTCTCTCAACCTCAGAGGAAAGAAAAGGCAAACTCCCTCTGAACAAATTTTGCCAAGAAAACCCATGACAAGTTCTCCTTAGATTTATTTATTTTTGGTGCTTTGGCCCCCCAATTGTCTGAGGGACAGCAACCCGGCCCCCGGCTCAAAAAGGTTGCCTACCCCTGCCTTAGATACTAATTCCTGTGCATGAGCCAAAATGCAGGATGAACGAGACTGAACACCTGAATCACACAGACTGAGAAGTCAACCTCCCAAATCGTCACTGTATAGAAGCATTTTACTCATTTCTTAATGTGAACACCTGAGGTACATGAATTCAAAGATACAGCTGTGTTAGTCTGTAGAATGTAGTGAGATTCTGTATCACCTTTGAGATTAACTGAAATAAAGAAGTTGACAGCATGAGCTTTTGTAGACTTCAGTCTGAGGACTGAGGAAGTAGACTGAAGCCTATGAAATATCATGCTGCCAACTTCTTTATTTCAGTTAGTCACAAAGATGCTACAAGATCTCTCTACACCTGAGGTACATGATTAGATATCTGTATTATTCTCTATTTGATTCTGCAATACATATGCTTTGAACTTCTAAAATTCCGTGTTCATTCAGAAAACTAAGCCTTTGCAACACGAACCTGCAAACAAAGGAATATCCCAAATGCCAACTCCTTACCTTTTATACAGGTTTTGAGATACAAAGAGATTCAGCAGACACTTGTGTAATTTCTGTTTGTCACCATGTTGCTGGAACAACCAGGGGAGTTCATCTGCACTCCGCCAAGTCACTCTCTCTTCACTGATGAAGGATATGGGGAGTGAGAAAGCAAAATATGGGGGTGGGATTAAGACTTTATAGTTAAATTAGCAATACTTCTAAAAATACTTATTTGCATACTTTTACATGTATGATTATATTCTGACTTTCTGGATATAACACATGATAATGAGAAGACAAAAAATCAATTTCTAAAGATTCTGTTACAGTGAGTTGAGAAAGAAGAACAGATAAAACCACTTCTAAAATCAAAACAATCTGTGCAGTTAATACCTTCTCTTCTGCAACAGTGTGCAGGTATATTCACCCATACATGGATTTATAACAGGGTAAGAGGGCTATCTGGTAAGAGGGCTATCATGGCTGATGGAATCTAGGAACTGTAATAATAATTTAAAAAAAACTTTTCCAAGCTCTGTTTTTAAAAAGGGGGGCAATGAGGGACAGAGGAAGAGGTCTACTGAAGGTGTGTTGCCATGGACCACAAAACTCTGGAGCTAGCCCTAAGAGAGGGGCTTGCCAAAGACCATCTAGTGTAGTAGTCCGCCAAGGGTGGCCTGTGGGTCTTGTGCAGCCCCCACAGCCTTTTCTTTTTTTTCCCATTCAAAGCTTTCTATTTTCAATTTAACTTAAAACAAAACTTTGTCCTATACTTTCCATTAAGCTATTACATCTTTATCAATATTAAACACTGTGATACCATCACATGTATTGCTTTAAGTCAGGAGTAGGCAACCTTTTTGAGCGGGGGGCCGGTCCCCCGAAGTCATCCCTTCCGCCGGGCCGAGGGGGGGAATGGTGGTGTGCGCACTTGCGTGCGCGCGCCCCCAGCATGCGCGCCGCCACTGCCGCCGCCGCCTCTGCGCATGTCGCAGCCGCCATTTTGATTTCCAAAATGGCGGCAGCGACTCTTTTGCACATGCGCAGTACTCCTGCGCATGCGCAAATGCGTCGCAGCCGCCATTTTGGAAATCAAAATGGCGTTCACAGCGCGCGCGGCCACACGGTGATCAAAACGCACGGTGGTGGCAGGGGTCCGCCTGGGCCAGTAAGTGTGGGGACCTGGGCCGGAACTGGCCCGTGGGCCGTAGGTTGCTGGTCCCTGCTTTAAGTCATGTCTATAATACATACAATATTTCAAATTTATATTCCTTCTCAGCAGCATATGAAGCTTCTGAAAGCCTAAGCTAATTACATTTTGACATTCCAAACTACCTCAAATCTCGCATATATAAGTATCTATATTTTCAAAGAAAATGTTCACCCAAAATGCTGGGGTGTGGGGGTATTTCCACCACATTTCAGGGAAGGGGGAGCTGGATCACTGTAGACCCAGAAGAACACTTTTTTGAACTGAACAGAAAGTGACTTTGATTCACTTTCTCCTATGAAAAGGCCTTTCTTGGGCCAAAGAGAATGGTCAAGGGCGACCCAAATACATGTTGAAACTACCCCACAAGCTCCCTAGAGGGCATTTGGGCATCTAGGTGCAATTTTTTAAAAAAATATTTTTTGCACAGGTGGGTGTTGTGGAAGGGTACAACCCTCCAAGTTTTCTTAAGGAACCAATGCAGCCCCCTAGCTTTCCTTAGTTGTCCACCCCTTATCTAATGTGATTACGACAGAAGTGAGATCTGAAAAAGGGACTTATGGCTTTACAGCCCAGTCCTTTCATCACTATGCTACAAAAATATCTCTTTCAGTTACTTGTGTATTAGCTATATTATTTTCTTGCCTTGCATGCTGAAAAGCTCACCTTAATTGCATGCTAAAGTACTGTATCAGTTTTTCTCTGTAAGCAGCCAAAGTCTTCTGATCTTCCATGTATTCCAGTTTCACTGTTTCCAGAGCCTGAAAAAATATATTGCTTGTACTGGGTAAATTGAGTTCTAAAGCCAGACTGCTTTAGATTTGAAATTTACATAACAGGAAGCCAAAATAAAAAATAAAGACTCACACATGCTTAACTTCACATTTTAGACTCATAAAACAAGCAAAAAGATTCACTCCAAAAAATCCATTTCAAGTTCTTATCAAGTGTGCCGAGTGCATAGTGTGTGAATGTGTGTGTGTGAGAGAGAGAAAGAGAGAGCATGTGTACAAGGGGTGGGGAGATTTCCAGAATCTTCTGTTTGTTGGAGGGGGTTTTTTTGGGATGTTTTGTTTGTTTTGGGAGGTTTTTGGCTGTCTTTCAAATGTTGTAATATTTTAACATTTTAATACTGGAATTTTCTCTCTCCGTGATTTTATTGCTTTATTGTTATTTTTCCAATTGTTTTGGATTTCTATGAATGCAAGCTATTCTGAGACTATTTGTTAAGCTGGATGGTATATAAATCTACTTAGTTGAAAGCAGTGGTATGAATCTCAAAAGACTGTGTAGACTGTGTAGAATGTCATACTGTGTAGATTAATTTATCTTGCCTTATGCTTATTTTCTGAACTCTAAAATTACTGTAAACATGAGCAGAAACTGGCAGATAACGAATGCCTTTGACAAAGCAGTGCATGTTACCTGGAGGTGCCGAAACTTTAACAAGCCACAGCCGTAGGTCAAAAAACACATCTTGTGTAAACTGTAGACTAAGGAGGCCAACAATTCCCAAGACAGTTCGGGACAGAGTTCCATCAGTTCTGACTCACTGACTCCATTGTGGCTGACACTAATGAGGCAGAGAATCTATACAACAAACATATAAGCAGTTTTAACAGATTTATTATCATCAACTGCCCACTGAATCTGATGGTCAAATTCTGACTGCCAACAAAAACTGAAGCTCAAAGCTGGGGAATATGTGGCCCTCCAGATATTGTTGCACTCTATCTTCCATAAGATCTAGCCAGCATAGCAATTATGAGGCATGATGAGAGTTGTGGGCCAACAACATCTGGAGAGCCACTTGTTCTCTAGCCCTTCATCAGTTGCTACAAGGCCAAAATGCATGGTCTATGGCAGGGGTAGGCAACCTTTCCCCTTTAAGGGCCGAGGAACTTCAGCTCCCAGAAGCCTCAGCCATGTTGGCCAATAGTCCCATGTTGGCCAATAGCTCCTGGGATTCTGGGAGCTGAAGTCCCTCGGCCCTTAAAGGGGAAAGGTTGCCTACCCCTAGTCTATGGAGATAATTAAATTATTTTCTCCAATGGACTCTCCTTTAAAGAGAAAACATTCAGGAGGTTGCAGTCTTGAATCTTATGTGCAAGATTTATCTATCTGAGTTTTCATTCTTTCAGTGAAAAGCATCTATGGGATTTGTGTTAAACTCTATAATTTTTTTGCTGCTCAAAATTGATTGCTGTTTGCCCAGCTATGGAGAAAGTTACAAATATATTAACTGGACAGCAAATCAATAGTTCTGTCTTATCCACTGTTAAAACTTTTTAAACAGAGGTGTAATAAAACAAAACAATGGGGAAAAAACATAGATAAAGCTTCTTGCAGCCGAGATGTGTTTCATAGGATCCAAGTGGAAAGATAGGAACAGAGCAAGTGGACAACAGCTCCAGCTAAGCTGGCTGAGAGATTTGAGGAACTGCCATCCAAGGGGCCGTTCCCACTACAATTTACAGCGAATTGCAATTCTCTGTATATGTGCCTTGTTCTTACTGTGAACGGTCGTTGTTCAGTCACTTTGAACTGCCACAAATCCAATAAATAAATAAATAAATAAATAAACTTTTGAAGAGTAGTTTTCTGGTGGTCTTTTTGTAATAAATCAATTCAGAACCATGCTCAACAAGTGTAAACAACGGAGCTGAATCGCATTTTACATTTTACTGGAGGGGCTGCTAAACTATGGCTCCTCCTCTTCCTCCTTCAGAGAGAAGAGCTCTGGGGCTCTTTATTGCCAGCAATAAAGCGGGTGAGAAGGCGGGCGGGCAAGAGAGAGAGAGAGCAGGCGAGTGAGCGAACAGGGCTGCCGGCGGGTGGGAAAGCCCAGCTGCTCAACCTCCATTGCCCTTGCCACTCAGAGGGGCCTGGATTGGGTTCCCCCACCCCCACCCCAAGAAGCAGCAAAAATGGCACTAGTGGGAACTACTAGTGCCACTGCTGCAATTCAGTTTCATAGTGGGAACTGTGCCTTGGCCTCAGTCGCTTCAGACACCTGGTATCAACACGATTTGCGAACTGATTGAAATGTAAGTGGGAACAGCTCCCCCCAAAAGTAATTTTTCCAAGCTCTAGTTTTTATTGTGCTAATTTTTAAAAAATTCACATCTATGAAAGAATGCACATCTCTCCAAAGCAAACAGACAAACACAGACTTGTGTACTTGCCTCTATCATTAGGTCTTTTTCTTTATCACTTTTCAAAGATTCTTCAACTGATCTCACAAGCAGCTTGTATAGTGACACCGTATCTTGGCACTGGAAGCACTTTTGAAGAACTACATCAATATTTTCACTGCTCCCAGCGCTGGAGAAGAGGGGAGGTAGGCAGACAGAAAAGATTTAGAAGGGAAACACACAATTTGAAATCTCACCTGAAGCTTAATTGTTGTTGTTTGCCTTCAAATTGTTTCCACCTTATGGCGACCTTAAGGCAAACCTGTTACAAGTTTTTTTTTACAACTATGGGTAATGCTTTTTGTTATGAATATAAGCAAATGCAAAGCAGATGTAAAATTGTGTCCCAAATTTCAACATCTGAAAGCATCTGCTGATGTATCTGACTTCATTGGGAAGAAAAGAGATGGGAAAAGAATCCAAAGCATACCCTGCAATGAAAAAACTGAAATATGTTTATCCCAAAGAACCCATGTGATCTTGACAGAACTCTCATTTAGTCAGCAAAGTATCTACTACAAAAAAGCCTTCAGGTAAAAAAAAGTCTGACAAAATAAGACAGGAAGATAAATAAAAAAGAATGAAAGCTACTAGTAAAAAACTGTGCAAAGCAAGGTAAGCAGTTATTGTGCTTTAACTGAGCAAGTCCCAGTTAAAGTACAATTTTAAAAAACCGTTCATAAAGTTTTGTGTGTTGAACATTTTATAGTGTGGGCCAATGAGTCTTGTTGGTAACTGCTGTTAAGAATTACAATTGCTGTGCTAGCATCAAATCACAGCTTCTGGGGTTTTAACTCATGTATGAGTTCTGTTAGGTTGATGACAGCTACTATCATAAGAGAGAGCAAAGTGATGACAAAAAAATAAATAAATCTGTTCGAGTCCATAACTCAGCAGAGCTAGAGACAAAGAAATACTGTGGTTTTTATTCAGAATACTGTGGTTAATTTCAGAATTAATATTAAACCATAATAGAATAAACAGAAATTAGCCTCTGGCTCATGTACTCTGCTGTCCTCTCCTTCCATGCACAGCCAAGAGGAAATCGAAAGCACCTGTTTAAATTAATTAATTTATTGTAACATCCAAACTGGAGGAACCTTGTTAACAAGCCAGAATCTCAAGCAGATTTGGAGTGGTATGCAAATTGATAAAGGTGTTGTTGATGACCGATTGGTTTGTTTGTTATATTCTGCATTTCTCCATATGTGAGATCTAAAATGGATGACAACCAATCATAGTTTAAATCAAGATTTGACAATCTGCGACCTTTCCTTCATTTTTTACCACTGGCTATGCTGGGCAGGGCTGAAAAGACTGCAACATCTGGAAGTCCACATCTTGCCTAGATGTGGTTTAAATTAGCCAGGGTTACTCTCCAATACAGAGGTGATAAACCCACAAACCACTACGCCATGCTGGCTCTCTGATGATAAATGCTAGCTCGATTAAAACAAAAGTCAGATAAGATGGAGCATGAAAGCCTAGGGCTTGTTAACGCAAATACTAAAACTATAGTGCAGCATTATACACAAATCAAGCCACTGTGAAATCCAGTTCCCACAAAAAACAACAGTAAAACTCTCATTTCATCAACCCAGTTTTATTTTTTAAACTGATAATTATTTGCTAACAAAGCACATGTAAAACATTACATAGTTGCAGCATTTTTTAACATACCCAGCCATCATTCTGCCCAAAAGTGTGACATATAAGGCACTGCAAGGTGTAGTAGAATGGCTGTGTTTCTCAAGCTTCTTCTCCTATAACAGGTTTGAACACAATACAATAAATGTGAAATTGCACTTACTAAGAGAAACTGAAAATAGTGCACAAATATACAACGTGAAATAAATACACAGCCACATTATCATGTCACAAAAAGCAGCTACACATTGAAACCATACCTCCATGTTCATGAGAGTACAATGGATAAGAAAGATGTCTTTCAAAATTATCATTGTTCATAGGATGCCAGTAAAGGCACTTTTACAGATTTCATGCCATTTTTCCAGAAGACATGATGTCAAAGAGTGGTTGGTACATCCAAGGCAGGCCTTATATAAAGTACTCCTCAAGAGGTAGATGTCTTGCAAGAGTTCCAGTACTTCCATGAGATTAGTGATCTTGAGGGAACTCAAAGCTCTGGTGACAGCCATATCTCATGAGAGACTTGAGATTGGTTTTATATAGGCCTGCCTCACATGTTATTTGGCTCAGTTTCCTGGGCTTGTAGAGCTGAGAGCAGGAAGAGTGGACACAATCTGAGACTGCAGCAGACAAACGCCTGCAGCATTTGTAATGTCATTTAGGGCCATTTTACTCCATAGTAAATGCTTGGGGGGTCAGTCTGTTGTAAACGAGGATGGTAGTCACTCTTTTTGCTTACACCAGATCAGAAAGAGAGAGAGGAAGAGATTTGGGACTGCTCTACCCCAAAGCTAAAAACATATTTAACACACTTGGCTTCCTCCCTATTGGCCCTAATAACAACTATCACCATGCTCAGTTCTTTTTATAATATAGAGATGGTACCATAAGTTATATCAAAGAGGTCTTTATTTTCTTATCTGTTATTTATAGGCATTTGGTATATCAATTATTTGCACTGCATATATCATATTATTTTCCACAGAAATGCTATTCACACACTATACAGTAAATGTGCTTTTCTGTTTTATT
>CM034710.1:71489685-71505021 GCA_020142125.1 Phrynosoma platyrhinos | reverse complement strand
GATTAATTAGTTAATTAGACATTTCCCTGCCCTCAGGCTTACAATCTATAAAGACATGATACAAAAGGAGAAGGGAATGGCAGTGAGGAAGGGGAGTAAGTCCAGCAGTTCTTCTCTCCCTCTGAGGCCTGGAGGGAGGACTCTCTTTCTTACTCTAGGCTAGGTCCAATGGAGCTGGCTTGCCTCTCTCTCCCTCTGAGGTCAGATAGAATGAGAGTCAGTCAGCAAGTTGCATTTGAGCATGGGGATGACCTTGCCTTAAATTTACAGATTCATTAATTTAATTTATCCAGAGGGTTTTTCATCCAACATTATCTAATTTTCTAGTTTGAACCTTACTCTCACATACTTGAAAATATCCCAGAGAAGGTCCGAACAGATTGGGTTTTATGCAATGCTAGCCTCCCTTTACCCCCAACTGTGAGCTACTCATGCAAATCCTATCTGTCCAAACTCTGTCATTTGGACTAGCATAAACTGGTAAAGAGACTGGGAACTATATCTGGAAAACCCTCTCTACCTGGGAGTACCATGGACTTTAAAGATTTTTTTTTTAATATTTCAAGAAAAAATTCCTACTACCTCCATAGCTGGAGGCATAGAATAAGCTGTAATATTTATATAATGCTTCCTCTACGAAGAGAGAAATGAGGGCCACACTGACAAGACGTTAACACAGACACTTCTGGCATCTGTCCCAGAACCAAGTGTATCATCTGCCTACACATATGGCTTCCTTCAGTTTAAGGAGTAAAAGTCTCTGGGGCTGTTCTGCACTGCTGTTCCTTCTGCAAAGCAGCAGCCTTCTTATAAGAGAAGAGAAAATGGATGCAAACAGTTTATTGGCCTTAAGGAGATGGGTGAACTTACCTTCTCAAATCCTAGCTCACAAGAGGAATTGGATGCCTGCTGGAAAGCCTCCATCTGTTCTTGTTCATCATGAGCATCCCATAGGACATCCCCCAAAATTTCCTCTTCAGGAACAGAGGTGTCGCTATTATCTGTTATATCTTTCTTTTCTAGCTGTGTAATTTCACAACCTAATATATCCTGTAGGAGGACATAAGCAAAGCCCATGAAGAGGCAATGTATGACTCTTTGCTCAGAAATAGCCAGTTTCCAAAAAACAAAGTACAGGGTTTAGGCTTATCCCCAAATCCGTCCTCTCTAGTCTCAGATGTTAAAAGACAGGCTGCAATGCTGAGGACAGAATCCAATCCTCAAATACTGTCCTAAAATCATATGGTTCTAGCCCTGTTCAGACATGTTTTCTATACTTTATGAATAAGGCATGGCAAACGTCAGGTTCAAACGCATCTCCTCCTCTCCTTTTGCAAGTATGTGTGCCCATGTACACATGCACGTAAGATGATGTCTGGAATTATTTAAAATTCTGATTTTAAACAAAGCACAGTTCCCAGTGATAGACAAGCTCAGAATGATTTGTACAAACAACCAAATATCATGTTCAGAATCTGATTTGTTCTCATTTACCACAGTTCAAACAAACCATAGTACCTCCAGGTTCTCATATTATGGTGAACTCTGGTTAGTTTTAAAATGGAAGCAGATGCTCCTGTTCTATTCCTCTGGCACACAAAAGAGGGGAACAAAGGAAGAGTGTGGAAGCCTGAGGCTTGTTGTAATTTGTTCAAATATTCTGAGGGGCGTTGAAGACCAGCCTAAAGGGCCGGCCTGGCGGTGGAGTTGGGGCGGGGCATTTTGCTGCTCTTTTAGGGGTGGCAAAAGGGAGGATTGGAGCCGCAGTGTGCAGTTGCTGCGGCCCCGATCTGCTGCTAGCAGGGGTGGCCCAGAGCTGCCCATCTGCATAGCCCCAAAGTCTTCTATATTATCTGAACCAAGGCACTGAAAAAAGAAACCTGACTTAAATTAAACCACCTCTCTTATTCAAAGTTGTGATTTCCAAAGATTTTAAAGTAGAAAATAGATAGCTTGTGACTTCAATTTAAAATTTGCACTCGTATTTTGAACAGTATTTCTTTTTGATATAGACAAGAAGACTGAATAATACCTCATCAGTTTCAAAAAGATCCATAAGATCTATGAGATCCATAACACTACTCTGCATTACTCTTGGACCATACTCAGGGCCTATACAGACTGCCAGAAATAATGCAGCTTGAGGCCACTTTAGCTGTCCTGGCTCTGTGCTAGGGAATCATGGAAATTGTAGTTTTTTCTGAGACATTGAACCTTCTCTGTCAGAGAGCTCTGGTGCCACAATAAACTACAGCTCCCATGATTACTTAGCACTGACCCAGGATAGTTGAAGTGGTCTCAAGCTGGATTATTTCTGGCAGTCTGTATAGGCCCTCAGTCACAATAAACCAGATGATTGCTACCTGCTTATACTGCTAAAGGGATGAATACCATAGTCTTTGAATTCTTGTGTTCAAGAGGAAAAAACTGCAATACAGTAAAGTATTTCCGGCCATTTTCAAATGCATTTTAAAATGCATTTTCAAATGTAAGAAATCAGTTCTTGCAATTGAAAGAAATGCTTTTTGTACATAGCACAATTTTGCAATTATGTAAAATTGTGGCTGTCATGATAGCTCATTGTGTAAACTATGGTCTTTTTCATTCTGCATTTTTCACATATAATTCAACAGTCAGCCAATCTTTCATACTTGCTCTGTGTGTGTGCTTTTTTTCCAAAAAAGGAAAAGACAGTAGTTTTGGAAAGATACTTTTTCTGTGCAAATTATAGAAATATCATTAACAAGAAAAATGGTCCATGTTTCATTCTTGTACTGGAAGCAAGAACTCTCACAAAAGTTAGTGATTTCTGAGCATGTTGACACAGTGTCTGGTCAAAAATGATAATTTTTGTGAATATCATTCATATTCCTATATTAGCAGCGAGAGACCTACTGGTTATAATTTCACACTACAGCAGAAAACACAATTTGGATCTCATTTCAGACTCTTAGTGTAAATGGAGAGCTTAATGATTTCTTTCAATTGTGCTAAATGCAATTTCCAAACAACAAAAGTTTGAGACTGCAAAAATTTAAAATGATCGATATATCAGAAGAGAACCTACATCAGCAATGGGTCCTTCAGATTTTTTGTTTTGCAAATTGTATTATCTCTCACCACTGTATAGGGTTATTGGGGCTGATGTGATTTGTAGAGGGACACACATTTCCCACCTCTGACCTTATGTTAACATCCTGAGTGACATGTAGCTGAACATCATGCATTTCAGAATACTGACAGTATGAAAGAGATCTACTTGCTGAAATGCAACTATTAACATGGCTTTTTTTCCACATTAGGGAGAATCAAACCTAGGCTTGCCAACAAATATAAGCGTAGTTATTCAAATCTGACCCTAATCATGGAAAGAGATTTGTGTCTTTTGTTAAATCATATGCTTATGCAATAAAAGCATCTACATGCTGCTTTCCCACCACACACATGGCTCCCGAAGCAGAAGCATTTGAGAAAAATACCTGTTTTATGGTATTTTCCACATAAGTATAGACTTCATATGCTCCTTCCTCTAATCCTCCTGTATGGTTGATAATCTAGAGGAGGGGAAAAAGAGATAAATAATTCTGAAAAAAGTAAGTTTTCCTATAGCTGCTGAGATTGAAAATCTGGAGCTTTTACAGGCCTTATATAAGAACTGTAATCTATTCAGAAAACATATATACATTTGTATATAAAAACCACCCCAATACACACAATTCTGCATGCCAAAATAAAAAGACAAAACAAAAATTTCTGGATTCCATAAAATGCCTAGATAGGCTATCCTCTTTTTTTTTTAAAAAAAAAAAACTATAACTCTCAGAATCTCCTGGGAAATTTTGGAGTTTTAATCCAAAAATGTGTATCAGGTTGAGGAAGCACTGAAGGAGAGTAATAGGCAAGGGTGACTTTTGGTTTAAAGAATCAAAGTTCTTTTTGTTGCACCAAAAGTAAGAAAAGGTGTAACACGGGATCCAGGCATCAGCCAATCTGTTTGCTATCTGATGCCTCTCCCAGAACACTCGCTTAGAAAACCAAGCTGGGGTGAGGGAATCAGGGACACTCCACAATGTCAACTTATTGTCTGCCTTCTCACCCCTTTGAAAAAAATACTGGTAAGTCTGCCCCTGAGATGTGCAGGTGTCAATTGGGCACACCCGCAGGCCACTTATCAGGACCCTTCTCCCCATTTAGGGAGTACCTAAATCTACCCTCTCTTACTAGTAGTGGATCCAGAACTCTACACAGAATACCTCACACTAAAGTTACAATTAATAAATGATGTGCATTAACCAAAACTCAGAAACCAAAAAGAAAGCTTCAAAAAAAGAATAAGAAAAAGGGTGGTGGTGGAGAGAAGAAAAAGAGGGAAAGAAGAAATTGAATGAGTGTGTGTGTTTGTGTGTGTGTGTGTGTGTGAGAGAGAGAGAGAGAGAGAGAGAACAAGCCAGCAGGCTAACTGGACTCCCAGGTAAAAAATTCCCCCAGTCTCAATGACTGGCTGGAGCCTCCCAAGTATGTCAGACTACAGCTCCCTACAAACTCCCCAGCCAGCATGCAGCAGCCAACTCTATTAGTGTGTGCAATTCCATTAACTTTTGGATACTCCAGTGTGCCCTAAGTCTCTGGAAAAAAGGGGAAGCAATGTACAGATTCTGTTAACACCCGTTGTAACAAGTGCTATTCAACAAAACAAGAAGAAAACCAATCATAGTAAAGGTATTATGGATGGACAATTTCACATTACCTTTGCTTTGTTCACAAAATGAACTTGCTCGACCAACTGTTTTACAGAATCCGAACTAATCTGGCCCTCTTCCAGCCGGTGGTAAATAAGCCGAGGCTTCCCTTCAGGATTCTTCAGAAAGGCTTCTTCACACTCATCCAGAAGACAACTACATTGGAAATCAGCATGCTTGTGTTATACTATTTTACTGCAGTAAGCAGTTCAATGAACACTAGCCCCCAAGGATCTATCTTTCTGTAACATGCCACTGCAAAAGGTCAAGCCTTTTAAAATTAACAATGTGTCTTTAAAAACCAAGTGCAAAAGGTCTCAAGTCAAGGAAGTGCTTAAAAATCTATCCCACTCAACCATATACAACTATGTGGAATATGAACTGCAACAACAGTTGCTAAGATCCAAGGAAAACTCTTGTATATCAAAGAAGTAGCAGCACAGGTTGAGCATCCCTAATCTGGAAATCCAAGATCTCCAAAAACCAAAACTTTTTGCCACCAACCACTTGCTTCTGCCTTTGAGGCAATGGCACTCTTGCTCATTTATCTCTCAGATCCCCTACATGATCCAACTCTTTCCATCACTTCATTTTAATTACATTAGGAAAGAATACTCCAATAGGGCTTCTATGTGCCATCTTTTACCTTTAATGGGCAACTTTATAATTAGAGTAATTTTAGGTAAACATAGGGGCCTAAATCCCATTGATAGTCTCAACTACAGTGATTCCATTGCATCAGCTTGACTTACATAAGTATTCACGTAACAAGTTCTCATTCACTCAATGGGTCAACTCTGTTCAAACTAACAATTTGATTTAGGGCAGGATATTTTTAATTAGCATTTGTTAGGAAACCTGAAATAGAGAGGAAGAGTGAGTATATTTTAAAAAATGACTGAGGATGCTTTCCACAGTTTTTCCCAATCATGGCATCATTTTGTTTTTCCTATTGTAATAATCCTTTCCTAGTTTCCTAAACTGTGAACTCACCTTGGTAAATTTAGATGTACAAATAAAATGGTTAAAGAACTCTTCTCAATTTCCCATTTCCTTACAGCTTGGAAAGGACTTTCAGTTTCTACTGCAAAATGGACAACTTGGAAAAAGTATTCCATTGTCTCACAATATTTTTGTAGTTTTGGAGAGTATTTCTGAAAAACAAGGGGGGAAAGATGTTTGCTATAATTGCCAAATTAAAAGCTACTTACACAAGGCTCAGGGAATGAAATAATTGTTTTACTATATATTTTAGATCTTAACCAGGGTTAATATAATAAAGTACAGGCCTAAATCTCACATTAGTTCAACTTAAGAGTAGAGTCAGTGGGCTTGGTGCAATGAGTCCCATTGATTTCAATAGATCTACTCTAGGAGTAACTATTATGGGATACAGCCCATGGTATACACTAAGCATGAGTAAACAATGCCTAAAACCAACTGTTAGCCCTTACTACAGTAGACCCAATGAATCTATGAAACATATAACAGTGTTGACTTACCAAAATCTCCATAATTTAAAGAATCTACTGGTGTGGACGAACAACTGGATTTAGATCTACGGTTGAGCTTGACTATAGTCATTCTCAAAGGCTTACAGTTTGAAGAATATAAGATGAGCTGCCTGCAACATACTAAAGACCACCCCTAATCTATTTATATTCTTTCCTGTTAACTTAATCAAATCTTGATCAAAGCATGGAAATATTTATTTTCTGGACTACAAAGCCCAGAATCCACCAACTAGCATGTGAAACTGTAATCTAAAGTATTTTTTCAAGGTCTGAATTTTATAATGACATATGTGAGACAATTTCATTAGCTTTTCCTCATATTCATTTACTTACAAGCATTATAACCTACCTTTTAATAAAGTGATCCTTCAACTATCTCATAGCTATTTTTTTTAAAAAACTGACAGCCACTCAATCCCAGTTTTAAAACAATACTAATACCTCAACGTTAAAGACCCACAATAAAATTACACAATAAATTACAATAATAATATCAGACATTAAAATCAAATTATAAAAAAGTTTCTGATCAGCTGATAATGAAGTCCAAAGTCCTTTGGAACAACTATAATTTCATTGCCCTGCAAAAAGTGGGCAGTGAGAGAATCAAGTATACAGTACTTTCTTCAGGAGGGCTTTCTGAAACCTTCATGGTACAGCCAAAAGGGTCCAGCCACTGTCCTTGCAATAGCAGAATGACTCAAAGCAGAGCTTACAATATTTATTTCAGTACTCGGTTAGGTTAAATTGCTGGAGGCAGTTCGAAATCTGATGGATTTGAATGTCCCTTCATCCTTTTCCAGCATACGTCCAAAACAGAGCTTTGCAAAAGTTACTTTTTGGACTACTGTTTCCCTAATCACCCAGCCAATATGGCCATGAACTGTGCTAGTTAGGGAAATTCAAAGAGCTATAGGCAAAAAAAAAAAGTAACTTTGCCCAAACTCTGATTCAAAGTCCCTTTACTGTACACTGGTGTCTTATAGGTGAATGGGTATAGAAATGAGACAGGTGACAACTTCAAATAGAGATTAAAGGCCTAAGCAGACTGCCAGAAATAGTGCACATTAAATTGAAGCACTGCCCTGGCTCAGTGCTAGGGAATCATGGGAACTGTATTTTTTTCTGGGACATTGAGCCTTCTCTGTGAGAGAGCTCTGGTGCCACAATAAATTACAGTTCCCATGATTTCCTAGCACTGAGCCAGGGCAGTGCCTCAATTTAATGTGCACTATTTCTGGCAGTCTGCTTAGGCCCATAGTTATTTATGTGTGTATTGCTTAACCTTTTACATCACCCATTAAAAATTTATGTGGGCAGTGTTCAGAAAAATTTTAAAAAACTAAAAACACAGAGCAAATATATTTGGGTGAAAGTTATCATTCTGATCAAAACCTTAACTTACAACACTACACAACCAGTTGTGTAATTAAGTACAGGCATCCCTCCATTTTCACAGACTTTGAATCTGCGGTCTCAGTCCTTCACAGACCAGCAAGTGGGAAGGGTTAAAATGGTGTGTGTGCCCATGACGCGCACACAGAGCCGCATGCAGGAATGTCCAGCCATTCAAGTCAATGCAGCTTAAATATTTGCATATTTCCATTTTCCTGGGGAGGGGTTGTGTCCAGAATGGATCCCCCAGGAAAATGGAGGGATGACTGTATTGAGTCAACAAAATATGTAGGAAGGTTGTAAACTGACAGGCTTTCCACTGATGAGATTAAATGTGTCATGCAGTCATCCATGGATATGTCATAAATACAGAAAAACTGACAGCGTGGACAAAAAATGCTTAATTTTGAGCAAAATCATGTATCTAGTCTTCTGTTGTTTTCTCTGACAGCAGCTCTAATACTTCAGAGAAGTATTTTGTTCAATAATGCTACCAGAGACCCTTTTAGGCCAAAAACTGAACTTAAAATCCTACACATACAAAGCAGGTATCTTAGGGCCTCTACAGACTGCCAGAAATAATCCAGCTAGAGACCACTTTAACTGCCCTGGCTCAGTGCTAGGGAATCATGGGAATTGCAGTTTATTATAGCACCAGAGCTCTCGAAAAAGGGTACAATTCCCATGATTCCCTAGCACTGAGCCAGGATATTTAAAGTGGTTTCAAGCCAGATTATTTCTGGTAGGCCCTTACTATTGAAACATGATTCTTCTACTGTCCTTCATAATTGGAACTGTTATCATATCATATGAAGAAAATGAGCTTCAAAAGGTTATTTTTTTTTTTTGGCCTATAACTTCCAGAAGCCTTGAATCAGCTCTGAGAAACACCATAGTTTTGAATCAATAGAATGTTGCTTAATGAGAAACTATGTACAAAATCACTGTATTGTGCATGTGTTTTTCGCACCTGTATGAAAATGTCCACTTCTCGTTGAGTTTCCTCTGTGTTTATAAGATATATCCTTACTGTGTTACTCCATAAAGAGTGGGAAAACAATGGAGTCACCTGCAACAAACTGGCAACAGCTGTATCCCAGTCATCTGTAAAAAAAACCAACAACTAAGAACTAACAAAAAAGCAAAGACAAAGAACATTTCATCCAGCATTTTAAGAATAGACAACCACCTTGGAGTCCTGAAACTATAACTGACACTTATAATATGCATTTAAGATTAGTTTCAAAAATAACAGATGGTCCATATAATGAGACAGACAGCTATAAAATTTGCAGCAATGCTTCCAAAACTAGCTTGTTTGGGAGTAAGTAATAACATGCATATCTACATTCACTTGCTGTAAAAAATTCATGCATTAATAGGTAATTTCCCCAACAGTTTAAATAGCTCCAGTTCTAAGCATGTACCTATATCTGGAAGTTAGGGGGGTTGCAGACTGCCAGAAATAGTGCAAATTGAGTCCACTTTTAGGGTTAGGGTTAGTGCTAGGGAATCATGGGAATTGGTTTTTTTCTGAGACATTGAGCCTTCTCTGTCAGAGAGCTCTGGTGCCACAATAAAATACAGTTCCCATGATTCCCTAACCCTAACCCTAAAAGTGGACTCAATTTGCACTATTTCTGGCAGTCTGCAACCCCCCGTCCCCTTGATTTCAGGGGGAGACTCAAAAGGCGAATTAACATTTAAATGTCAATGCAACAGTTCAGTGATGGTCAAAATGTTTAATATTTTGCATGCATGTTTGTGACAGATCATACATATTAACATATGAGTTGTATGCTGTGCTGAGTTCAGATTGCTCCTCCCAACTATTATTTTTCTTTCTTTCTTTCTCACTTTGTTAAAGAGTCAACTTTTGTTAATTTACAATTAAAAATGTATCACACTGTCAATAAACATAATCAATACAGTTATAAGAGGATGCCCCCACTGGAGAAGAGGAGAGAATGAAAACATCCTGTGCTACTCACCATGGGCAAGCAGTGGTGTATTTAAAAAAGGAAAATGAATGTCTGTTTTAAAAGCATGGCAAACAAAAGCAGCAGAACATGCAGCCTACCAATGTTGTGGACTACAACTCCCAAAATCTATTACAAGGGTCTATGAAACTAGGCCTGGTGGGAACGTCAATCCAAAATCACGCTGTAGTCTTCAGGGCCATATGTTTCCCATGTCTATTTAAAGCAGCGGTTCTCAAATAGTGGGGCGGGCCCCCCAGGGGGGGCACGAGGCTCCGTAAAGGGGGGCCCGTTACGGCTGGAGAGAGGGAGATTGTCCCAGTGCAGCCTGACATGCTCTATCCTGATTGGTCAAACCCACCCATGTGACTATTTACAGTCGCGCGGGGGGGCGCGAAATGTTTTCTTCTTTCCTAGGGGGGGCGTGACAGAAAATAATGGAGAAGCACTGATTTAAAGGGACATTGATTGTAAAGAAAAACAAACTAAAAGCACGGGAAGAGATTCTATCACCAACTTCCAGATTATGTAAAAGTTACCAGACTGGGGAATCCTAGGAGCTGCAATCCAAAACTGCAACTTTTTAAAGCTTTGCCAATTTCAGTCTTAGCTGCAATTACTTGTTGTTTGTAAATAAGCTGACAGTGTGCTAACTTGCAAAGGTAACCCAGACAAATATTCAATTCTTTGCCAGTATGAAACACTGATGAAGAGCCGAATTATTTCTGGACACCAGTTCCACAGTTCTATCCAAATTTCCTCAGGTGTGCCACAACTCGAGCCTAATGTTATACCTAGCAACATTTTATCTCAGAGTTTCTTAAATATATCTATATATATCTATATCCATCGTTTTTGTTTCAAAGAAAGAATCAAGTTCTTACCTCTGTTGACATTTGCAAATGGCCCTTCCACATCTATGGAACTGTGTGCAAACTCAGGGCCCCTGAAAGACTGCTGGAGCTGCATCATACTACCCATGGATGGTTCACTTCCCAACACTCCACCTGTCCAATATTCAGTCTGACCACCAGGGGCTTAAAGTTGAAGCAAACAAAAACCAGCTTAAATACAAGAAAATTATCATTCTTTTCTGAGGGTAAATTATTTAAGTTGCATATTTCGACTACAGCTCTCAGGAGCTGTAAACCATCATAGCCAGCTGCTATACTGTCTGGACAAGTTTGGGAGCTATAGTCCTTGATAGTAACTTTTCCAGGCTGTGTCCTAAAAAGCAACTGGGGATAGGATGGGGGATAAGTCAACAGAAAACTAGTGTGGCCTTC
The DNA here is from genome assembly GCA_020142125.1 of Phrynosoma platyrhinos. NCBI lineage: Eukaryota > Metazoa > Chordata > Lepidosauria > Squamata > Phrynosomatidae > Phrynosoma > Phrynosoma platyrhinos. The sequence goes on along the minus strand of CM034710.1, from coordinate 71,494,108 downwards.
TAATTCATATCAAAAATGCTCATCAATAAGTGGTCAATTTAACCGGTTTTCCCAAACGTATATATTTTAATGTACCTACTGCATTAGGCTAAGGGCCTTTACAGACTGCCAGAAATAATGCAGATTGAGTCCATTTTAACTGCTCTGGCTCAGTGCTAGGGAATCATGGGAACTGTAGTTTATTGTGGCACCAGAGCTCTCTCATATAGAAGGCTCAATGTCTCAAAAAAAATTACAGTTCCCATGATTCCCTAGCACTGAGCCAGGGGAGTTAAAGTGGACTCAAGCTGCATTATTTCTGGCAGTCTATAAAGACCCTTAGTTCAGATTTTTTTTTATTGTACTGTATAGAAATTAAGTTTTTTATTTAAAAAAATCACAAAGAATAGAAGCTAATATTTTGTGTCAGGATTTATACTGCACAGATTTGTGTTACAGTCTGGCATAATCAGTATGTGGAATCCTTACCAGTACCCTCTGTGCAGCTGTCATCCGAATCTGATTCTTCAGGATCAAATACCTGGATGCCTTGAGCTTGTAGTCTCTGCAATTTTGCTTCCAAGTCTCGTTTGGCCCTCAGTAAATCCTGAATTTCATTTTCCTTAGTTTCTCTAAAAATCTGTATGTGAAAGAAAGTTAAATAACTGAAAATTATAAGCAGACTTGAAAACACACGCACCTCTTTTTTTAATTTTGTGTTGAACTTCTCACACTTGTAGTTTGAACTTGTAATTCTTGTACTTACAAACCTCTTCTACAGGCCAGCATTTGAGTGTCTATCAACAGGGCCCTGCAACCTCACTTATACAAAGTGAAGGACAGAAGGAAAATAGGAAGACACAACTGGGGCCTGCAAAACAATGTTGCAGTGAACAATACTCATGTTCAGGGTTGCAGACAGTCAGCCTTTCTGTTTTCCAAGATACCTCATTCCATTCCTCCTCCCTACAATATCTGAGTTTTCTGGTCAGCCCAAATTCCATGACCACTGAGATTTCTCAGTAATTCCTAGTGGGCTTGGCTTTGTTTTTGGGAGGTATTCCACTATGGGGGCTTTTTCTCAAGATTTTTTGTACATCTATGAACTTTGGGGTCCCCCAAAGATAATTATACTTTCCTCTTGTTTCTCAGTGACCCATTTTTGCTTCATAGCAACTTGCATCTATCATGTGAATTGGCTGTTTGAAGGAGCGATTTACCTTGAACTGTCTTTTGACTTTGTCCCGATCATGTTCAAATGTAGCAGCTCTCTCCATAGCTTGGTACTTAGCTTCCAGTGCACTTTCTTTCTCTCTGAGTATTTTTTGATATGTTTTCTGGAGTGCCTGAAAAAGACCAGCATTACTTCATTTTCCTTGAAGTGAAAAATTAGTCTGCAAGTGTTTGACTGCTAACCTTTTAAGTGTTAGAACAAAAACAAATTAGCAGCTTGCAGAAAGTGTCTCTCAGTGCTTCCCAATTGCAGAGGAGATGCTGTTTAATATTTGGGCTGCAGTCTAGCTATTTATTAAGATTCATTGAGTTCACTGAGGCTTTAAAGGCATGTAAAGGACTATGCTGTTAGTCTTATAACCCTGTATCTTGTAGAGGTTAGAAATGTTATTTTGGGAAACTACAGCTCTCAGAATGTTCCAGTCAACACGATTAGTGCCATGATGGCTGGGGTATTCTGGGAGTTGTAGTCAAAACAGAAAACCTTGCCAAGCTCTGCTCTTTTTGCCATACCATAATATTGCTACCTTTCCCAGTTACCTGTAGCTCTGCCCGTAAGCGCTTGTTCTCCTTGTCCAATTTGGCCTCTTTCTTCATCATCGATGCCACCTCGTTGTTCTTGCTGATGCGGAAGATCTCATACTCTTTTCTCAGACGCTCGTACTCTGCCATACACTCCAGTTCTTGTACTGAGGCAGTGGATTTGAAGCTGGCACCGATAAGGCCTCCAGGCCGTGACGTACCTACCCGACGGAAAGAGCTGCGCAGGAGGCGAGCTTTGGGTTTCACTTCCACAGGGATCTCACAGGCTTCACCACCACCTCCTTCATAGGTGTCCTCAATCACCTCCCCAACAGTGCCTATGGGGCTCACCAAGGAGGAAGCAGTCCCCATAGCTGAGCAGTTCCCTCATCAATCCTGCCACTTCTTCATAGACAATAACTCCATTCACTGCTCCTTGTTATTTATGCCCCAAACCCCCAACTGTGTCTACAGGCCAATTGCATGGCTGTGAACTGTCATTTTCTTATCCCACCATCCAAGTTATCTCCTAACAGGTTATATTCTTACTGACTTCTTTCCTTGAGCTAATTTTATCCTGTCATCCCAGTTATGATGAGATTTTTCTTGCCTTCTTTCCTCCAGCCAGTTTTTTAGGTTTTCCATGTGAACAAGGTTTATGTATCTTTTAAAAAAGCTACCCAACCATTAACTTGGGTCTATTCTTTTACACTGCAAGGGAGGATAATAATAAGCCAGGAGCACCACCACATCATGAAGATTTAGGTCTAGCCATAGCCACAAATCCCTGCCTCTGAACTCATACTCATTGTCCCAGATGATATTGGCCAGTCAGTCCACTTATACAAACAAGTACATAAAAAGAAAAAGGAAAAGTAAATCATCCATTTGTTTTTACCTCGGTATTTACCATCAAAACAATAGAGTGCCTCTGCCTAAATTCTTATACATGCTTACCTAGGAATCTGACCCCAATAAACACTTGGTTTTCCTCTGAGCAGAGAGGTATAAGACTGAGCTGCTGTGCTAAAACTACATCCCAATCCTGCAAATTTACAAATTTTCTCTGAAGATGCCAGCCACAGATGCTGGCAAAATGTCAGAAAGAAACTCTTCTAGAACATGGCCTCACAGCCCAAAAAACCCACAAAAAACTATGGATGCCGGCCATGAAAGCCTATGACTTCACATTACTTGGGAGAGTTATATATATGTAACTTCTATGCCACCTTTCTCCCAAAAAAGGGGTCCCAAGGAGGCTCCAAAGACCCAGCCTGGCGTAGCAGTTTGAGTGCTAGACTAGGACTCTGGAGACCAGGGTTCGAATTCCTGCTCAGCCATGGAAACCTACTGGGCGACCTTAAGGCAAGTCACACTCTCTCAGCCTCAGGGGAAGGCAATACCAAACCTCTTCTGTGCTACTCTTGCCAAGAAAACCCCGTGATAGGGTCGCCCTAAGTCGGAAACGACTTGAAAGCCCACAACAAAGCCCAAAGAGGTCAGTGGGACTTAGGGCCAAAACAGACTGCAGAAATAATCCAGCTTGAGACCACTGCCTTGGCTCAATGCTAGGGAATTGTGGGAACTGTAGTTTTGTGAGTCATTGAGCCTTCTCTGTCAGGGAACCACAACAAACTACAATTCCCAGGATTCCCTAGCACTGAGCCAGGGCAGTTAAAAAAAAAGTGGTCTCAAGGTGGATTATTTCTTCATGTTTTGGCCCTTACTTCTGAGAGAAGATACACATGGAAAGGCTAAAACCTTCGCTGAGGGGAGAAAGTCACAACCCCCTCCAGCTCTCCCAGTTCAGAGTAACAAGGGCCTTGTATATCGTGGCTGGAATACTTTCAACCCTTTATATATATGTATATATATATATATATAAATTTATATAGATATATATTTTTAAAAGGCCTGGTAACAGTCGAGGGAAGGAAGGAAGGAGGGGTTCGGCCTGACGCCTTGAGGGAGAGGCAGGCCCAGGGCTCTCCTTGCCCTCCCTCTTTCCAGGGGAAACCTGGAAGAGGCGTCAAGTCTCCTCACAAGTTTCCAGAAGCTGAGGCGAAGAGGAAGGAATGGCGGAGCCGTGTCCCGCTCCGTCTGCTTCTTTTCTCCTTCTTCTTCTTCGTTGGGCCCCTTTGAGGCCGACTGCCTTCGGATGGAGGAAGGAGGGAAGCCGTGACGTGGCGGACCGCCTTCCTCCCTCTTGCCTCAGGCAGCGGACCCAAGGAGGAGAAGGAGGAGGAGGAGGAAAGCAGACTCTCCAACCCTCCTTCTTCTCCTTGTTCTGGTGTGCCCTTTCCGACTTATGGAGACCCTCCCTTCTTGGCAAGGCTTCCTCTCCAGAGGGGGTTTACTATGGCTGTCCTCTGAGGCTGAGAGAGTGTGACTTGCCCCCAAAGGCACCTGTCATGGGTTTTCTCTTCAGAGGGGGTTTGCCATGGCTTTCCTCTGAGGCTGAGAGAGTGTGACTTGCCCCCAAGGTCTATGGCTTTTCTCTTCAGGGGATTTGCCATGGCTTTCCTCTGAGGCTGAGAGAGTGTGACTTGCTCCCAAAGGCACCTGTCATGTTTTTTTTTCTTCAGAGGGGGTTTGCCATGGCCGTCCTGTGAGGCTAAGAGAGTGTGACTTGCCCCCAAGGTCCTTTTGTCATGGTTTTTCTCTTCAGGGGGTTTGCCATGGCCATCCT
>CM034710.1:71472281-71486770 GCA_020142125.1 Phrynosoma platyrhinos | reverse complement strand
CAGCTGATGAAGGATGAGAATTCCCATATATGTATTCACATACAGCTGCATGAATTTGGGATCCTGTTTCTGATTGTGGCTGTGAATTCTTGGATTCTGGCCATGGCTGCCACTGAGGCATCAGAGAAAATAAAACCTAAAGTGGCACATCACTGAAAGGTGCATTATGTATTATTCATTCATGCAACGTTGAGGTAGATTTAGAGGTTTGATTGTGCAAATAAAATTGCCGCTATCTTTCATGCATATCCTGGTGCTCTTTGTTGCTACAAAAGCAATGCAAGCCCTGAATTAAGCAGATGTTCAGTTTATAAAGCTCACCAATTCAGCAGCTGGCCACATTAAGAGTTTGGCGGAATTTAATATAAAGAGGTATGGAAATTAGCAAAGAAAATAATATGCATCTGAAATTGGCCTTTCAAAGCAGGAGCTGTCATGCTCTGTTTGTGTAGTACGGTAGGAATTTATTTTTCACTAAGGTGCTGTGAGGATAAATTATAGCCCTAGGTACATTAAAGGGTTTAAGTAAAACACAGACATATATAAAATGTACTTTTTAAAACATTTAAGTTCAGCTCAGGTCTAAGCACAGGAATATATGAAAGTAATGGGAATGTTCTTGGACTACAAGCTTATATGCACTTACTTGGAAGTAAAAGCCAGTGATTTTAGTGAAATCTATTTCTATGTGATTGTGCTTGGAATTTCTGTCTTAATTTAGTGATTCTACCCTTTTTACAACATTACATATTACTCTGTAAAATCTGAATTACTGCTTTATTTCTCTTTTTATTTATGACAATAAAACAAAGAATCCATTATAATGCACGCCACTGTATAGGCTTTATTCATAAAAATTCCAGAGATGCAAACAATTTTGGAGTTTTAAATGAGTGTTTTCCCCTCTTGCATGTAATCTTAAATACCTGCTTAGAGTATATAAGCACCCCCATGAATTTAAAGCTGGGGTACACCAACTTAGGATATGCCAAGAAAACCTTGTGCTAGGTTTGCCATAGCATTGCCATGAGTTGGAAACAGCTTAAAGTCACACAACAATAACAAGGAAAGGTATTAATAGACAGTCCTCTCCTGTCCTCGGCATCTTTGGTTGTAACTAGGCATAGGGCCATGGTAGCAACTAGGGCACTGGCAGGACTATTGATGTTGTGTGCCTTCAAGTTGCTTCCAATATGGCAGTGCTATGGTGAACCTAGCACAAGGTTTCTTGGCAGGGTTGGGTTTGCCTTTGCCTTCCTCTAACGCTGAGAGAGTGTGACTTGCCCAATGTCACCTAGTGGATTTCCATGGCTGAATGGGATTCAAATCCTAGGGCCTTTGCAGACTGCCAGAAGTAGTGAAAATTGAGTCCACTTTAAGGGTTAGGGTTAGTGCTAGGGAATCATGGGAATTGTATTTTTTTCTGAGACATTGAGCCTTCTCTGTCAGAGAGCTCTCGTGCCACAATAAACTTCAGTTCTCATGATTCCCTAACCCTAACCCTTAAAGTGGACTCAATTTGCACTATTTCTGGCAGTCTGCAACCTCCTAGTCTCTAGACTCTCAATGCTCAAACCACAACAACACACTGACTCTTACACCTTCCATTTAGTCTACCCTAAAAAAATAAAATAAAATAAAGCCAGAATTCAAAGTGGGTCTATTAGCCACCACTTTCTTTATGATTTGGTATTCAATGGGTTTTTGTTTTTTTTAAGCAAAACATTTCTCATTATATGTTTCATAAACCAATGTCTACCCAGCCTGGTCTGCAAATTTAAACAGCAAATATTTTGTCCTTTTTTAAAAATAGAAACAATAGGGAACTTGGACCACTTTCAATATTTAAAACAACCGACTGGTTCCAATGCAAGGGATCATTTTTATGGTGCAGCTGCACTAACAAAAAGCACATGAGACAGCTCATGCAATCTGCATGATAAAGCATCCAGCTTCTTATTATTCTTTTTTTTTAAAAAAATACAAGTTCTGAAATTCAAAGTGCTGCTTCTTGCAGTGGTGCCAAAAAAACTGATGGAGCAGAAACAGCCTCTGGCTACAATCTTAAACATTTCAACTTAGAAGTAAGCTCTACTGAATTCAGTACGATTTACTTCAGAATAGTAATGCAGAGGATCCTTCTCTTTAAAAATAAAGAAGGCTGCAAACTCCCTGACACCATACACCGCAAGAGGGCAGTAATATGTAGGGAATCTGCAAGGAGCACTTCAATATGTCAAGTCCAAACTTTATGGGGCTGGGAGGAGGGTAGAACAAATTTATAACATGCCCCCCACTTTCCACACCAGCATCAGAATCTCATGAGCGATGGGGGGAATTGTTCTAATTCTGAAACTACAGTTTCACTCTGTATGTTTCTGGAAAATGTTCACATTTTTGTTTAGTAATAATAATAATAATAATAATAATAATTTTTATTTATATCCCGCCCCTCTGCCAGGCAATCAGGGCGGCATACAACATTTCAAAACATGAAAACAAATAAAATCAATTCAAATCCCATCCCTCCTTCCCACACCCACCCATCCCCCAAAAACCAATCAAACTAAACAGATTAAATAACAATAATTAAACAATTAAACAATAAACAATTAAACAATAACTTAAAACCCGCCGGCATTCTCCCCAGTTCCGCGCCGTCCACAGCTGCTCCCGGCTGCCCCAGGTGATGGCAAGGGGCAAGAGAGTCCTTCAGGGGCCTGAGTCCTCCAAGAGCGCTGGAGCGCCGCCGGCGCCACGTATGGGCAGTATTTCTCTTCCAAGGCCGCCCACAGTTGCCAATGGTCAGGGCTTGGGAGGCTTTGAAGGCTCAGCTCCCTTGGGGCCAGGTGTTCCAAGGCAGGAGGGGGCTGGGGAAGACTCTCACTCCTCCAGAGTCCTCCTTCCAATGGCTTGTTGTTGTTGTTAACTGCCCTTGAATACACCCGGATTCATGGCGACTGTGGATGAGACATCTCCAGGTCCCCTTGGCTTCCACTGCTCTGCTTATGTCATGTAGATTTGTGACTGTAACCTCTCTGATGGAGTCTGTCCATCTGAACTGCAGTCTTCCTCTCTTTCTACTGCACTCCACCTTTCCTAGCATTATTGTCTTTTCTATTATTGTGCCTTCTCATGATGTGGCCAAAGTATGACAGCCTCAATTTTATCATCTTGCTTCTAGGGTATTTCAGGCTTGATCTGTTCAAGGGGCCACTTGCTTGTCTTTTCAGCTGTCCATGGTATCCTCATCACTCTTCTCCAGCACCACATCTCAAATGAGTTGATCTTTTTTATATCTGCTTTTTTCACTGTCCAGCTCTCGCATCCGTACATAGTGATGGGCAATACTATGGCTTTGGCGATTCTAACTTTAGTGCTTAATTGTATATCTTTGCTTTTTAAGATCTTGTCTAGTTCTTTCATTGTTGCCCTTCATATTCCTAGTCTTCTTATCTCTTGGCTGCAGTCTCCGTTCTGACCAGTGTTTAATCAAGGTACAAGAAATCTTTATTTCAATTTCCTTATTGTCTAGGTTGCATTTATGTAGGTCCTCCATGGTCATTATTTTTGTTTTCTTTATGTTCAGCAGCAAGCCTGCCTTTGCACTTTCTTTCTTCACCTTCCTTAGTATTTGTTCCAGATATATGATGTTTTCCGCTAGTAATATGGTGTCATCCGCATATCTTAGATTGTTGATGCTCCTCCTATTTTCAGTCCTTTTTCTGCTAAGTCTAAACCTGCTCTTCATATAATGATTTCTGCACTCGGACAAAGTTCTGCACTCTGCACAAAGTTGAAATTCCTACAACTTTGCTAATTGTTTTGAAACTTTTGGACCTTTAATAAGAGGTCAAGGTCTTCAAAGAAATATTTTGTCTTGACCCCCCAGCCCCCATAGACCAGCTTCAAACATTAGGCCAATTAGCTGTAAAGCTTTCTTCCTGGCCTTTTTCATTGCAAAATATAGCACTGCCTGTTAGCGTGGTGACGCAGCATGTGTAAACCACGTAACGTGAAGCACCAGGATCCAGACTGTCTTCAATGAAGCAAGCAACATTGTCAGTTGCAGGAAAACTCCTTTCCCCTCCAGACAGAGCAGAGAGAGACTCAGCAGATGTCTCACTAAGAGGCTTTTAATCTTCAGAAGTTCTATGTACAAAGGCTATGTACAATAATACACCAACGCACTCTCCAACAGAGGCTTGTCCCTTATATAGCCAGTGCTCCACATGGCTTTCTAGCCCTGCCTCTTCCTTTGGACACCTGTCAATCATCATCATGACAAAGCATGTTTGCAGCCCTTTTGCAGCACTTGCTGTGCTTTCCAGCACCAGGTGACTCCCTGCTATGATGTTACCTCCTGTTTCATCAGCCTGTTACATCAGTCTTTTTCATCAGCCTTGTTGCTGCATGACTCAGCAGTGGCCAAATGCTCAGTCATCATGGCTGCTGCCATTCACCACATTGTACATTTTCACAGGACCATTATTCCAACACTGCCCCCCCCCCAAGAATTTCCCTTGCCATTTCACACTCAATAAACAAGATGGGGCTTAACTGTTCTTGCCCCATTGTAAAACACTGGAGAGCTTGAATGTCCTTTCAACTTCTGTCACAGTCACTGGAAGCATATAAAAATCCATACAGCTATGCACATTTCACTGAAAAGAAATTGCAGTTGATTCATATGAATCTGATATTATAATACAGGTGGAGGTGTTTCATATTATTTTCCAGAAGTAGACTTGAAGTTTTTCTTAGTTTTTCAGGTGCAATATTTCCCAAAGCACTTCTTAGAAATACCTGTGGGATGCTACTGAAACAGATGTTTAGAAGTTTCATCCAGTTCCCAAACGTCTAGCAATCTAGTTTAAGACTGAACAGAATGTAAAACTGACATTATTTATTGTTTTGAATCTTTACTGTAATACAGAGATTATATTGTCCAAAGATGCACAAAAATGGTGACTGTGAATAAACTAGGCACTTACCCAGGGTGGAGGCTGCAAATCCTACCAGAAGAAAAAGCAGCAGTAGCATTTGCTCTCACTAGGTGTCCATACTACATAATTATAGTAGTTTGATACTACCTTAACTATGATGAATCCATCTTATACAAGCCTAATACATCTAGTGGCACGAGATATGTTGAATTCTTTACCAGACGGCTCTAACACTGCATTTCATGGGGTTGTGCTGGAGAAGTCCAAGACCTTCAGCAAACTACAAATCCCAGGATTCCATAGGAGGTAGCCATGACAGTTAAAATGGTATCAAACTGCTATAGCAGTGCAGTGTGTATACAGTCACAGGACCAGGAGTCAGCAAACTTTTTGGGTGTGGGGCCGGTTCCAGTTTCCCCCGATCCTCGGCAGGCCGAAATGAGGGGAGAAATGGTGGTGGAGGCGCATGTGCGCGTGCATGTGCACTCCCCCCGCCATGGTGCGCATGCGTATACGAGCGTGGGGTGCAATTTTGCTTTCCAAAATGGCGCATGCACTCGCGCATGCATGCGCATGTGGCGGCCACCATTTTGGAAGGCAAAATGGCGCCAGCGTCGCAAGTGCATGCGCACAACACTGGCACCGTTTTGCCTTCCAAAATGGCACCCGCCATGGTGCTCTCGCATACACATGCGCACCACGGTGGGCACCATTTTGAAAGGCAAAATGGCGCCCCGCGCTCACGTGGCAACACCAACAAGACTGGCCACGGGCTGGTTTGAAGGCCTCGGCAGGCTGGGTTCGGCCCGCGGGCCGTAGTTTGCTGACCCCTGCACTGGACAATATCACACTACACTGTTATAGTGCTATTATTCCACTTTGACTGTGACAGTTTCCTCATGTGGAATCTTGGGATTTGCAGTTTAGGGAGGGGCATTTAGATTTCTCAGGATTCCACAGGAGGTAGCCATAGCAGTTAAAGTGGAATAATAGCACTATAACAGTGTGATGTGATGATATCGACCAATGTCTTGTGATACATTCCTCTGCCCTTCTCACTAGAAATCCTTATTCTGCCTATGTGCAAGGACCTCTGGGGCTTCTAGATCATGTTAAATAGAGAACAAACGTCATATCGCAATATTCTAGTTTACCAGGGGAGTGCAGCTATCATGTACAGTTGACTGAAGAGCAGTACACTCCTTCTATCTGGAATGGCTGTCTTCATTCACTGAGCATGTGGCTTTAGAAGTGGTGCACATGGAGTGGTGAGGGAGGAAAGCAACACTTGGCTAGCCAGCCAAATCACCCCTGACAATCAGTGGAGTAAGATGTTGCAGCTAGATCACACCCATTTCTCAGTCTTTTGGCTAAGATCAGTTTTAACTGCACAATCCTAGTTTAACTGCACAAATGTATTTTCTCTATTCTACAGAAGGCATTAGGCTGGAGGCCCAGCAATTCAGAAAACTGCTTGAAATTATTCCAGCACTGCTTCTGATTGGGTCGAGCAAATCTCATATGAAGTGGAAATAGCATAGATTCAAAGAAATAAGTTTCTATAAATATCCTCAGACATGACCAACACTTTAAACTCAGAGTTTTTCCTTGTTGTAATAGGGATTGTAGCCTAGCTTTCCAGGCTTCTCTGGACCTCCAGGCCTTAGTAATGTGCACTCTTCCTGCCCTTCTTCCCATATGTGGGGACCCTGGGTAGGACAGGTGAAACAAGAATGAGTTGCCTGTTTTTATTAGGGCAACACTAAATCTTCATCAGTTTCATTGGTGGGGGTGAAAGGAACAGTGAAGGATGTGAAATATGCTATGATTTCTCTGCCACTTGTGAGAGGATAGAGTTACACTTCTCCCTTGGTGAACTGCATGGCTTAAGACCATAATATAGCCTTTGGTCTTCTGAGCAGGTGCTAGTAACTCTATAATGCCTTCATTTTACCTGAACATAATATAGTGCATGAACTCTGTCAAAATAAACTTGAACTTTGATAGATAAAAATAGGGAAGAAATGTATAGCTCCACCAAATTATGTTGTATATTTTCTTAAAGTGTGAGAAGTCTGACTGCAGAAAAATTGATATTTGGAAGGGTGAAAGAAGGAAGGCTATTATTGGGGAAGATAACTACCATCCCATCATGGGGTGTAAAACAAACAAGAATCCTTTGTTATCAAGGGGCCCTTTCACACTACTCAATTATAACCCTATACAGTTGCCCTCCGTTTTCGCAGGGGATCTGTTCCACTGCCACCCCCTGCGAAAATGGAAAATCGCCAGTATTGAAGCCCCATTGGCTTGAATGGTGGCACACTCCCCCATTTTGTCCCCCTCCATTTGCTGCCCACAAACAGGCAAGGGATGTAGACTACAAGCCCACGAAAATGGGGGGTTGACTGTAATTACACTTTTGTAAGTGACCTGATATCTCTATGATCCTGCTATATTTTGATATTGCATTGTTAGAGGTCAGCATGGGCTGTAGAGGCTGTGATGAACTATAAAATACTAGAAAAGATACTACAGTCGTGCCTCCTGATTCACGGGGGATCCATTCTGGAACCACCTCTGCAAATTGGGAAAATCGCAAATATCCAAGCCCCATTGATGTCAATGGTGGCATGCATCCATGTGTGCTGACACACATGCCATTTTAACCCTCCTCACTTGCTGTCCATGAAGGACCGAGACCACAGACTTCAAGTCCACGGACAGGGAGGGACAAGTGTATTATGAATATGGCACATAGATCCCAGACATGTGGAAGGCTGAAAATAAAGGGTGAAGGGGCTTGCTAAAGGGTACACACCCACCCTAGGTTCTACATTTCTTACAAAGTAAATGTCAAAAGATGAAAGCAAATGTCAAAAGATGAGTTCTTGCCAACAGATCAAACATGACTACATTCTTTTACCTCCTCCTGTGTTTCTAAATACCTTTCCTGTCCACTCATTTTGGGATATTCCTGGTCTTGTTGGTTATTATAAAGTCAATGAAACTGCCATAAATCAAATCAGTCTTTTTCATCTTTTGGGAAATCAAAGCAATCCACCACTTTGGAAACCTTTTTTGGTCCTTCCAAAGTGAAATTAAGTTTTTGTTTCCCATGAAATTACCTTAGTCTGGTGCTAGTTTTAAAGTATAAATATGATTTGGAAAACCTAGTTTCCATACCACAGTTGACTCTTGCAATGCCCAGTAGCTGTTGTCCTCAAACTCTTGGTCTGAGACACTCCTACTTTCTGTGGTCCATTCTCCAAGACAGGTAGCTATTACCCCTCAATCCTATTTTCAGACTCCGCTATCCCCTTTCACTTTCCCCTTTTGGTTCGCTGTGTATGCTGGAGTTATTCTCTTATATATATTCTTAAATAATCTTTTGAAATAAAAGTTCTGAATTCATGCATGCCTGAAGTTTCCATCAGTGAGTACTGGTATAGTTAGTGGTTCTAGTCCTAATGTTATCCCCCTCTCACAAATCAAGCCAACTTTCCCCAACTTATTAAAGATAGCCTGCTACTAGTAGTGGAGGTTTTCTGAGCCTCATACCTTTGGGGGTAATTTGAATGGTTTCATCGTATGAAATCCTGGGATTGGCAATCTGCAAAGGGGCATTTAGAATTCTGAGACAGAGTTCTCATCTAAAGCCTCACCAATCCACAAACCCCAGAATTCTCTAGGATGCAGGTATAGCAAATGAAGTGGAACCGTAGTGCTAAAATTGTATACTGCAAAAGGGACCAAGGAGCTTAATTGCATTTTGATCTCAATACTGATTTCAAAAATATTCAGAATTGTAGGAAATAAAGAAAATGACCTAACATTTATCCAGTAAATTAAATTAAAGGTAGAAACAGTGTGATCCTTTGAGGGGGACACTGGGCAGCACTTGGAGCACCCACTGTCCCCCCAAAAGTTCCAGCATCCCCCATTTGTTAGTCAAAATTTTCAGGCAGGGCAGATTTCACTCAATGTTGTTTGCCTCCCTCCACTCACCAAAAAGCTCCAAATCACACTGCCTGATAAGGGTCACTTCTAGTCACCCAAATGGCAGCTGCAGCAGTATGGTGTGACCCTCAGGAGCTTTGGAAGAGTTCAAAATGGTGTAGTGCAGCCCCCCATGACGTGAAGTATACCTACCCTATCTATGTAGAAATTTATGTAGAAAGGAAATTATAAGTTAATGCCAATTTGTGGGTTTTGTTGTTGCTGTTTTGTGCCTTCAAGTTGTTTCTGAGGTATGGCAACCTCAAGGTGAACCTATTACAGTGTTTTCTTGGCAAGATTTGTTCAGAGGCATTTGCATTACCTTCCTCTTAGGATGAGTAGGGGTTTTGTGTGTGTGTGTGTGTGTGTGTGTGTGTGTGTGTGTGTTTGTTTGTTTGTTCGTTTACCAGACTTTCAACCATTATTAATCAGCTTTTTTGTGGATGGGTTTTAATTTCAGCAAGGTTTTAAACATATAGGTAGACACAGCAGGAAGAACAGATAAAGCCTTGCTCTTGCCCTAGGTCAAGGCATGTGGACTTTCAAGGGACAGAATGCAACTTCCTTAAAGTTATTAATCAACTCCATCCATTCCTTTGCCTATCTCTCAAACCCCATCCCTGTATAGAAGGAAAAGAGTTTTTTCCATCTTAGGTCAGAGATGGATGATTCCACTGCATTTGCAAGAAAACACCTGTTGTTATCTCCAAGGCTTGACTGGAGATAGCAGGGACTCCTTGTCCCACTATCATCATTTAGCACTCATAGGAGCCACTGAGTCCCAGTCAGCTCCTGAAAACTGAACCGAATATGAAACCAGATCATTCTACCTTCTTCTTCCCCACATGGGAAAAGATGGGAGCACAATATTGAGCCACTCAGCCAAAACTCCCAGGACTGTCCTGGGAGAATAGCTGAAATCACTAGTCCTGCATAGGCATGAGCTGACTGATACTTTCACCTTTGATACCAACAGGGGTAGGCAACCTTTCCCCTTTAAGGGCTGAAGGACTTCAGCTCACAGAAGCCTCAGCCATGTTGGCCAATAGTCCCATGTTGGCCAATAGCTCCTGGGATTCTGGGAGCTGAAGTCCCTTGGCCCTTAAAGGGGAAAGGTTGCCTACCCCAAAACTAGACCATAGAGAGCTTAGGATGGGGCAATCTGACCCCTGGCCCATTCTACTCCCTGCCACCACCAAAAGCTGTACTCACAGGCAAAGATAAGGAAGATGCCTTCTTTTGAAACAGCTTATTGGTCCAACTAGCTCACTGTTGTCTGCAGTGACTATCAGTAGGACTCCAGGGTCTCAAGCTGGTGTCCTTCTAGCCTACCTGCAGATGCCTATGATAGAAATTGGGGATCTTTTTCATTAAAAGTGTGTACTTCAAATTACCACAGCAGTATCACTCAAAACTACATGGAAGAGATGGAGGGGAGGAACTGTCACTTCTGTTTTCTCCCAACTTTGAGAGTTTTAACCTCATATTCCTTCCATTTCAGATAATAAAAAATGTGAATTTTGGCTTATTCTTAAAAAAAAAAGTGATCTGAAACAAAAATTCTTCATCATCTGCACCAGCCAGATTCAGGAAGCACAGCTGCTCTGAGCATAAAAGAGACTCTGGGACTCGGCAGACGGCTTATTGAGCTGTCTTCGAGGCCAGGAAGACAGCGCATGCGGCTGCCCCTTCCTCTTCCTGAGGTCGTCCTTGGAGCCGCTGGCCCTCCGCACGGCCGGCGCTCCAGGGACAACCTCCCGCAGCAGCGACCGCACGCGCTGCGGCGGATAAGTCAGGAAAAGTGCGCCCTATGCGTTTAGGGCGCACTTTCCCTGACTTATGAAAGGAGCGCTGATTTAGCACTCCTTTCAGAGGCGCCGACGGTGCGCCGCAGTGCGGCTGTGTCGCTCCGGCAGCGCACCGTCCTGCGGCGTCCTCAGCGCTGCCGTCTGCTTCCCCCCTCTGTTGTACTTGCTTGCCATACAGCTGTTAAAGATGAGGAGCATTGCAGAAAAAAAGAGATGGTAACCTGACACACCCAGACTTGGATAGACTAATCTGTCCATTTTGTTTTCTCATGCATTCACGTTATTAAAAACAAATCAATTTTTCCAATTTTGAATATAAGTTAATGTGTGCTCTTTGATAAATGAATCACACTGAAATTCTCACACATATATTTTATGAGGATAGATGGAAATATACGAGAGCACTTGGGGATTGACTGAAGCTGCCCTCTAAAATTCATAGAGTTCCCACTTTCTGTTTTAATCATACCTGCTGTCAAGTACAAAATCAGGCTTTGATCTGAAGATCATGTATCTGTTAACTCCAAACAGATAATAAGAACTAAGATGATTATTTTGACAGCTGTCAAGTGTCAAAGAGTTTAAATCTTTACTCCATCTCATGATTCAGCAATCTGGCTCAGTTTCATTCTTAGATATGTTTCTGTGATAGCTTCATCTCGCTGTCATTCTTTCAAGAAAGTTTGACTGTCTATGAAACAGTGAGTCAATCTCCATTTCAAGTAACACTAATGCATAATGAGGAAGCTGAAAAGGAGCAAAACTTGGGGGAAATAATTATGGGATTTTAACTTCCATAATGTTCCAGACAGCAAAGTCAGTGGCCATGCTGGTTAGGGAATTTAGAGAGCTGTAGTTCAAAAAAGTTATTTTTCCAAATTCTGGAAGAGATAACCACTTTATCCAGGGTTTGTATTTGCTTTGTTTAATTAAAACTATACATAGATTTTGTCCTTATGACCCATTGCAACTGAAATTCAGGATTTAGGAAACTGTACAACAACCATGTCCCTGGTCAAGACTAGTCCCATTAATATGTGCTGATATTTTATATATATATATATATATATATATATATATATATATATATATATATATATATATATATATATATATATATATATATATATATATATATATATATTTGCAGGCTGTCTATCTGCAAGATGCTACATCTAAGACTTGGCTTCTAATTTACAGGATGGGAATGCCCTACTGCCATGTAGTATTGTAAGGATTACTAAAATATGGGCCTAAAAATGTAAAAAGGAAGGATAACCCAACATATTTAGCAGCTTAAGACAGAACAGCAAATGGCATCCACCCACTCATATCCAAAGTCTGCCAAGTGATTTTGGCATATGTGCTAGAGAATCCCACAAGTACTTTTCCTCACCCCCTCACATATAAACCCCATAATAATGAATTTTAAATAACTTGCTGCATTTATAGGATGCACAACTTGCTGCCCTTACATGACACACATAATCTGCTTCCTGAGGCAACTCCACTAAGCACACCTGTGCAGATCCCCAACCTCAGAGAGATTACAGGGGATTAGGAAATGGCAGAGCACTGCTTCAGTAGTACATTCTGCCTGGTGTGCTAAAACTAGGACTGTCACATTTGACTTGGTTAATTAATTAATTAAATTAACCCAATTAAATTTATTTTATTAATAAAATTAAACTTTAATCTGATGAAAGATTAATTGAGCAAGAAAACACATCTCTTTTTATATAAGTGCTTTAAAAACAGAACCATAGAATCATAGAATGGAGGTGAAATGGAAGTAGTAATTTAGCAGATGGTACTGGGGAAAGGCTGTAACTTAGTGGCACAGAACATGCTTAGTAGGTGCAAGATCCTAACTTCCATATCACCTCCAGGTAGGTTTGGGAAAGATTCCAGTATTAACTCCTGAAGAGCTGCTATCAGTCAATGGAGAAAATGGGTAAATTCACACAGGGTGAATGTGATGCTATCTGTGCTGGATAATATGCTGGTGTTACCAGATTTAAATTCTCAGTTCATATGATGCACACCAGCACCCAAAACACATATTAGATGTAGCCATGTTGGCCATACATACAGCAAAATACAATAAACCTAAGAAATTGTAGGTCTGGAGAGATATCATTGCAGGTAGAGGCCATTCCCTCTCTTGGCTGTGTGGGGACTGGGAAACAAAGAGCCTGGATATTATGAACCATCTTAACTGACAAAAGAAGTTATATCTGAGACTAAACGTAAGCCTGCTACTATGGTATTACCATCTTAGTTTTTTTGTGGGTTTTTTGGGCTATGAGGCCATGTTCTGGAAGAGTTTATTTCTGGCGTTTCACCAGCAGCTGTGGCTAGGATCTTCAGAGAATGCTGGCATGGAAGTGAGTGGGGTATACCACTCATGATTCAAAATGAAATAGTGAGATGCAAATTAAATGTAAAAATGAAAGCATTCACTAACACGAGAAGTATAGATCTGTGTGTGGATTTGCCTAATATTGAGGTAATAGACCATTGCTTTGAGTTTTCTCTGTTCCATTGTCTCCAAATTGTCCCTCTTCTATGACACGGACATGCATAATCTAAGAACAAAGGAAGCATCATTTTTTGCTTCATAAATACTTTTTTTTATTAAAGGGTGCTGACACATTCTCAACCCAACCCACTTCCCAAAATCTGAGCATACTTTTGTCACTGTAGCTTGAGCAAGTGTTCTTTTTTATGGTAAATTACCAAGTTGCAGAATCATAGCTCCAATTTCTGATTTTTTTCAGTTCATTGATAGAGCCATCTCAACAAATGATGTAGAATTTTTAAATGTTGAACTCTGGACCATCATGCAGTTCCTGTTCCTGCAAAAGAAAACTCCAAAGGAAATCCATGAGTGTATGATGCAAACGTTAAGTGGCAAATATCTTGTAGGCCATCAACAGTCTCAACTCCTGAAATTGTTGAGTGTGTTCATGACCTGATTTTGGCAGATCAGTGAATCTCAGCTAAAATTACTGAGACACAAGGAATATCCTGGGAACACATTAGGTTTATCATTCATAAGCAGTTGGTTATGCAGAAGCTATCAGCCAAGTGGGTTCTGAAATGTTTGAATACTGACAAGAAATGAAATACAGTTGGCCTTCCCAATTCATGGAGGATCTGTTCTGGACCCCATTTTATCTATAGCCACTTGTTTGTCCCGCTCCCCCCTCCGCTAAAATGACAGCTCACAAATATTCAAGCCCCATTGAAAGTAA
The DNA here is from genome assembly GCA_020142125.1 of Phrynosoma platyrhinos. Taxonomy (NCBI): domain Eukaryota; kingdom Metazoa; phylum Chordata; class Lepidosauria; order Squamata; family Phrynosomatidae; genus Phrynosoma; species Phrynosoma platyrhinos. The sequence goes on along the minus strand of CM034710.1, from coordinate 71,472,760 downwards.
TGGCACGTGCCATGGCACATGTGTAGGGCTGAGCTCAGGTGTACGCCACTATTTTATCTATAGCCACTTGTCCCTTGAACGGTGTGGGACAACTGTAGAATGGATACCTCCAAGCTGATTTTACATCATTTTGAGCAGTCTTGTGATAATTTTTTGGAACAACTCATTCAGGTTCTCCATGGCCAAAGAAATTCAAGACTCAAATGTCAGCAGAAAAGCTCATGGACACAGGTTTTTGGGATAAGGAAGGTATTTTGATGACTTTCTTTAAAAGGGTCAAGCAGTTAATGCAGAATACTACTCCAATTTGTGCTAATTAAAGGAGGCATTGAAGGAAAAACAGTGAGGGAAACTACAGAAAGCTGTTCCCTTTTTGCAGGACAATACACCTGTTCATTGGCAAGACAATGGATGTTTTGATGAATTTAGGATTTTTTTATTAATTTTATTTAAATATCTTATACATAAACCTAAAAAAA
>CM034710.1:71431861-71442737 GCA_020142125.1 Phrynosoma platyrhinos | reverse complement strand
GATTTCTTTTGTTTCAGTTTGTTTTTGACGAATTTATCAAACTTCCACAAATTTCTTCATATTTAGGGTTGAAAGAACATGAGACTTAAAAACATTTAAATGTAGGAGTAAGCAAGAGTGATGAATTCACACACCCCTATTGAAAACAATGCAGTGTTCAAGTTGTTGATTAGGATATTTCCTTAGATAAGTCAATCAAACACTTTAAGTGACCATTTCCCCCTTTTCACAGTCTGATAACAGATATTTTGCAACATCTGAAAGGGGTCCATACACTAATAATAATAATAATAATAATAATAATAATAATTTCTTTATTTATTTGTATCCCACCTCTCTGTAAAATACAACCGGGGCAGCTTACACAATAAAATGAACAATCCTGTCCCCAATAGCCCTGCCAAAAAATGCAATTAAACAATCAAAGTTTTAAAAAATACTTAAAATAACAGATTACAATAAATGACAATAAATAACAAATAAATTAAATAGCTGTAGTGGAAATCAGGGTCAGGCATAACTATTTTTGGTGGCCAGTTATCTATTCAGGAAAGCCCTACCGGAAGAGATCCATCTTAACAGCTTTGTTAAAGCTGTTTAAGGTGGTCAAGTGGCGGATCTCATCCGGCAGGCTGTTCCATAGTCTGGAAGCGATAGCTGAAAAGATCCTCTGGGCGGTTGCAGATAATCTAGTTTTTATAGGTTGCAATAAATTCTTCCCAGAGGACCTTAGTCAACGGGGTAGATTATATGGAATGAGGCAGTCCCAAAGATAGGTTGGACCCATTTATCAGTGGGTATTTTGTGGCAGTGTTGGGGAGGCAGAAAGGTGGACACATCTACTTACTCACAAGGAGACAATCATTTTGTCTTTGGCAAGAGGGAGGAATAGAAACAGACTTTTCTGCACATTCTCCCTAGACTGCCAAAGTAGGAATGACTACTTACTCACAAGAAGGCAGTCATTCCTTCTTTTGCAAGAAACAGAATTTGTTCAGAGGAGCTTTGCCTTTGCCTTCCTCTGAGGCTGAGAAGGTGTGACACAGAAATCAATGGATTTCTGTGGCCAAGCAGGGATTCAAACCTTTGTCTCCTATTGTCTCCCAGTCTCCCGTTGTCCCAAAACCACTACATCACATTGACTGTGTGAAAGGGACCCATACCCATATATCAGTGGGCATTTTGTGGCAGTGCTGGAGGAGGCAGAAGGGTGGACATATCTCTACTCTTCAGCTATGTGGCCTGGTGACATTGTCCAGTTGATTGACAGGTTGACTGCTGTCAAGTATAGACTCAGACACTCCTGGCTTTCGAGGACATCAAAAAGATTTTGCTGCCTGAAATAAATGGACCCTTGTCTCCCAAGTTCCTGCACAGAAGCTGACAGGACTAGGAAATGAGTTTTGCTTGAACACTGGCAATGGGGTCTCATCTAAGCTGATGAAAGGGCAAGTGACATTGTTCTGGCTTTGGCCTCTGAAGGACAGAATGGTAGCTAAGCCCAGCACCGTCATGCCTTGATTCCAGTGGCTGACAAAATCCCCCCCCCCATCAATTGCCATTGCTCTGGCCTCTGAGAGACAGAATAATAGCCAGCATTTGCTGGACTTAAAGGTTTATTGCATTACCTTTTAAGTTGACATAAGCCTACTGGGATACAGCCGGGATGTGGCATGGAGGTGAGAATTATCGCATTGTAATTCACCGCCGAATCCACCAGGCAACTGAAGCCCACCGCCGAATCCACCAGGCAACTGAAGCCCACGTCCCAGCTGTGTTCAGCTGCCCCTTTTCCGAAAACGGAAAGCTCCCAAGTTTTAATGGCGGCTGGCTGAGCCTGGCTAGGATCCTGCGCCCGGCAGATTTGGCGGTGAATTATAGTGTGATAATTCCCACCTCCATGCTACGTCCCAGCTGCATCCTGGTAGGCTGATGTCAACTTAAAAAGTAATGTGATAAGCCTATTACATCTCTTTCCTCACTTCTCCAATACCATCCCCTTTTCCTTGTGTTTCTTCTCTTTTTAGGGAATTGTCAAATTATCAACTTGTAAGATACTCTGGGAGCCTTTTTGCTGAAGGGTGAAGCATGTTGTTGTTGTTGCTGTTGTGTGCCTTCAAGTCATTTCTGATGTATGGCATCCCTAAGGCAAACTTACCATGGGATTTTCTTAGCAAGGTTTGTTCAGACAAGATAAATAAATAATTCAGAACCAGTGTGGTATAGTGGTTTGAATGTTGGACTACAACTCTTCTGTTCAGCTTAGGGTTGCCGTAAGTCAGAAATGACTTGAAAGCACACAATAGCAACAACAACAACAAATAAATAACTGTCCACCACAACAGGGTGATTTGGGGAGCTCCAGGAAAGACTGAGTGGAACACATGCAACTCTGTCTTCCACTAGGGAGAGTAGTTGGAGAGTTTAGAAGAAAAACTGGGACCCTTGCAGATGCTGTGTCCGTCCCCTACTCCCAGCTAGCAATTGCCATCTAAGGCAGTCTCCTCAGTCTGTACAATAGTAAAGCCTGCCATGCTTGCTCAGCCCTTCAACAAGACATCATCCCAAGGGAAAGGATGTTCCTTTGATGACAGCATCATGTTGTTTCAGATGTAGCCTTCAGATACTTCTTAAGGGTGGTGTGATTTTTACACTAGTCACACTTGCAGATGTGACACAGCAGCAAATGTGGCATCAAAGGAGTGGGTTGCATAACAACAGTGGGCTGAAGATCTCAATGGGGGTGGGGAAGCTGGATCATTTCATTTCTGGGTCATAGACAATTCCACCACCCTATGAAGAACAGAGATGGCATACTGGCTACTGTGTTATTTTTGACCTGGATAATATTCTTCATTTAAAAGCACTCTCCCCATATTACTTCCAATTCACACAAATTACATCAGTGGGTTGCATCCACATTTATAGTTAGAGCAGACTATTGGAATCAATAGGACTTAAGCCCTATTCAGGAAAGGTATTTAGGAATACTGGGAGGCAAGACATGCAAGCAGACTTGTGTCCCCATCCCCTGTTTTAGTCCTTTGTGTGTACATAATGCTTAAGCGGGGTTTTAAATTTGTTAAAGGAAGAAGATACATACAGTATAGCCCTACTGCTGCAATGGGTCTATTTTAAGAGCATACCTATACCATACAGTTACAGCAATTTGATACCACTTTAGCATTCATGCTTCATCCTACCAAATCCTGGGATTTGTAGTTTTGATGAAGTAGTGTGAATTGTCTGCTAGACAACTCTAGTGCCCTCCAGAGAACTACACAACAAGAGGTCTCTGGCAGAGAATTTTAAATAGCTCACCAAAATGACTAATCCCTGGATTCCATAGAATAAAGTCATGGCAGTCACAGAGTCATAGAGTTGGAATGGGCTCATAGACTCATGGACTATTGAGTCCAGCCCTCTGCCCAATACAGGATCTCCAGCTAAAGCATCCCCAGCAGGTTTGAAAGACATTCAGAGAAGGAGATCCTACCACCTCTCTAGCACTTGGTGCCATTGCCAAACCATTCTCACTGTCAAGAAGTTCCTAATCTACCCTTTTGTAATTTAAAACCATTAGACTTCTGAGGCAGCAGAGAACAAGCCTTTACCCTCTTCTTTGTGGCAGCCTTTGAGTTATTTAAAGAGTGTGATCATGTAATCCCTCAGTCTTCTCTTCACCAAGCTGAACATGCCCAGCTCCTTCAACCTCTCCTCATGTGAAGTCAAATGATCCAGTCAAAATGACAGCACACTTTTATAGCTCTGCAGTGTAGATAAGTCATAAGTATAACTGCGCCAGTATTCTGCTCTCTATAGTTAGACCCTCTATGTACCAAAGTGCAGTCTATATTTCTTCTTCTATGTCCATTTTCCAGCTTCTCTATGCTTCCTGGGATGTGTTTTTTAAAATACTATCATGATTTGCTGCCCAGATTTGTTGGCAACCAAGAGTAGAGATAGTATAGAGCAAAGGTTATATGTGTTCTTCCCCAGCTTTGTTTGAGCCCCCTCCCCTAGCCACTGGAAATATAACTGAATGCACTGCAATTAATAGGATGGTCAATATTATAAACAATCTAGTTTCTTTCAGTTCAATATCAGTGGCCAACAGCATAGTCAATATCATATTGATTAAGCAATTAAGTATACTGATATTGTTTCAATTTCATTTCTATAAATATTAATTTTCATAACCAACAATCAAATTTATTGGCATTTGATTCTTATTTCTCTATTGATGATGATGGGATAACATCTTCCACCTACTACTGGTCATGCTAGCTGTGTGTTCTGGAAGTTGTAGTCTAAAAATGTAAATTTTCTAAACTCTGAGAAGCAGAGTTAGGGGGTGAGGGCAAGCTCCCCCAAACACCATTGTTTCACTAGTTAATACTTGAAAGCAACATACAAAGAGGAAATTTGATCCCTTCGTTCCCAGCTGTTGTAGAGTAAATGTCAGTGTGTAAGTTCATAATTACCAAGGGAGGAAAAGCATCATGTCCTTCATTTTCTCTGACCTCTCTTCCCATTATCAGATTTAATGCTGCATGAAAGTATTAATGTTCTCTGTCATCATTTGGAGATATATAGTAATCCCTTAGGCTTCCAGTGCTACACTTTCCCTATGGAGAATAAAAAGCATAAATCTTATTTCTAAAGCAACTGGTGGTTTTATCATCTTATTTTTCTGAATTAATGTATGAAGCAGACAGTGGTGACTGGAGGCTTCTGTTGTCAGTGGAGCAGTGAATCCACTCTAGATTTCAGGAGCCATTGAAGGTGCTGGACCTGTTTTGATGCTAAGGTTCAATGCTTAACATACTTATTTAAAGAATGGGATAAAACCTGCAACAGACTCACTTCGCTATGGACAAGGAAGCTACCAACTGCCACTGAAAGCAGAATCTTATATAGAGACAGAATGACCATGGGTCCTACTTTACAGAAAGCAGACCTCTGTTTGAAGAGCTGATGAGGGCCAGCTGATGACGTTCCTCTGTCTGGATCAGCCCTCTGATTTGAATATATTTAAATATTTAAAAATATGCCCTATATTGCTCAGGCTGGGATGACGACCACACCGTCTCATATTAGCCTGATGCAAAAGAAAGCTGGGCTCCTGCATTGTTAATAGTTGTGTAGAAGTGGGAATTTCAGCCAGTGTTGGTTGAAATCAATGGGACTTTCTTCTGGATTGAAATGCATAGGTTCTCAATATTCCTGTTGTAGGGTTGCCAGATAAAAACTGGAGAGGGCTTGATTGGTTGCGTAGATGAGAGAATTTCAGCAAGTGAGTCAGTATTGTGTGGTGTCTCAAGAAACATCTACTGGAAATCTCTCTTCTACACAACAATTAAAGGTACAGGAGCCCTCTCCAGTTTTCAGACTGGCAAATTTATGTGAAATCTTTAAGAGAGCTTTATTAAGCTAGTAGTTTTCAAGTAGATTAGTCCTTCTCCCCCATTTGTCCACTTCTCTCCCTGCTTTATAAAGCTAGCAAGGCTGGAATAGGTGCATGTGACCCTCCTGACGTTGTTGACCACTGCTCCTAGCATCCCTCAGTCTTGACTTTGCTGGTTGATGGGAGCTGAAGTCTATCAACATATAGAAGGCCAATAAACCCACATTTCACAGTAAGGCAGTTCTGTCTTCAAGTTGATAAGAATCCATTCTTACTCCATTTATTCACACTGGAACAAGACAATTACAGCACTACACTGAAGTTCAGTTGCTGAACTATTTTCCCCCAAACTGTTTGGGGATGGTGGGAATTGAAGCTTTTGGGCTTAGCCAATTGACGTTAAATTGCTTACGCACATAGTTTTAAACTGTTTTAACCTTTTAAACCCGCTTAATGTTATTAATGTGTTTAACGTGCTTATTGTTTTAACTTGTTTTATTGTTTTAACTTGTTCATATTTTACTCGTACTTGTACACTGCCCTGAAGTTTTGTGACAAAGGGTAGGATATACTACTACTACTACTAATAATAATAGTAGTAGTAGTAGTAACAACAAGAACAACCCCATATATCTGGATGACACCAGGTTGGGAGATGGTAAGGGAGAAAGTGGGAAATATGCTAGGAGCTTGGGAGGAAGTAAGAGAAGTAACTACAAATATACGGAGAAAACATTTCCTCTTTCAACTGATATTTGCTTGAGACCATTCCCCGCATTTCTAATGAAAAAGACTTTCTTCTATTTTGCATTTCCAGTTTCACTTCCACCTCCACCCTTTCAGATTTCCTCCCAATGTCTTTGGAGGTTCTAACAGAGCGAAGAAATGGAGATTAGGAAAGAATGCTTCAATTTCCCCCATTTCATTAAAGAAGGGGAGGCAGTCCATTTAGATTCACGAGGACATCTGCCATTTGTTCATTAAATATCAACTGTTAACAGAGCTTTGAGATTTGAAAAGCGTGCAAGAAAAATCCAGACAGCAAGTAATTGCTTCCCAATTAAATGAGTAATAAAGGCTCCGTTACTTAGTATGTACCATGTTAAAAGTGTATAAAAATACTGGAAGAATGGCTGAAACAGATGCAATATCGCACAGAACTGACAGTTCAGAAATGAGGTGGGTATATTTTTACTGGGGTAAGGATTGCACTCTTAGCATTTGGCCAGTATCCAGTCCCAGAAGCTAAAATATGGTAGTGTTTCCTGTACTGTAAATGGTGCAACTTGCTGACAGATACAGAAATCAGAGGTTGTGTGTGTGTGTGTGTGTGGAGTACATGTAGAATATAGCAACCATATGGCCTTGCCTTGGCACTCGGTGTCCTAAATTGACCTTGATTAAGTAAGTAAGCATAATATATATATTTATTTTTATTGTTTAAAATACTTATATTCCAGGGGCATGTAAACTTAGGGGCATGTAACAAAGGATGTAAGGGATGGAGCAAAGGAAAACAATGTCAAAGAAATTACAAAATTTCTAGACTTATACATGAGTGTATGCAGTATACAGAGGAGCAATTCTCCGAGTATTCAGGTTCCAAGCCATTTAGGGCTTTGAATGTCATCACCACCACCTTGAATTCAGACCTGAAGTATATTAGCAGCCAGAGTAGCTCCTTTAAAATGAGTGTTTTATGGTATCTCTGGTTGGCATGAAAACCCACTGGGTGACCTTGGGCAAGTCACACTCTCTTAACTTCAGGGGATGGTAATGGCAAACCTGCTTTGAAGAGACTTGCCAAGAAAACCATGCGATAGGTTCACCTTAGGATCACCATAAGTTGGAAAGGACTTGAAGTTGAAAGCCCAAAAGTATGTGGTATCTATATGAAGTTCCAGTCAATAACCTACACTTATATTTGTTGGCACCTGCATTCGTTGGCAGTCTTCCATCCAAATATGAACCAAAGCTGACCCTGCTTAGCTTCCAAGATCATACAGGATATTTAGTTCCATATTTATTTCTGCCACTAACATACAGTGAGCTAGTTCTTACTAATGTATTACAGGGCTATCTCCTTTTGATTCTATGATGGAATCCAAGGCAGGATTCAGCACAGTTGTTGAATTAGATGTCTTCAGTCAATCTCTTGCACTTTTGCTGATGCCATTTTACTATTTATTTATTTATTTATTTATTTATTTATTTAAATCCCAACATATGAAACAAAAGGCACTCAATGTGTCATATTGAAAAATCTGGATATTATTACCAGATCAACTTCAGAAAAGGGGTTGTTGTATAGCTATGCTAATCTAGGTATGCAGAACTAGTATGCAGAGCCAAAGCAATTCCCTTTTGTTTGTATTGGTAAAAGACATAGATGTGCATGTGTGTTTCAGAAAGTAACAGAAATTCTTTGACATACCTACAGATGCATTCCCATATTTCTTAAATCAATTTACAGTGCCAATTAATATAACTTTTTCATCATTTGATAAACATAATCCAATGAAGATCTGGAAAGATGATAGTGGGCAATTTGTATAATTAACAAAATTAGACAGGATATCCATTTTATTAGTGAAACAGAGTAATTATAGAGCAAATTATTATATTAATTATTAGCTATAATTTGCAAGGAGTTTTTGGGATGTACATATGGATGATATCATCTGTTCATTTGTGTACAGATCTAGAGCTCTTGAGGGAATTCAGAAAATCCACATTTTGGTCTCTGAAGCTTTTATTTTCAGATCTGTATTAGATATAGCTGACAGTTATGTAAAATTGCATGTTAACAGGCAGTTCCCTGTTGACTACACAGCTACATCTTGGTTCAGTGTTCCTATGCACTGTTTTAATTAAGGTTATTTATTTCTTTATTGTGATGATTTCATTTTAATTGCCCACGAAGCACTTGAGAGATGGAAGTGTAAGTGCATTATGAATAATTTATTAGTGCTCAGAAATAGAATATATTATGTGATTTCGGAAAGTGGGTGAACTTCTTGTTATGTTGACAATATTCCTGCCTTTGTCTGAGATTACCACTGACAGATAAACAAAAACATCTCATTTGAAATTCTGTTTCAGTTTCTAAGCATCAGTCTAGAGTTGTTCTTTTCTCCTTTTATATATTTCCTATTGCCTTCAAATAGGCCCGAGTAGGACATATATCTAATGAATGGTATCCTTATGCTTTCAGGGAGCAATGGTCCAGTCTGCATAAATTATCATCATCATTGTCATCACCACCATCACCTCCTCCCCCTCTTTAATTAGAGAAAATTTAGAAGGAAAAAAAGACACTGAGAACATATATAACGTATATATGAGATTGATGTTATATCTTACAGAAAAATACATTTCTACTTAAGAAATAAATTCTACTAGATTCCATAGATTTATTTCCAGGGAACCAGACTCAGGACTGCAGCCTTAACGTTTCAAGATTCAATTTTGGTAAGAATGGATCTGCTTATACATGCTTGGTTCAGTGGGCACCTATGACACTAGATTTTGCTCTATAAGTGAGATCTGGGATTCATTGCTAGAAGCTGTCGTGTCATGACTGAAGAATCTGTAGCTCTCTAGATATTATCAGACTGCATCTCCCATCATCCCTGACTATAGATTGTGCTGACAGATGTTAAGATCCACCAAGATCTGGAGGGCTAAATGTCCCCCACCCTTATGCTATGTGCTCAGAGCCAAACAGGGCTTTTTTTAAAATGAAAATGAAAGAAATAACAGGAAGCAGTTCATATATTTACCAGTCTCTAAAGCCCTATTTAGATGTTATCCTCCATGTGATTAAGTGAGGAAAAGTATGGGAATGGCTCTAATCCCACTATTAGGTCCCTGTTATTAGGGACAGGCAACCCTGTGTTCAACCATCAGGGAGTAGGGTTGTACATACTTTAGCACAACAGAGGAAGATGCCATGTCTTGTTTGCTGTGATCTAGGAGATTATCCCATCGCTGAAATAACCTGGCTTACCTCTTCCGAATTGAAGCCTAATTTGGGAGGCAGCTGGGTCATATCACAAGGATTTTGCCGCCAAAGCCATTGGGCAAGTTCAGCCTGGCTGCAGCCCAGGTCCCCAATGGCAGCCTTATTTCGAAACTGGGAGCTTTCCGACTTCAAAAATGGCCACCGAAGTGGGACCCAGGCTGCAGCTGGGCTGGACTCACCTGGCAGCTTTGGTGGCAAAATCCTTGTGATAGGACCTGGCTGCCTCTTGAATTAGGCTTCAATTTGGAAGAGGTAAACTGGGTTATTTCAGCAGTGAGATAATCTCCTCATCTCCTGTTTGTTTGCCCTTCCACTCTTGCTTCTTGCTGGCTCTTTCTTTCTCAGCCTTCATTATCTAGATCAGGGGTAGGCAACCTTTCCCCTTTAAGGGCCGAGGGACTTCAGCTCCCAGAAGCCTCAGCCATGTTGGCCAATAGTCCCATGTTGGCCAATAGCTCCTGGGATTCTGGGAGCTGAAATCCCTTGGCCCTTAAAGGGGAAAGGTTGATTACCCCTGATCTAGATAGGCCGAGCAGAGTTGATTGAGCTGCTCCCCAGAAGCTGAAACTATGGACTGAAATAATAACTTCCTTCTTTTCATTTCTCCTAAACTAAGCCTCTGTCACTGCGAAAGCTGCCAGGTTAGGACTGTACCAGGTATGACATTTCAGGGACAAAACCTGAGATCTAGGATGAGTTCTTATCATGTCATGGGGGCAGATGGTTGTGATATTACAAGGTTTACAAATGAAGAAAATATAGATACACATAATTTTCAAGATAGCGCTCTCACCCTGAGATTCCCTGTTGCCCTGAGAACTAGAGAAGAGGGTCCAGGCCCTGAGATCTGGGAACCCTAGCCTCTGTACACATGAAAAAGATATTGAATAAAACCATTTCATGAGATATACACTCGAATAAAACTGTTTCCCCTTGGTAGCTTGTGTAGAGGGGGATGGTCTGGTTATTGCTCAGTTCTGTTTTTGACATTTTTACTCCACCAGAGATAGAACTACATAACTGTTTTATCTCACAAACACCAACATTTGTCAGCCCCACCACCAATTCCCTTCCATCGATAAACTGAGGATGTATCCACACTGCAGAATTAAGGTAGTTTGATACCACTTTAACTGTCATGGAGCCATCCTATGCAATCCTGGTATTTGTAGTTTGGTGAGGTATTCAGCCTGGTCTGTCAGAGAGCTATATTGCCTCACTGTTGTTGTTAACTGTCCTCCAGTTGGCTTCAGTTCATTGTGACCCTCTGGAAAACTCTAGAAAGGAGTTTGTGGTTTATTCTAATGTAATATTTAATCTGCTTTGTTATGAATAACATCTGTAATGTAAGAATTGTTTTTGTTTTTATATGCATATGGCCTATGGGAACACTATCATAAGGACGTTATCACACGTGGGCCAGAAAGCGAAAATAAAAGTGGAAA
>CM034710.1:71406433-71431761 GCA_020142125.1 Phrynosoma platyrhinos | reverse complement strand
GTGGATTTTGTTTGGATTGGGCCCCGTGTGATAACGTCCTAACTGAAAACTTGGATTCAGGGAAGGTGTCTTTGGTGGCAGTACTGAATAAAGAGGGACAGTGTTTATGGGGGAATAGACGTTGTATAAATCCTCATAGGTACCTTGAGGATTTATATGTTCCCCACAGCTGGTGTCTTACAAGGGAGACAGGAGGAAGTCCTTGCTCTGGTGGCTGAGGTGGGGATCAAGGAAAGCTCTCACTGTTAGTGATTGGAGTGAGCACCTTGGAAGTTTTTACATTTGGTGGGTAAATGAGTAGAAATGCCACATTTGCCCACAGTGGTGGTATATCACTGAGGGGAACCCCTTACTGCTGATGGCAATATGTTGGGATAAAGGTTGGAAAACCCCAGTCGCCCCACTAGTGGAACAGAGAAGCGGGCCTTTTCAACAGATCTTAGTCCTCAGGGAGGTGTGTATAGGGACAGGCGCTCCTTCAACTATTGAGATCCCAAGCCATTTAGAATACAGATGTTGGGGGGATATCAGCTCCCACTACTTGGGTAATTAAGTTTTAGTAGGAGGCATCTATTTATAGGTTTGTGACCAGGCTGTCCGAAAGGCTGTATCTCCCCATCTAACCTTGCCGAAGCTTTGAGATTCTTGGGATGAGGGAAGCTTTCTCTTGGTTCCTTGCTTGCAAACAAGGGTGAGAGGGAAAAAATAGAGGATAGAATCATAGAGTTGGAGGGGACCGCAGGGGCCATCCAATCCGACCCCCTGCCATGCAGGAGATCACAATCGGGGCGTCCCCGAAGGATGGTTGTCCAGCCTTTGTTTGGAGACCTCCAAGGAGGGAGACTCCACCGCACTCCGGGGGAGTGTGTTCCACTGTTAACATGAGGAATTTGAAATACATGGGATATGAACAAGGACTAGGCATGTACATTGCTTTTAAATTGTCTAACAGGGGTTGCAGACTGCCAGAAATAGTGCAAATTGAGTCCACTTTTAGGGTTAGGGTTAGAGTTAGGGAATCATGGGAACTATATTTTATTGTGGCACCAGAGGTCTCTGACAGAGAAGGCTCAATGTCTCAGAAAAAAATAATTCCCATGATTCCCTAGCACTAACCCTAACCCTAAAAGTGGACTCAATTTGCACTATTTCTGGTAATCTGCAACCCCCCTAAGTTTAATATCTTTTTATGGGGGATGGGTTTTTGGGTTTGTATGCATTTTATTTTAGTTTTAATGTTGTAAGCCTCCCCGGTTGCATTGCAGAGGGGCAGAATATAAATAAATTTTATTATTTTTATTAGTATTATTATTAAGACATCTCCAATTCCCCCCGTCCTCAGCCACTCTGCTCAGGTCCTCCAGGCGTGGTCTCCCTGATCAAGTCTAACCATCTGGCATGTCCAAAAATATCCAAACAATGATAGCTTTATTGGGCCAAACAAAATGCACAACAACATGTTGCAAGCTTTCGAAGTCACACTGGCTTCTTCCTCAGCAAAAAAAAAAGGGGGGAATTGATGATGTTAGTATTGGGCCTACATTTTCTGATTCTGATCTCAGTTCAGATGTTAGGCATGTGGTCTTTCTCTCTTTTTACTGCCTTCCACCTCTCTTAGCATCATTGTCTTTTCTAATGATTCATTTTTCCTCATGATGTGGCCAAAGTATGACAGCCTCAGTTTAGTCATCTTGGCTTCCAGAGAGTTCAGGCCTCATCTGTTGAAGGACCCATTTGTTTGTCCTTTTGGCCATCTATGGTATCCTCAGCACTCTTCTCCAGCACCACATCTCAAATGAGTTGATTTTCTTTCTGTCAGCTTTCTTCGCTGTCCAGCTCTCATATCCGTACGTTGTGATGGAGAATACAAAGGCTTCAACAATCCTAACTTTAGTGTTATATCTTTTTCATTTTATATCTTTTCATTTTAGGGTCTTGTCCAGTTCTTTCATAGCTGCCCTTCCCAATCCTAGTCTTCTTCCTTTGATATTTGATCCAAGATATGGGAACTCTTTGACTATTTCAATTTTCTAATCATCTAAGATGAATTCTTGCAGATAATATTGGTTATTATTTTTGTTTTCTTAATGTTCAACATCAAACGTGCCTTAGCACTTTCCTCCTTTCCAGCTGAAGAGATTATCACACAGGAGGATTTTTCAGGATGGCAAATAAAAGGTGTGTCATAGTTGCAGATGGAGCACAGACCAGCCACAGGTCAGCCACAAAGTTGTGTGATAGGTTTGGCCATAGACGCTACTATTGTGCTTCAGTTCCATGCTTTACCCTCATGTGATAATCTCCAGCAAGATCATCATCCATTTTTGACCTGTGGTAAGTCAAGGATGGGCAACCTGTTCCCTTATCAGAAGGATTTAGCTGTTGAAATGCGTCCCAGGTCCATCCTGGGTACATCCCTGCTCCCAAGGGTGCTCAGCATGCCTTTTTTTGAAGCCTGGAGTTTTCTGGCTTAAGAAAATGGCTGCCAGAGAGGCCCTGGGAGCGGGAATGGACCCGGGCGGCGATTTCGGCAGCTAAATCCTTCTGATAAAATCAGGATGCCGCACACTTTAAATTTTAACCTGGATCAGGTAACTCGTATTATTTAAGAGTGCAATAAGCTTCATAGTGTCATCCCAGGGCATTGTGGAAGGGTGGAGCAGTGAACACTACTGAAAAAGAGAAAAGACGGGAGAAGATGGAGGACAGTAAGAGAAAATTCTGCAAAATGGCTTTCTAGTTCTGTCGGGAGAGGAGGCTGCTGAGAAAAAGAAAGAATGAATATGAGCACTGTTTTTGAAAAATGCCTTACAAGAAATTCACAGCTCAGCTCCAAATTCAACTCCTTTTTGTTAACTCCTAAATTGTTTCCTGGAAGGCTATAATTAATTCTGAACACATCAGAACAGATCAGTAGTTTTTCAGTACATACTGTTTGGCTGCTTTTTTCCTTTGAGGGTTTTGCCTTTTCATCAGATCACTCCATCAGTGTGTTCAAAATATAATAAATCCTGAAGAACACTTGCTCCAAGCTCTTTAGTACAATGTTTTCTTTCTCTATTCTCTAGGAATCTCAAATAACCCAGGATAACATTCTGAAGTGGAGGAAGGAATAACCAGTCAAATATTAAAAGAATAAAATCAATGGGTTAAATAGAGATTAATCCCCTAAAGTCAAGTAACAGATTTTTTTCAGTATTGTGATTAAATTGTCCCTCATGGACAATAATTGGTTGAAAAGGTACTAGCTCCTTTAATGTTTTGAAAGACAGGTTTATAAGAGTAGTAGAATGTCAGTTCATCAATCAACCCACAGAACTGTATCTGTGGCTTGTAATAAAAAGTGGACTATTAAAACGATAAGAAAAGAAATGGCTGAAGTCTGTTCATCCATGGAGGTAAAAACAACAAGCAGGTGTTATGCAGTCAAAAGGTGTTATGCAGTCGAATTGAAAAGATGAATATTCTACCTGACAGCATTCTGACTGACACAAATATTTTACATTTTTATTTGCCAACTCCTCACTCAGTATCTAAAAGCTAAATTGCCCACTATATTGCACCTAGACCTCATTTTCTTTCTTATGTCAAAGTAAAGATAAGGGGCCTGAGCAGATGGAGGGGGAAAGCTGACTTACCTCCAGGATTTCCCAATTTGCAGGGAGAATGCATTGACTGCAGTGCCAGCTCCCACAACAGACCAAAAACCCATGGGTAGTCTGTACCACTCTCCTTCTTCTGCCAGGATGCACTGGCCAAAACAGGGTATTGACAGGTACAAGCTGCACCATACCATTATTATTTTTCTCTTCTGTCCCAAAGATATGTTCATGTGCACACCAACATGCTTCCAGGAGACACCAATTGCCTTACCTTGTACCGCTTCTACCTACTAGTCTGTTTGACGCCCTGTTCAGCTGGCCGTGCAACTGCCCATACAGCACATTTGGTGCATCCAGTGACACATTGCAACAGCACGATCATGGAGACCCCCCATACATGTCCCCTTTCTCCACTTCCCCTATAGCCCCTGTTGGACTGGCCAGTTTGTTAATGTTATGATGAAATCCACTGCATTATGAGTGACATCCCATGTTGCTCATCATTTTGCTTCAATGGGTTAAGAGCTTACCAGTGGTAGCTCACTAACTCATGTGCATGTGCAATCAATTTGGAGGCAGACAACAACAACAAATTATAGCCAGTGGTCCCTTCTCTCACTTCTTCACCAGTGTGCAAGCTGCACACCCATGTGATAGTTTGCACTTTCTAGCTTGAACTGGAGTAAACCAAGGGTTCTTTTGCTCCAGCGTTTAGTCCCAGAGTGTAGCTTCAGCCTAGGTTCCTCCCATGTTGGCCAAGGGCATAATTTAAACAAGTAGATTTTACAATGGGGCAAAATCATGTTTTATCACTTGTGTGGATAGGCCCAAGAAGATCTGAACCAGAGCAGTCACCCCTTTAAACCCTTCCCACAGGACTGAAAATGCCACTGGAAACAATTTGAAGTGTTATTTTTTAGTTTTATTATTGCAGGAAAAGGGGAAATGTATGGGGGGGGGGGTGGAATGGCTGGGGAAGAAAGTTTGTCTTCCCTACCCATATACTATAGACTTATAGAGCTGGAAGGGACCACAAGGGCCATCTATTGCAACCACCTGTCATAAAGGGATATACAACTAAAGTGCTTCTGAAAGATGGCCATCTAACTTCTGTTTAAAGATTGCCAAAGAAGGAGAGTCCACCATCCTCCAAGACAGCCCATTCTACTCTTTCTGAAAAAAAAAAAAAAAAAGCCCTCTTCAGGGTCTAAAATGGCAGAGGAACACAGCAAAATTTTTCATATCCCCTTTGAGAGCCAGTGTGGTATAGTGCTTTGAGTGTTGAACTATGAATCCCTACTCAGCCATGGAAACCCACCTTGTAGAAGTCACACTCTCAGCTTTAGAGGAAAGCAGAGACAACCCCTCCCCCTGAACAAATCTTGCCAAGAAAACTCTGTGATCAGTTCACCTTAGGGTCACCATAAGTCAGAAATGACTTGGAGACATGCAAAAACAACAAAAGCAATGGATTGGAGAGACCACTTCACCAGTATTCAGTCCTCTCTGAGGTGTCACCCAGTGTGGTCCGCACTCCCTGCACCCCCCTAGTGATGCCTCTGTATGCATATATACTTTGTGTGCACCTTTTTCTTCGGCACTGCTGATGAGATTAGACATGAAGCAACCAGGCTAGTTCAGGGAGTCTGTACAAGTGACTCACACAGCTCTGTTCTTCAACATAAAGGAACAGCCAGAAGCTTGGGAAAATGCCCAAGTGGCTGCTCCTTCTCCCCAGCATCTAGATGATAGTTTCACTTGGTTACATGACAAGGCTAGCTGTTTTTCAGACATTATGTAAAACACATGTAAGTGTGAAGTAGGAGCAACAGACACTTACCTGCTCTTTCCGGTATGCAAATTTAGTAAGCATCTATATAGATCAGGGGTAGGCAACCTTTCCCCTTTAAGGGCCGAGGGACTTCAGCTTCCAGAAGCCTCAGCCATGTTGGACAATAGTCCCATGTTGGCCAATAGCTCCTGGGATTCTGGGAGCTGAAGTCCCTCGGCCCTTAAAGGGGAAAGGTTGCCTATCCCTGGTATAGATGGACAGGCATTTTAACAAAAGCTGAGAAACCAGGGTTTGAATCCCCACTCAGATATGAAAACCCATGGGTGATCTTTGGTAAGTCGTGAAGCGGGTAATGGCAACCTTCCTAGGGAAATACTGGTGGTGATCCCGTGGTCAGGAATAGTAAAAAAGAAGGGAGTTCAGGTTGGATGGGAGTTTCTCAAAAGGGAGATACTGAAGGCACAATTTCAGACTGTTCCAATGGGAGGAAAAATGGGAGGTATCTCAAGAAACTGGGATGGATGACTAAGGAAATTTCAACTGAGCTAAGTTTTAAACAGGGCATGTATATGAAATGGAAAAAGGGGAAAATAACCAAATAACAATAAAGCAAATAACTAGCACATGTAAGGGGAAACTCAGAAAAGCAAAAGCACAGAATGAGCTCAGGCTTGCTAGAGAGGTTAAGAACAATAAAAGGGGCTTTTGGGGGTATTTCCATAGCAAAACGAAGAAAAAGGAAATGGTAGAGCCACTACGTGGAGAAGATGGTGAAATGCTAATAGGGGATAGAGAAAAGGCAGAAGTACTCAAGACCTTGTTTGCTTCAGTCTTCTTAGAAAAGGAAAAGCATGTTCAACCTGGGGAAGATGGAGCAGAGGACACAATAGGGGAAATGCAGCACAGAATAATTAAAAAGTTAGTACAGGAATACCTGGTTAACCTAAATGAATTTAAGTCTCCAAGAGCAGATGAACTACATCCAAGGATATTAAAAAGAACTGGCAAATGTAATCTCAGAGCTATTGGCAATAATTTTTGAGAACTCCTGCAGAACAGGAGTAGTCCCAGCAGACTGGAGGAGAACAAATGTTGTCCCCATCTTCAAAAAGGGAAAAAAAGAGGATCCCAACAACTATCGTTCAGTTAGTCTGACATCAATACCGGGATTGATTCTAGAACAGTTCATTAAACAGAGAGTCTGCAAACATTTACAAAGCAATGCCATTATCACATGCTGAGAAACTAGTCATGCTAGACTAATCTGATCTCCTTTTTTTGATAAAATTACCATCTTGGTAGACAAAGGGAATGTTGTAGATATAGCATAGCTTGATTTCAATAAGGCCTCTGACAAGGTCCCTAATTATATTCTTGCAGACAAGCTGGTAAAATGTGGGCTAGACAACGTGACTGTCAGGTGGATTAGTAATTGGTTGACTGACTGAACCCAAAGGGTGCTCAACAATGGCTCCTCTTCATCCTGGAGAGAAGTGACTAGTGGGGTGTCACAGGGTTCTGTGCTGGGTCCAGTGCTATTCAACACCTTTATCAATGACTTGGATGAAGGAATAGAAAGCATGCTTATCACATTTTCAGATCACACCAAATTAGGAGGAGTAGCTAATACCCCAGAGGACAGGATCAAAATTCAAGAAGACCTTAATAGATTAGAAAGCTGGGCCAAAACTAATAAAATGAATTTCAACACGGAGAAATGTAAGGTACTGCACTTAGCACAGAAAAATGAAATGCATAGATATAGGAAGGGGGACATTTGCTTTACGAGACTACATGTGAAAGGGATCTAGGAATCCTAGTAGACCACAAGTTGAACATGAGTCAACAGTGCGATGCAGTAGATAAAAAGGCCAATGCGATTTTAGGCTGTATCAATAGAAGTATAGTGTCTAGATCAGGGGTCCCCACACTTTTTGAGCTGGGTGCTGGTTCGCTGGCCCCCAGATCTTTGGAGGTCCGGAGGTGCACGCAAAAGGTGCCCAAATAGTGCACATGCGCACGCGATGCCAGGCGCCATTTTTTGTTCCAAAACGCCGCCCGGAGTCATGTGCATGCGCCTGGCATCATGCGCACATGCGCATGGCTCCAGGTGCCATTTTGGAACACAAAACGGCGCCGGAGTAGTGTGCATGCGGGTGCAATGGCGGGCACCATTTTGTATCCCAAAATGGTGCCTGGAGTAGTGCGCATGCACGCACAACACCAGGCGCATGTGCATGACTCTGGACGCTATTTTGGAACACAAAATGGCACCCGGCATTGCGCGCGCATGCACACTACTCTGGCACCTTTTTGTGTTCCAAAATGGCGCCCTGGGTCACGCAAGTGCAGCGGTGGCGGCAGCAGGACCGGTCGTGAGCCAGTTCAAAGGCCTCAATGGGCCACGTTCAGTCCGCAGGCCGTAGTTTGGGGACCCCTGGTCTAAATCAAGGGAAATAATAGTGCCATTGTATTCTGCTTTGGTAAGACAGCACCTGGAATACTGTGTCCAGTTTTGGACACTACAATTTAAAAAGGATGTTTAGAAACTGGAGTGTATCCAGAGGAGGGGGACTAAAATGGTGAAGGGTCTGGAAACCATGCCCTATAAAGAACGACTTAGGGACTGGGTATGTTTAGCTTGGAGATGAGTCAGTTAAGAAGTGACATGATGGCCCTGTTTAAGTATTTGAAGGGATGTCATATTGAGGAGGGAGCAAGCTTGTTTTCTGCTGCTCCAGAGAACAGGACCCAGAATAATGGATGCAAACTACAGGAAAAGAGATTTCACCTCAACATTAGGAGGAACAGTAAGAGCTGTTCGACAGTGGAACATACTCCCTCAGAGTGTAGGTGAATCTCCTTTCTTGGAGGTTTTATACAGAAGCTGGATGACCATCTGTTGGGGATGCTTTGATTGTGATTTCCTGCATGGTAGGAGGTTGGACTGGATGGCCCTTGTGGTCTCTTCCAATTCTATGATTCTATGATTCTATGAACATTTCTTTAAAAAAAAAAGTCCCATGGCAGGATCTCCATTAGTCAGAGTTGAATGGAAGGCATATAACAACAAACCCAATATAAGATGCAGACAGGACAAAACCTTCCTAAAATGTAAAATCCAAAACCTAGATCTCAACAAGTACACTGTCAAGGTCCTTCCTAAATTTAAAGCAAAGCAAAGCTGCTTCATTTATATACCACTTCATACCGTGCTATGGAGTGTCTAAGTGGTTTACAACTGTAAGTGTAGACTATGGGGTGGAACAGACGAGCAGGAAAAATCTTCTTGAACCTGAATTTTTTGGAAGCTGGTGGAAATCCCGCTGTCCACACTGGCCACTCTCAAGGCAGCTCAAATGCGCACAGCCCGACTGCATAGCATGGCATCAAGCCATGTCACTGAGTAATTTTTTGGGCACCTCCCCACCATGTATGTGCACCATTGCACACACACCACCTGTGACTTCCTGCTGCCTTGATGCCAACCTATAGGATCCCTCTTTCGATTGCATACAGTCACACCTGTGATCCTCCACCAGTACAGGTAATCAGAGATCAGTGTGCCCAGTAAAACACTGACAAAGCACAATTATGCTCCCACCATACCCCTTCACCCCATGAACCCCTCTTGGATTGTCTGGTTTGTGTATGTTGTAATTATATCTATTGGAGGTGTCATATTTTCTCTTTTTTGCAGTTGGCCTGACTGCTTGGGTACAGTGTTTCTGTCCTTTTTTAATGCACACCTGCACTGGTGTGTTTATATGCAGATTTAGGGTTAGGGTTAGGATGGATCACTCCATTTATTAAGCTAAGTCGGAATATCCCAGCTTCTTTTTGCTCTGGATTTTAGCCCCAGAGTGCAGCTTCAATCCAGTTTCCACCACTTTGTAGGCATGAATCACCTAAACACCCCACCTTCAAACTGGGTGGAAACCACTTTATTTGGCCCATCTGTTTCACCTCTCAGTCTGCATTTTTGATCTAACAACTATGTACACTTCCAATTGTTCAAAAGCTAGTTTCTTATTTAACTCCATTAATGCCTCCAAAAAGGCTTAATGCATAGTACCTATTGTTTCTTATCCCACAATGTTATTTATGCTAAGCAGCTTATCTACTCATCCCGTGTTACCTGTATTAGCTATATTTGGAAAACGCAAAATGAACACAAGTATTCCGTGCTAGGTTTCAACCATTCCTGAATAAGAAATTAACAGGTTCCCTTTCCTATCCATTCTGGAAATGTGGCTTCTAATACAGCCATGATGTTAATTTGTTCTTTGTGTACCTGTATCAGATTGGTAGGTCAGAGTACTGCTGTACAAATTAAAAATATGTTTCACTGAGATCAAATACAGTGTTTTAAATCCTATTACTGATTCTGCATGGCCACTTACTATCTATTTATTTAAGTCATGTAAACAGGATTTGCTGCAGCATTCTGCATATCACATATCATGATGAAAGTGCAGAAGTGTCTCCATCTGAAAAGGTGAACCAAAAAGCCATCAATTCAAAAAAATCATTAAGGCCTTGTGAGTCTCTGATAACTGAATCGATTTCATATATATATATATGAAACCCATATATATATATATATGGGTTTAATCTAGTCAGAGCTGGACCAAAACATTTTGCAACCTGTGGCAAAAGGAAAGAGGACATTCCTTTCCCCCTCCAAACTGACAGCTGCATATTATTTCAGTATAGGTGGTTTACTAGCATCCTCCATTACATCTGAGGCAGCATCTACAAGAATATGGCAGCTGGTTGTGGAAGCTGATAATGCAACATCTGGAAAGGTTGCACTATGGAAACAGACACGCAGGGTCATTGTCGCACCACTTGGAAGATACGCCAAGGTTGACTCAGCAGACATGATGCAAGAGGCTGATGCAAGTGGACAGCTGCAGATACCTCTGTGAGGAGACCATGCTATGGACAACATGTATAAATATGGG
Organism: Phrynosoma platyrhinos; assembly: GCA_020142125.1. Classification (NCBI taxonomy): domain Eukaryota; kingdom Metazoa; phylum Chordata; class Lepidosauria; order Squamata; family Phrynosomatidae; genus Phrynosoma; species Phrynosoma platyrhinos. Next base: position 71,421,400 of record CM034710.1, on the reverse strand, counting down.
TGTGACCTATGGACAGTGTGGGTTATTATTAGTAGTGGATGGTTGGTTGGAGAATCATTGTTGTGAATATAGTGCTGTATATAAACTGTAGTCAAGTTCTATAAATAGAACTTGGAGACTCAGTATTTCTTTAACACCTTGTGCAGTTATAAGTGCTGGCAGGACTGCAGAGCCCAGCAGAGAAGGACCATGAGTAGTGTGCGCGATTATGACAGAGACTATATGACACACACAGCTTTTTCCTCCAACATAAAGGAATGGCTGTGTACAGTGGTGTCTCTGCAGAGGTGTGGAGTGTGTGGGCTGCACCGGGTGACACACCAGAGGAGGGGTGACATCCAGTTGGGCCCTTCTTCCCCTTTGGAGCAGGGGGGCAAATGTGTGTCCTGCTCCATCGCAGGGCTTTCTCCCTGGAAGTAAATTCATCCCGTCTGTCCCCACTCACCGTCTCGCTTCCCTGCCTCAGGCTAGGGCAGTGCTTCTCCATTATTTTCTGTCATGCTCCCCCAGGAAAGAAGAAAACATTTTGCGCCCCCCCACGTGACTGTAAATAGTCACATGGGTGGGTTTGACCAATCAGGATAGTGCACGTCGGGCTGCTACTGGGGCTGCGCTGGGACAATCTCCTTCTCTCCAGCCGTAATGGGACCCCCTTTACGGAGCCACGCGCCCCCCCTGGGGGCCCGCCCCACTATTTGAGAACCGCTGGGCTAGGGACACACAGCAGCTGGGGAGGGGAAGCAAGGGAGTCCACCGCCACCCAGTAACACTTCCAGTGTCTGGCCTGGTGATGGGTAACTGGGCGGCTGGGTTGGGGGACAGGAGAGCAAGTTAGTGAGAGATGAAAGGGCACACCTCCGCTGCGCCTATGGTCCAGACCATAGGTGTCACCATAGGTAGTAATGCTTTTGGCTCAGGAGGAAGAAAAAGAAGATGGTGCCAATGCATCTCAGCTTTGGCTGCCTGAGGAAAATGCCTAAATTTAAGACTAGCCCTGATCCCAGCTTGTGCTAAAAAAAAAAAAAACTTGGAAAAGTTGCTTTTTTAGCCATGCTGATAGCCTAGGAGTTGTAGTCCTAGTAATTGCAGCCCTAAATGTAATTTTCAATGAATTGAAAATTATCTGAATCTCTGAGAATTCAATTCAAGGGGGTTTATTTTGATTCAAATTGGATAGTGGTCATATTCAGTGGCTGTTCAGGTTCAAATAGGGTATATAAAGAAGTATAAGAAGCCTGGGGTTGTCTGTATTGACACCAGCCTCAACATCTCTTGTTACAGTGGTCACACCCCCTCAGTTTAAAAAAAGTCTTAACAATCAGAGGTCCTGCCTTTTCACAAGAACATCCATTCAGATCTTGCTGCTCAGTGTGAAGAAAGTCACAACTCCTGGAATCTTCCAGCCAGCATGGCCCATGCTATTTTGGGGGATTCTAGGATATGACATTCAAAAAAATATTTTTCCCCCAGACTCTAAGGCAGGGGCTGGCAACCTACGGCCCCTGGGCTGGTTCCGGCCCAGGTCGCCAGACTTACTGGCCCAGGCGGACCCCTGCCACCTCTGCAGCGCGTTTTGGGCTCTGTGCAGCCGCGCGCCGTGACCACCATTTTGTTGGAGACCAGGACTTCGGGTCTCAGAAAGGTTGCTTACCCCTGCTCTAAGGCACTCAAGTGATGCAAATGTCTGAACAAGGGGTCGGCAACCTATGGCCCGCGGGCCACACTTGGCCCACCAACCCCCGCCAACTGCCCCCCGCCGGCCCCCTCCGACCCCTGATGACGATGACCTCCGCCGCTGCCGTGCGCACCGCCACTCCCACTTTGTTTGCCAAAATGGCGGCCGTGACTCATTTGTGCATGCGCCAACCCCTGGTCGGAACTAGTAAACTCCTCCATTTTTTGTATATTGCCTAGCTTCATGACCTGTTGTCTGTGCATGGTCTGGGTGTTTTGTTTCATAAAAGAAAGGTGTGAGAAGTCCCATCTGTTAGACCCCTACACTAAACTGGGGTGTGGGGTGGCCATCCCTGGCCAGATTCTTTGCTTATCAAAAAGCAAACATGCAGATTGATACAAACACTGATACATTTGATACAGAGAAGCTGGGTCAGCTGAACTGAGACCACCTATCTCAGAAGAAGAGGAAGATGTACTAAATATGATTAATTGCATATATCACATAATATAACAAAATCACAAAAGGCAGTTTTTCAGTTCACTTTAGTGGGTCATAAAATCTTTGATGACTGTTCCTTACTCAAGTGATCATAAAATGCTTAACACTCTCAGTGCATCTCACAACACAAATACCTCACCTCCAAATACATATACTGTAACAGGATTGGAAGCAAGCATTCCCCCCTTGCACACACTCTCAGCACACTGTATTATCATGTTCTGACATGTGGCAAGGGCCTAAATACCCTAAAAAGTATTGGATTCTGTCTGATGATTGTAGAAGTTAAGCAGGATCAGCCCTGGTTAGTACTTGGATAGGAGACCGCCAACAAATACCAGGTGTTGTAGGCTGTATTTCAGAGGGGGAAACTGGCAAAGCCACCCTCACCTAAGAAAACCTTATGACATTCATAGGGTCATCATGAGTCTTCAGACAACTTGAAGGCACACATGCACAAGTGACATTATGTCACTTTCAGATGACATTTTTGTCCATTTGCAGCTCTGTTGTTGTTGTGGTGGTGGTGGTGGTGGTTGCTGTTGTTGTCAGTGTCATTGCTGGAGAGGGTTGGACAACTCTGAGTGGGTGGGGGAAGTAAATCAATCCATTTGTAGCTGGTTTGATGTTGATTTAGTTGATTTTCAGGTGAAAAATAGCCCAAAACTCAGTACAATTTTTATTTTAAAATTGTAGGAATCTGGGAGCTTTGAGGAGCGTCAGGGATCATAATTTGAAATCCCAAGAGCCACATACATCCCACGGACTGCTTTTTGCATATCCCTATCTACATCCAGAATTCCTAGAATCCTATAAAGCAAGTACTTTTTTACTAACATAAAATCAGCTCCAGGTTCTATTGACCTTAGGGGTATGTCAGCAATAGGCCAGCCTCATATTATCTCAAGGCCAGCTGATAGTAAAGATAACCCCATATATTTATTAAGAACTTAATTTATTGTTCAGAATTTGTTTCCTGTCTCCCCAGTGCAGTCTCAAAGGAAGAGAAAAAGAACATACATAATTAAACCCTGAAACAATACCAAGAGGACAAGCAACTAAAATGACAAATAAATAGAAATAAATGAGCAGACTATAATTAAAACCCAGAGCTTCGAATAGTTCTTATTTATTTCTTTGGACTACAGCTCCCAGGATTCCCCAGCCAGCTATCCTGGCAGGAAGACTCAGAGAGCTGTAGTAACTCTGCTGAAAATCAGATTCAGTTTTAAAGCCGCTTGGATTGTCTGTCAATAATCGGGATATAAATAAATTTTATTATTATAATTTATTATTATTAAAGGGAAGAAAATGCAGAGGACATAAAAGTACTTCACAGCTCAATACACCCTGAGAGAACAAGCACTACCTTAGTTGGTGCCTAAAAGTCCAAAAGGAAAGAAGGGGAACATGGCTTATAGGCCCAGTCTGGGCATCTGGCATGGTGAGGAAATGCCAGGAGTCTCCATTTTAGAACTGACACTACCATTCCCAGCTTTAAACTTTGAAAAGAGCTAATTTTCTTTCCTTAGCTCCTGAACAAGAAAGAGAAGCAAAGTGCAAATACCATCTATTACAGACTACTACCTTCCTCACCCCCAAATATTCTGGGGCAATGAAGGTGGTAGTGGTGGTGGATTAGCTGACTTGCTTTCGCCTTTCTCTCTTATGCTGAGCGCAGTCACTAAGACTAGCTATAGCAATAGCGTGTACATTTCTATACTGCTTGTTAGTTAACTCAGCACTCTCTAAGGACGTTATCACACGGGGTCTAAAGCAGACAGAATCCACACTCAATCCCGTCCTATTGCGTTTTTTTCCCCCGTGTGTTCACACGACGTCGCACAGAACCCCGTCACAACCCCGTCCCAATGCGGCATCATCCCCGTTCTTTTGAATGCCGGTTTCTTGGGGAATTGCAATTGCGCAATCGGAATGATAGCGCAATCATTGCGGTTTCGGCGTATGTCTGATCACCAAATACGTATGTGCAAGAACATCCTTGCTGGGTTCTGTATGGGATCTTCTCACTTGTGTGTGAACAGGAAATACGGTTCCCGGGGGTGCTTCATCGCGCTTTCGTTAATTGCGCGATGATGCTAGTTGCGTCTGATAGCCATTTCCGTATTGTGGGGTTTCTACCGGTATAGTTCTGGATTGATTCTTATATCGCTTTCTTGCTGCTTTGAGCCCCACGTGTGATAAGGTCCTCTGTAGTTTGCAATCTGTAAGCCAATTGCACCCAACATGTTGGGTACCCATTTCACTAACCTACAAAAAGATGGAAGGCTGAGACAACCTCGGAGCCCTGGATTGAACTCACAACCTTGCTGCTGCAGTTGTGGCATTTAACCATTGCACTACCAGGGCACCCTTACAGGGTGGCAAGATGAATCAGGAATACAACAATGGCAATGAATTACTGTATAACAAGATCATTCAGTGTAATGCCCAGTAGAGAAACATTGAACAACTAATATCTTTATTTTCTAGAAGGATGGAGCTATTTTACCCAGGGTCTCTTCATGCCTGGTGCTTCCTCAGTAGTCTGCAAAGGATAGAATAAAATATAATCTTTATTATGGTCATAGATCAGCACAATAGTTTGGGAAGAAGTCCCACAACTCCAATAGTGCCACCAGTGAAAAGGCCCTTCCCTCTAGTAACCACTTATCCGGTTTCAGAAGATGGGAGCCCCGAGTGAAGATATCAATAGGTTCATATAGAAGGAAGTCTCTCCTACAATGATTTCATCCTAGAAGTCAGTTGTTGTGGCAGGGAAGCCCAGCTCACCAATTACAAATGCATACTCTTAAGTGTGATATGTAAAATATTATACAGTATGTTGGTTACTTGGAGTTACTCAGTGGAAAGGCAACAATAGCTACTCAGAATTGTACTTTACCTTATTCACAGCTTACATGGGGTTTTTTTGGGGGGAGGGGGAACCAAACTTGCTATTTAAAACTTTAAGCCTTAGTTTAAAACATGATGTATGTTTTCAACGAGAGACCAGAGCATCATATCTTACAAGGCTAGCTTAGTACAATATCAGACAAACCCCCAGAAGGCTACAGTTTACAGATTCCCAAGAAGCCACCTGTTATGCATCTTGTTCTCAGAGAAGGCACATTTCTATTTTGGAGCATGCCTGGTGTCTCATGTGATACTCTCACCACATTTAATGAGAATGTGAACCATCTGGAAGCAAAGCCTTTGGGAACACAAAATCAAAAGGAGGGACGAACTGCTGGCTAGCACTGACTGCAGAAAGAGCAGTTATTTCCTTCCTTAGTAACAAGGGGGGAAAGGGGTCACCAGTATTAACTTACAACATGCATTCACTGGTTATAACAATAAAAAAGAAAAACCTTGGATTGTGAGGTCAACTCAAGGCCATTTGGATTATGATGCTATCGTCTTGACAGCTGCCTCATTAACCTGGATGGGAAAAGCAAGGACAGCTCACAGTTTCCAGCAGTGCATTCTGTGCAAAGGAAAGATACCAAAGCTGAGCCGGCATGCTATGTGTGTCAGTATTAATATCAGTGCACCTGTTAATATAAGGTAGCAAATATGTATTTGCCATTGTAGAAGGTTTCATGGTGACCAGAGTGCACACAGCAGCAGGATAATACTGCTGACGCTGAAATTTACTATGATTCTGTTGACAAGACAGATTTTACCATTGCACTCCAATGTGGTATGCTGGGTTAAGGTGCACAGGACAGGCAATGGTGGGGTGACATGGTAGGCACAACAAATTAAATTTGCTATGGTTTCATATATTACATTATTTGAAAATAAATGACATTCTGATGGAAGGTGTGAGGCAAAAATGTATGCATCTCAGACCTGTGTTGCATCATGTTATTTTATATATGTATATGTTTGAGTGTCAGAAAAGGATGGGCAACCTGTGGTCCTCCAGATGTTGTTGAATTATAACTCCCATTATCCCTAGCTTTTATACTAGCGGTGAGCGGAGGATGGGAGTTGGAGTCCAACAATATCCGATGGGCTACAGGTTGCCCTGGAGTATACAATTTCTGGAAGAAGGTTAAGGGGAGGTTAAACTTAATTCTGGAAAGTTTTCCCCCAGCTATTTGTTGGAATGCCATTCACAACCTGATAAAACACTATACTGGATTCATTCAATATAAGTTTGCTGCCCTTGCTTTAAACATGCCCATGATTGTTTTTTCACCTTTTTAACCATTTACTATAAACTGCCTCAAATTTTTGAAGGATAGACATTTTATTTTGTTTTTCATTTTTTAAAATTTTTATTGGACCTAAAATTCATACATATAAATGTTTAGCAACACGTAATTACAGATATAGATATAGATATAGATATAGATATAGATATAGATATAGATATAGATATATTCTTTATCCTATTACAACTTGGCTAAGTATATTTTATACCCCACCCCAGTGCTCCCCTTCCCTCAGAGCCATTTTCACCCTTATATTCCATCCAGAAACTCAATTCTTCCCATGGAAGTAATTTTCCATCTTCAGGATAGACATTTTAAACACACAATCCTAGCTGGCACAGTGATAAAGACCAAGGTCATGGTTGGTTGAGGTACTTTAATTTCACAGTAGAGTAGGGGAAGCAAGAGATTCTGGCTCCTTGAATTGCCCTGCTCAATAAGGCTGATAAAAACCGGGTGTGGGAAATGTATAACAGAAAAAGCCGGTATATTGGAATGAGGGAGTCAGGGATCTGGGGAGACAGCAGGACAAACTGATAGAAGATCTGGGAGAGGAGCATTGGGAAACAAAATAAATCAAAGGAATGAGAAGAAGACCCCTAAGAACAGTCTGAATGTGGAAGGAAAATCTTGAAGGAGAACATACCCTCCAGTTGTCCTAATTTGGCAGGGACAGTTCCAATTAATCCTCTGCCATCCCACCTTTCAAGTCGCTTTTAAAATGTCCTAGTTTCTCTCTTGTTCTACCACTTCCCCCTTTGTCCTCAGCTTACTTCAATTGCTGCAAAGTGAACTCAAAGTGCCAAAGTAAATTTGCACCTAATTAACTCAGTTGGGAGGAAAAGAAGAGGAGAAAACAGAATCTTGCCCTTTCTGGTAGACTCAGCCAAAAGTAAGCTCTGGCAGCCTTTACTAGCTTATGTGTTCTTCATCATTAATAACTTTTTTCATTTTGCCCACACTCTGATGTAGCTTGGCCACATGTGTTCCACTTTTCATCTATGAATTGTTGGAGGGTATGGGAGAATAGTTAGAGAGGAGTGCTATATGTGCTCAAGAGCTCCAGAAGTGAGGCAGGTATTGCATTCACATAGCGGTTTTAAATAACCACACAAATGTTTGCTTGCTGACAACCAGCTTTATATAAATAGGATACAATGCTTTCTCCCCCAAATGTATGTAATGATTCAGGGGCCGGCCCAGGCCGATCCCCTTACCGGCCCAGGCCGATCCCTGCCGCCGCCACCGCAGCGCGTTTTCTCCTCCGTGCAGCCGCATGCGCCGCCACCGCCATTTTGAAAATCAAAATGGCGGCCACAACACGTTTGCGCATGTGTAGGAGTACTGCGCATGTGCAAACGAGTCGCGACTGCCATTCTGGAAAACAAAATGGCAGCCGCGAGTGGTGGCCGCCATTTTGTTCTCCAAAATGGCAGCCGCGACTCATTCACGCATGCGCAGTACTCCTGCGCATGAGCAAACGCTTCACGGCCGCCATTTTGATTTTCAAAATGGCAGCCGCGGTGCACATGGAGGCGGTGGCGCCTGTGTGCACTGCGGCGGCAGCAGTGGCAGTGGTGGCGGCAGCGTGCGCGGGGGGGGTCACACGCTGCAGCAGGGTGCGCGCGCCATTCCCTCCCCCTCAGCCCAGCGGATGGGAGGACTTCGGGGGACCGGCCCACGCATCAAAAAGGTTGCCTACCCCTGTAATGATTTCTCAAGTGGCATATACTATATTGAGCACATGCTGGCTAGGCTTCCTACAATGTTTCGTAAGGAACCAATTTCAGGTCATAAATTTGTGCTACCTTACAGAGAGGCTGCTTCCTTTTAGCAGTAAATTATCCCCAGATGTAAAGGATTTGAGGTTACAATACCCATATATTTCTCTTTTAAAAAATTCAATGACCTGATTACCTTTAGTGGACAGGCAGTATTTGATCAATGATTCGGAAGCTATAACCATTATTTACTGTTCCCTGAGTAAATGCTCTCTGCATTTCAGTTTTCTGGCATCAGTGTAACCATGAAATAGAGGGAAAGGTGACAAAGAAAAAAAAGCCAATTCATGTCATTTAGAGAATTCATCGCAACACAAATTTCAGGTATAGGTAGATCAAAATAATTAGATATATATTCTAGTTTCTCAGCCATTAGATAGGAGATTGAATAAAGAGTAACTCCAAGAAAAATAGCAATTGAAAACCCAAGTGTTTCCTTCTAAGCAAGATATTATAAAACTCACAGTCTGCCCCTCTTCATTTTCCAAATACTGCAGGATACACTGTTTTATGACTGTTCAATTATTCCTGAAAAGGTTTTCTCATAAGCAATTATCATACCTAGGTTTTACCTTTAAATGGACCAGTTTCCTTCACTGCATAATTTCATCAAAGGCCTCTCTTATCTGAATACAGCACTATACTGTTTTAGTGCTATTATTCCACTTTTACTGCTATGGCTGCCTTCTATGGAATCCTGGGATTCTATGGAATCCTGGGATTTGTAGTTTAGGGATGGGAGAGAAATTCAATCAGGGTTGTTGTTTTTTAATTGAGATGGACTTTCAAAACAATTTGTTGTTATTGTTACAAGCTTTCAAGTTAACACGGACATAGGGCAACCCTCTGGCAGGGTTTTCTTGGTAAAATGTATTCAGAGGAGGTTTGCCATTGCTTTCCTCTTAAGCTGAGAGAATGTAACTTGCCCAAGATTATCCATTGGGTTTCTGCAGCTGAAAGGAGAAAGGCAACCTGGCACCCAAATTCTGTTTTTCTCTAGCCCTCCTTTACCATCCTCCTAATGCTGATGCGGCTAAGACCATCTAGCCTGATAGAGGATAAGGAGGAAAGAAGGGCTGGGCAGGCATAAAAATACTTTGTTAAAAAAAGCTTTTCTCAGAGGTTTTGTTAACTGAGGTGTGCCTGTACTCCAAAAGGGAAAATGGCATCTTGGGATTTTAAGTTTAGTGAGGAGTATTTAGAATTCTCAGTCAGAGAGCAATCCAAACTACAAAACAGTACGATATAAACTACAGTCTTTGGGATCTCCTGGGATTCAGCCATGACGGTTAAAATGGAATCATAATTGAGTATTGTGAAAATGCACCAAATTCTCATGAATGTGACACCATAAACACAGTCCAAATGTCACATGCAACCAGATCAGGTATCCAGGAAAGCTTGATTTCTATAAATGGTATGTATTACAGTACATCAATATTTCACATCCCATGTCCCACCAATCACTCTGTAGATGAACCTGGCCCCACCATGATAGAAATAAAAAGCCCACTTTTCTTAAAGAAGAAGAAGGACGTTTATAAATTTGCAAGTATTATGTTACTGTACTTCACACTTATGGTATGTTTTAAGGACATAAAAATTCCAATCTCTTCAAATGATGGGCACCTTGTATTGGCCAGGCATTCTTCTACCTTGTATCAGCCATCGACAATCTTCAGGGAGCCCAACTGGAAAAAAGACACAGGAACATGATTTAAATCTTTCTAAATCCTATTACATTCTGTCCTACTCCCACAACTATATAAATACACTTTATATCTGAGACTTTAATACCCTTCAATACTGCATCTTGAGAAGTGAGTTTATACCCACAAAAGCTCATGCTAAAATAAAAACTAGTTAGTCTTAAAGGTGCTGCCATGTCCTCCCACTCCTGATCCCTTCCTTCCCCCTTAAAATTGATCATGGAAGTGAGTGGTTCCCCAGAAAAAAGTATTAAGATATTATATAAGCTAATATGCAGTATTTATGGAAGAATTGTCTCTTGCTTGGGGAAATAAAGACTGAAAGGACTCCTTCAAGACTCATGCATACATGCACAGTATTAATATTCATTGCTTTGAAACTCTCCACAAGGCAGCTTTTTTTCTCTATGGGGACATGTCTATATATCCCTGGAATGGGTATACTTTGCATACTACTCAGTATGTGGAACAATATATATGATTTGATTCTAGTTAGGAATTGAGTCAGGGAATAATACTCAATTGTCCTGTTAGTCTATTGATTTAGTGGCATGCCATTGATGTAATCTTTTTATACCCCATGTTACTAAGAGCTGGTGGATGCTGCAAAATGCTCTGGTGTGTACAGACTTCATTACTTAGAAATCCTCTCTAGGCTCTGTTAACAAATTCTCTTCAGGCTGGATGACAAACTCTTTGATCTCCCAATTCCCTATGCTCAGTAACAGTGCTGGGTTGTTGTTTTTAAGTTCACAACATCTCAATGTTAACCCGTAAAAGAATCTGTTTGTTTGTGCTGATGCCATTGCAGATTAGTTTTCCCCTGGAAATAAAATGTGACATTAAAATACCGCGGAGCCTTTGGCAAGCTTTAAGGAGTCTTTCTTTAAGCAGAAGAGACAAGCGTTCCCTTTCTCTTCTCTTTTCATTGCTAGGAATCTATCTCAATCCCTCTCATATGCACACATACACCAAAACTTTTAATGCAATTTTCTGGACAAATAGAGGAGTAGGTAGCTGCAATCTTTTGCACATTTACATGGAAATTTACATGGCCACAATAGGATATTCTTTCAGATAATTATTCAGAAAACTATGGGCCTTTGCAGACTGCTAGAAATAGTGTAAATTGAGTCCACTTTAAGGGTTAGGGTTAGTGCTAGGGAATCATGGGAATGTGTTTTTTTTTCTGAGACATTGAACCTTCTCTGTCAGAGAGCTCTGGTGCTACAATAAAATACAGTTCCCATGATTCCCTAACCCTAACCCTTAAAGTGGATTCAATTTGCACTATTTCTGGCAGTCTGCAAAGGCCCTAAGTTCCAAATTTTATTTCAAAGCATTGGCAGTTTACCTCCCATCAATTCATTCCAGGCAGGGCTGTCCAAGATCTTTTGCCACCTAAAGCAGCAAAAAATATCCAAAGAGGGAATCCTGCCTTTTAAAGGTCAGTGATGTAACACAAAACATTAGTCATGGAGCTTCATTTTCTTGGTAGTGACTTGTTTGTTGAATAATTCTCTCTTCTCTTTTCAGCAGAGCAAAGGGGTTATTGTTGTCAGGTATGTGCAAGAAAATAGGAAAGGGATCTTAGCAGTAGAATGATCTATTGATCTCTACATCGTGATTTGGCTAAACTTCAGGCACTTTGCCTCTGCTCCGTCTCTCTTGTCACTTCTTGTTGTCTTCTCTTTTTCTTCTTTCACCACTCACCTTTAGTATCTGGACACAAGGACAGAATCCTTTACATTAATTATAGGATTATGATTTTACTTGAACCTCTATGCCTGTATCCTATGGAACCTGAGATTTTAAGTTTAGGGAGAGTCATTTCAAATTCTCAGCCAGAGAACTCTGCAAATCCTAGGACTCCAGAGGATACAGCCATGACAGTTCAAGTGGAATCATATTTCTATAAGTGCAAAGGGACCCATGGTTTTAACAAAGGTTGCCTCGCAAGTATGGTTCAAATGTCCCATGCACCCCAATCATGTTGTCAAGCAAGCTTGAGTGTATGGTATATATGAAATGTATTGCATTGCATCAAGATTTCATCTTTTCTCCCATCAAACACTCTGTAAGAGAACATAGGTCCCACCATGATAGGAAGAAAATGTCCACTTTTTTGAAGAAGGATATTTATATGTTTTCAAGCATTAAGTTATTATACTTATCATTTAAGGTAGGTTTTAAGAACATAAAAATTGCAGTAGTATTATCAGCCAGCCCTGGTCCACAGTAGTTAAATGCTGGCACTGCAGCCATTCACAACCACAAGGCTGTGCATTCAATCCTCCAGGGCTCCATGGTCAACTCAGTCTTGCATCCTTCTGTAAGTCACTAAAATGAGTACCAAGCTTGTTGGGGGGCAATAGCTTACACTTACATATTGTAAACCGCTCAGGGAGTGCTTAAGTGCACTGATAAGCAGTATAGAAATGTACTTACTATTGCTATTGCCAACCAGAATAGTTGAATGTTGGACTACAATGGTGGAAACCAGAGTTCGAATCTTCACTCAGCCATGGAAACCCTCTGGCTGACCTTGGGCAAATCACACACTCTCTCAGCCTCAGAAAAAGGCAAAGGCAAACTCCATCTGAATAAATCTTGCCAGGAAAGCCCTGTGATAGGGTCACCTATGGTCACCATAGGTCAGAAATAATTTGAAGGCACAAATCAACAAGTATTGTCTGGAGTAAAGACAAACAATTTAGCTAAAACTAAATTAAGCTGAATTAAACTAAGCTAAGACTAAAACACGATACTAAAATATTAATCTATAACAATAAACACAACCCAGCTAAACACTAACTAACTAAAACATAACTCTGATAAGATATCAATAAAGTCTGTGGAATTAGTTAAAAGGGAGATAGTACAAAAGTGTACTAGAGATAAAGCTAGCGCAGGTTGTGTTGAAGGGCCATCCCTTGGGGATGACCTCCTCTGTTCTTTGTGTATATGTACTGCTGCCCTTTCCCCACTCCATGAAGCCTGTGAGTGATAATTTTATTGTGTTCAGTTACAAGAACATTTCTAGACAACCTTTTAGCCCTACCAGGATATAGCCAAAAAAAAAAGTACTGTAGCAACTTTAATGTCCTTTTAAAATTTATGGATTGTTCAGAATGAGCAGCTGACTTGGAATGTACTTTAATAGTTCAGTGCTGCAGTACATTGCACTTTCAAAATTAATAGAATGATGATAATAGGGTGAGAGGGGTTCAGATCTGCATTACCTTCAGAGGTTATTTCTGTCTCATGATATAGTTTTGTTCTTTTTTCACATGCAAATATGATAATATGCCTTTGGGCACTGGATTTAACTCAGCAGGAGTACTAACAAGAACACTCTTAGAGGTGGGCATGAAACATTTCTCAGTACGACAGTGAAGAAAATAGAGGTTGTCTGTGTTCTTCTTGTTCAATGCTAGTCTACATCTGGTGAGTCTTCTATTCTAATATTTACTTTTATTGAAATATTTGTATCCCACATTTCATCCTCACAGCAGTGGCTAACAGAAATTCAGATAAAACGAATGCAGCATTGCAAAAATACCTGGTAACAACAAACAATGTGTGCAACTATGCTGTAGAAACAAAACACTTTATTGACACCACTTTAAGTGCTGTAGCTCTATCTTATGGAATCTCAGGATTTGTAGCTTTACAGAGTCTTTAGCCTTCTCTGCCAAAGAGTGCTGGTGACTCACAAAAACTACAAATCCCCGGATTCTGTAAGACGGAGTTATGGCAGTTAAAGTGGTGTCAGACTGTATTATTTTAACATTGTAGATTCAACCCATGCCCCTCTAAAAACTAAATGTTAGCTGCCAAAATCGTAAAACAGCAAGCTGGGAATAAGGAAGCAAACCAATTGCATAGCATAGGAAATAGAAAAATGCACTGGAACACCAATCTGTGGATGGCAAAATCCAAGATAGGGTGCCATGACTGAAAAGTCCTTGCCCCACATACCTGCCAGCCAAACCTAAGATGGCAATATGACACAAAACAGGACTTCTACTGATGAGTGAAGTGGGCAAGAAGGCTCATGTCCATAAAGGCTGTGCTTTCAGTAGCTTTTAAGGGGGGTTGCAGACTGCCAGAAATAGTGCAAATTGAGTCCACTTTTAGGGTTAGGGTTAGAGTTAGGGAATCATGGGAACTGTAGTTTATTGTGGCACCAGAGCTCTCTGACAGAGAAGGCTCAATGTCTCAGAAAAAACAACATTCCCATGATTCCCTAGCACTAACCCTAACCCTAAAAGTGGACTCAATTTGCACTATTTCTGGAAATCAACTGTAAAACTTCAGTCAGCAACCAAGACCATAGTCAGCATCTAGGGGTTATTTAGTCTCCATTTCTAATAAATTCTTACTCAAGTTGAAAACCAGGGAACTTGGGAAATCAATTTGGATGTCTGGTTTGCAATCATTCTCCCTTTTCTCCTTGCACACATACACCCATGATATGGAGAAACAACAGTATTTGCATATGGAAGCAACTGTGTGTCAACATGAGTTTGGTTACATGGTTTATTGCGGTTTTAATGTTTGTAATTTTATATTGTTTTTATGTGGTTTAAATTATTTAAATATAACTTGTTTAATTGTAACAAAGTTTTTGTTTGTGAGCCACCTTGGGTCCCTTTCTAGGGAAAAAGCAGCATAGAAATTAATTACATAAATAAACATAACCACATTCACAACGTTAGGCACCAAACCTACCTCCATGCAACTATATGTGAAAATGGATGTATAGGGTCTAATCTACACTGCAGAAACAATGCAGTTTAACACCACTTTAACTGCCATGGCTAAATGCTATGGAATCCTGGGGTTTGTAGTTTGTTGTGGCACCAGAGCGCTCTGACAAAGAAGGCTAAATATCTCACAAAACTACAAATGCAAAAATTCCATTGAGCCATGGCAGTTGAAGCAGTGTTGAGCTGCATTATTTCTGCAGTGCAGATTAGATCTAACAGATGATGGGTGTGTGTATTTCCCCAGTTTGAACTATAAGAGGTTGGATGCATTCATATATATATATATATATATATATATATATATAT
>CM034710.1:71396188-71406320 GCA_020142125.1 Phrynosoma platyrhinos | reverse complement strand
AATTAAACCAGCAGGTGGCAGCAGAAGGGCTCCTGTCACTTCCGCAAGAGAAGTTGGTAAATCAGATTCAAGTGTCTAGCATGATTCAAAACCTCTTGCTCTTGTTATGATTTCAAGTAAGAAAGATCAGCATGCCTATTGCTGACGTCAGGCAATAAGCTTTGAATATGACATCTAGGGCTCGATGTTTGGAACAAATCTTAGCTCTTCTGTTTATCAAGCATTTAGTGTGATGCTAATGCATGAGCCAGCATGGTGAAATGGTTTGAGTGTTGGACTATGACATTCAGATCCTTGTTCAGTCATGGAAATCCACTGGGTGACCTTGGGCAAGTCACATTTTCTCAGCCTCAGAAGAAGGCAAAGACAAACCCACTCTGAACGAGCAAATCGTGATAGGTTTGTTTTAAGGTCGTCATAAGTCAGAAATGACTTGAAGGCACACAACAACAAAAAAGCTCTTGTATATCTTGAAATAACAAAATCTAAGCACAAAGAACCCTCTCTCTTGAACGCTCACTCTTTGTTTCCTAACCAGATCTGAATTCCCTATACTCTCAGGTATGAGCACAGACTTTTACTTGCTGAGGGCAACTGGTGAGAAGGCACACATGTCCAAAGCCCCAGTTTGTCTGGGGAAGGGTGCATCTCCCATATTCTCCAAAGACACTGGGGATGTCCTCACCCCTCCAACTGAAACCAGAATGGGCCAGAAGATCTTTCCCTTTCTTTAACAAATAAGGGTGGGTTTTGGTTTGGTTTGGGTAATATGATGGAAGAAGCATGCATTGTTTTGAGAGAAAACTTCACAGTTCTGCAATCTGGGGCCAAAAATGGGTTTGTTTGTTTGTTCGTTTCAGGGTGATGATGGGGTAGGCTCTGGAGACTACAAAAGATAGCCCTGGGGACACATTCAGCCCATGCAACACATAATCCCTACTGCTGTATTTGCCCCCCCAGCAAAGCCAAAAGCCTACAGTAAAATTTATGTAATCATATGTGTAACCTTCAGAGCAAATAGGCTCCTCACAGTGCTGAATTGGAGGCATTCCTACCAACATAGTGCACTATCTGTTTCTGCCATTTGGAGACTTATGTTATTTTCTCTACAGCAAACAATACTGTAAGTAAATGCCTGAAATCCTAGTTGTTACAATGTGCACCTGCTGCAGTTTCCAAACCCTTTTCAAAGGCCATGGTGGGTAAAACGCTTCAAGGGCTGCAGAGGCAAAATAAAAATGACATCCGGAGCTCTTTTGCACTACTGCATACAGTTATAGCATTGTGATTCCACTTTAACTGTTTGAGTGCATCCTGTGGAATCTTTTGTTGTGTGCCTTCAAGTTGTTTCCAACTTATAGCAACCCTAAAAGTGACCCTATCACAGGGTTTTCTTGGCAAGACTTGTTCATAGGGGATTTGCCTATGCCTTTGTCATCCCCTGCGGCTGAGAGATTGTGACTTGCCAAAAGTCATCCAGTGGTTTCTGTGGGCAAGCAAGAATTTGAACCCTTGTCTCTAGAGTCACAGTCCAACAGTCAAACCATTAAACCATGCTGACTCTCATGGAATCGTAGGATTTCTAATTCGGTGAGGTATTAGAGGCTCTCTGGCTGAGAATTATAAATACCTTTCCCTAAACTGCAAATTCCAGGGTTCCATAGGAGAGGCTCAGAGAAGCTAAAGCAGAATCATAACACTATGAGTATGTACTGTTGAAATTCTTGGACTGTTATAAAATTCTGTATTTGAATGGAGGTGATTGCATAATAAAAACCCTAATTCAGAATCACCCATAATATGCTTTAGTGTCTAATTTTTAGGATTAAGGCAAATGTCATTGTCCCTCAGTTGGAGAGGAAGGCAATGGGAAATTTCCTTTAAATAAATCTTGCCAAAATAGCTTAGCGTAGCTTCAGTTGAAGATGACCTGAACATACATAACAACAAAAAGTGTTATTATATTTTGATCTCCTTGGGTTGAAAGCATGTCACAGGGATAACAAATATTTCTGGAAAAGTTTTGTAAAAAATACCCTTCTCAGGTCCTGTTTTCTGCCATTCTTTCTTTTGCTGCCTCTTTGATATTATGTTTCCCTCTAATCAGCATTGGTTCCTGGATATGTCACATGGATGTCTGCCACCAGTCAGGTCCCATATGGTGACTGGGATACTCTCTTGGTCCAGAAATGAGGAAGATATGGCGGGTTAATGACATCAGTGAGGTTCATTTCATTAGGAAAAATGAAGCATGATGTCTTTTCACTGAACTGACCAAAATTTGCCATAGATAAATGAATTATTCATGCTTCCTAATAATTAGATATGAAAGAAAGAGGCCACAACCTTTGTGCTGTTATTACCAGATATCAGAATATGCAGAGCTGCAAAGAGAAATCAGTGTTTTTTGTTGGCAGTCTTGGAGATTATTCTTATGACATTTAAAAGACCCTATTTTGTAGCCACTTCCCTCTTGTTTGGAGGACTGGCAAATATAAAATGTTGTTATTTAAGCTGTTCCATTTATTCATTTCTTCAGAAGACAATTTCCCTTAGCACCAAAGCTGGCACTTCAGCAGCCCAGTGCTTCCTCGGGGCTCAAGGCTGGCAATATACAGGTATTTTAATTATTTTAAAATATTTATAGCTTAGCTCCTATCTCTTACCTCTCATTAACAGCATTGGGAATCTCTTCCATTACTTGCTATCATTGCATATGAATTTTATTTTATTATTTTTTGTCATAGTCTGAGTAGCACAATTGTATTACAAGGCTAAGTTCTCCCTTTCCTTGGCATGGGCTTCAGAATTAATCAGAAAGAAGATGATGGCATAAACAGGAGGCTGGAGCAACTGAGGAGTATGTGATTCTGGAGCACAGGGATGAGATTGAGCATCATCTGCAAGAACTCTGGGTGATTATAAAAATCCCAACACATTGCTTATATTGTTGGTCTATTATTAATTTCATTGCCTGCAGTACAAATAAACAAAGCAAGTGCATTTCCACTGCAGGAGGGGGGAAATAAAGACAATATTACATCAGGCACTCATCAATCAGCTTTGGGCTGGCCCAAGTTATTTTGCTACCTGGGGGCAAAAAACAAGATGGCATGTGTGTGCACATGTGCACACACACACAGAGAAGCACAGAAACCAATGGGATTGGCAGTAGACTCACACCTCAACACTAGCAGTAGGATAATTTTCTCCAGAGGTGTAGCTACAGAGGGGCAATATGGAGGCAATAATAAAGATTTATGCCTCACACATGAAATTTCAGTTCAGTCTCCAAATGTCTAGCATTGCAGAGTGAGACACTGAAAACTGTTCATATCTAGAAGTCTTATATATGCTATGCTTGCATTCCCTTTTTTTTTTCCGGATGTCTAAATTGGATTTCTGGATGGTCAGCTGAAGTTTTAAATTAACAAAAATTTGAGGACTGAAGAAAAGTTTCATGGAGGGCATAATTCTTATTGGGGGGCAAAACCTTCACTTTACCACCCGCTTACCCACCTACAGCTACACCCCTGTGTTCCTCTAACATAAGGCAGAAGACTAATTTTGGCAATGCAAGACAAGGTTATGGTTGAGTCTTGGGAGAAATAGCTGAGGATCTGAGGACCTGTACAATGGCTTGTGTAGAAAGATAAAGAAAATTACTACAATTACCAATGCAGAGAAATAGAAGACAACAACAAAAAGGGAAAAGCAAGAGATCACAACATCCATGAAATCAAAGAAAAATTCAAGCCAAGGACTGAGATGCTATATGACAATGAAAATAACATAATTCAAGACCAGGAAGGAATAAAAGGAGGTTGGATGCAATACACAGAATAATTATACAAAAGAGATGGCAAAATGAAGGACACATGGAACAAAAAACCATATGAAGATCAACTTGAGGGCAGTTAACAACAAAAAAGATATGCAGATGACACCATAATACTAGGAGAAAACCTCACAAACCTGGAATACCTACTAAGGAAGATCAAAGAAGAAAGTGCAAAGGCAGGCTTAACATAAAGAAAACAAATGACCACTGAGGACCTTCACAAGTTCAGTCTAGACAATGAAGAAATAGAAATAGTAAAAGAATTCCCATACCTGGGATCAAATATTGATAGAAATGGAGACTGCAGTCAGGAAATCAGAAGAAAATTAAGAATAGGGGGGTGGCTATGAAAGAACTTGAGAAGATTCTAAAATGCAAGGATATACAATTGAGCACAAAAGTTTTAATAGTACAAGCCATTGTATTCCCTACTACCATGTATGGATGTGAGAGCTGGACAGTTAAGAAAGAAGATGGGAAGAAAATCAATTCATTTGAGATGTGGTGCTGGAGAAGAGTGCTGAGGATCCCACGGACAGCTAAAAGAACAAACAAATGGGTCCTGGAGCAGATCAAGCCAGAAACCTCCCTGGAAGCCAAGATGACCAAACTGAGGCTGTTGTACTTCAGACCTATCATGGGAAGATAGGACTCATTGGAAAATACAATAATGCTGGGAAAGGTGGGGGGAAGTAGGAAGAGAGCCAGATGAATGGACTCTATTAAGGAGGTCATGAGTATAGGGTTGCAGGATTTAAGTGGAGCAGTAGTGGACAGGGGGTCTTGGAGAGGTCTCATCCATAGGGTCGCCATGAGTCGAGATCAACTCAAAGGCAGTTAACAACAACAACAGCAACAACTGTATTGTTACCTGCCCCCAGAATCTGCCTTTTGTCTCATTCTGCTCAATAGTAGGGCTGTCCCTGAATCAACTAACTAATTCAAACCCATACCTGTGGTCTGATACTCTAGTCCCCACATCACACACCAAGAGTCATTATCACAGGAAGTTGTGTTAACTGATGCTCTGGATTAGGGGAGCAATCTCTAAAATTTCCCAAGAATTTTGGACATTTAACAGTCATGTTCTGGATTCCAAGAGAACCTGTGCCATCCCATCTTTTTTCTTCCTGCAAACCCTTTGCCCATAGAAATGAAATTAAATAGGGCACCTTTAATTTAAACATACATCTCCACTTAGCAACAATGATGACAAAACATTTGTCTTTGAAATTTAAATTCTTCATAGACTTCAACACATCCCTCTTAAACATGACCAATTATATCTGCACCTTCCGAGGAAACACTTTTGGTCTGTGAAAAAGAAATAAAATGTATTGGTCAATTTTCATCTCATTTTCCTTAAGCTTGATAGTATTAATCATTTATTTCCTATTACTATTATTTCAGTGTGTATGTCTTCTGCTTAATTATACATAAGAAAGCAATGGTAAAGAGGCTGACATGAAATTTTGATTCTGAGGGGAAAATGAGTCTCCTAAGACAAGAAAAATTTAATAGCACAACCAGTGAAATTCTTATTTTCCATAAAATACAGGTACCGATTATATTGTGCAGAACCCTGTAGAGGAGAAGGATAGAAAACATTTCTTTTCTATTTATTTGACTTATGTCTCACCTTTCTCCCACAATGGGTACCCAAGGCAGATCACAAGATTAAAAACATGGTACTGCTAATAAGAAGTAACAGCAGATACAGATACTAAGAACAATTAATTTATAAACAGATTATATTAAAACACAGTCAAATTAAAATCTATTTTAGAAAACATCCATTAAAAATAGTACTGCACCAATCCATTCAAGGTGCCTTCTCATCAGGCAGCCAACTGCAAAAAACCTGCTCTGTGCCTATGGAAAGATACCAGGGACAGAGCTAGCTAAACTTCCCTTGGAGGGAGTTCCAAAGCTTGGGAACAGCCACCAAGAAGACCCTTTCCTCTTTTTCTCCCCTCTTCTTTCTTGTCTAACAGTGTTCCAAGCAAGGAAAAGAGAACTCCCGTGGGAAGTCTGAATTATTCACTTGGTGAGGGCTTTTGAAGTTAGAACTGCAGGACCTTAGGTAAAAACCCACAGGTTGCCTGTGCCTGGTTTAGGATATCAGTGACCAGTGGCTTCACTAGGGGTGTGTGGGGTGTGTGGACTACACCGGGTGACCGGGGTGGTGGGGACACCACTGCTCCTCAGACTCCTACCTTTTGGCAGAAATGGGCTGTGGCATTCATCTGCTTCCCTTTAAAATGCTTTAAGAGATGGTGGGAATAGGGCGTAGCTCAGTGGGAGGAGAAAGAAGAGTCCCCCCCAATTTAACATTAAAATTTCAAATTTCAAAAAATCTTAAAATTAAAAACAATCAAAATTGTTTTAAAAACTTTCTTTAAAACTTCACATTTTAACCAAATATTCACTATGTATATGCAAACCCATTTAGGTTGTGCTTATGATATTGTAATTCAAAAGTATAATTTTAATTTTGCTAGTTGTTTGTGTCACAACTGTTAGCATTACATTCAGTGGGATATGGGAATTACAATGTATGAGTAACATTAGTGCAAAAAAGTATTACTAAGGATTCCATATGGTGTGAAATAGGAGAAGATCAGTGACGGGGGCAGATAATACCATGAGCTACTGCACCAGGTGACACCAACCCTAGGGATGCTACTGTCAGCGACTGTGTGAATTTTGGGTGTACAGAGCATGGATAAGTGGTAGGAAAGCAAAAGGAGGAGGCAAAATTCATGAGCAAAGGCCTGCATGATGAATGAGACTGTTTCTACTTTATGACTATAAATATAAAGCAGCAAAGACACTAGGGACTAGAATTTCTTTTTGATAAAAATGTCTAGCAGAGCAAAACAGAATCTCATTTCCTTATGTGGCTGGTTCTTGTATCCCTGATTGGAAAAATTTGAGGAGCTTGATCTTTACAATTTCCCATATAAAATTACATGAAGTGCAAATGAGCAAAAAATTAAGCTCATTGAGGATCTCCAGTTTCTGCTGAGTCTCATTATGATTTGCATCCATATCAGATTGCAAAGGTTATTATTTTTTCCCTTGTGTGGAATTACATGTATATATTACTGAGCATATTTTCCTAAGGCTATGTATTTTTGGTACACATTTTTCCAGTCATTGCCTAAAGCATGTTTGTGTGCATTTTTCAAAAGTACACCTTATTTCATGCACTTTTTTCAAATATACACATATCATGTATTAAATACACATTGTTATTTATTAGATTTGTGGGGCTCATGAACTGGATTGCAAGCTTTCAAATGTTCCAGGTCCTGATGGTTGTTATGTGCCCTCAAGTCAATTGCAACTTATCGCAACCTCATCAATGGATTTTCTTGGCAAGATTTATTCAGAAGAGGTTTGTCTTCCTCTTAGGATGAGAAAGTATGACTTGCCTAAAGGTTTCCCATTGGTCTCCCAGAATCCTAGTCCTACATTCAAGCCACTGCATCATTCTGGCTCCTTATATCTAGATTGTTAGATTTGACATTGAAGCAGAAATCCATGATATGTGTAACTTTTCTTCTAGGCTAAGAGTTCAGTTCTGTTTCTAGTGTTTTGCAAATACAGTTCTGGTTATTGCCATCCAAATAAAACCCATCCATTGACATCCTTTCCTCTACCTCTTTAAAAATTCAGAAGCAAGATCACTGCATCCAATAATGTCCTTGTATTCTATTTCTGATTTTTGTCCTACCACTTTCTTAACTAGAGCATATAAGTAAAGCCACTTTCCTCACCTGAGCATTTCTGTATACTAACAAAAAGGACATTCATACATTGCACATCCTGTGTACCCTTTCAGATGCTGTAAGACTGCATCTGTCTGTGTTCATTCTTTATGCTGGTACAAGAATTTTTAAATGCTGGGTACAGATTAAGGAGAGTGCTGTCAAGTTTCATTATATAAGACACTTTTTAAAAAAAATGAAATAATAGCAGCTGCTTCTTTAATTCATACATAGTGACTTAACCTCATCACTGTATTCCCATACCATTGTTAGGGCATTTGTCTTTTATTGAGGCTTATTTTAATCACCAGGGGTTAGAGCCAAATTTACTCTTGCTTTGGTGGAAGGAATATGGATTTTGCCAGCATCAATATATTGTTGTGCACTGTCACTGTTATACGATGGAGTATTCTGGGATTTTTTGCTCTTGAATGGAAAATTAATACCTATTGGCTTTAAAATAACTCTACTTCCCACTGTAAAAAACAGTAACATTGGTTTCTTAATGTGGATCAAAACAATTGCCTGCATTTTTAACCTTTCTTGTTTTCTCCTTTCTGTATTTCTTCCCAAGAAATCTGTAGGCTGTGGCCCTCCATATGTTGTTGGGAACTGGAGTCCAGCAACATCTTGTGATCCATTTGTTCTCCAATCTTGCACCACAATCCAGAAGAGCTTACTAGTCTTCTGTTGAATGTAATGTAAATTTTAAAAAGTGGGGTGCCAAATAATGATAATGATATTCCAGGAATGGGTGAAAGGGTCAATCTGGAAAATGCACACCTCTATAAATCAATGAATCTCTGACCATTCGTCATGTGGCTTTACATGTACAGGAGCAGAGCTATGACTCTGGGTAGGGTTTTTTAAAGGAAATAATTGTGTAGTCCTAAGGGAGAATAACTTAATAAGTCTTTATGCTTCTTCCCACTCACTTTTTAAACTAGGTAATTGCTCTCTTCTGCTATTCTCCAAGCTACTAAGACTTAACTATTCAAATAAGGAGCTCATTGACTTCAAAAAGAGCATTGGTTTGGCTCTACAAATTTTTTTGCCTCCAAGGATTAGTTGTAATAATGAAAACCTTAGACATTTGCATAGTAAGAGAAAGGTATAAAAGAGGCTAGCTGAACAAATGCTTTTGACCTTCCATAAAAGAGCGAGTAGTCTGTAAAGCAGTGAGAATGTTGGTGTGTATCATATCCACAAAGGTTTGACATATCAAACCTGTATTCTTAGACAAGAAGCATTTGTCATTAATTTCAGCCCCCATATCTTCTGGCTGGTTTTTCCTTAGGTTTCTTTCTGTACATTCTGAATTTGGAACATGATCCTAGTGCTCACATTCCATATGAATACAACAGGATCATTACTTCTTTCTTCCAGGGATCAGCAGCTCCCCATCTTCCCAGTGCTGTGTTTCAGGCTGCTTTTTTTCTTACCCTGGGGAGAACTCTAGAGTTTAAAAAAGGAGTTTGTCATATGACTTTGGGGACTGCAAAGCAAGTCCTTGATGGGTGTAGATGTATAGTGTTAATTTACTCCACTTCTTATGTAAGTCATGGCCATCATCACAAAAGTATTAAAGCTATATAAATTGGAAGGTCAACTTGGAGCGCATGAGATTTATATTAGGTTCTTAATGGGGATGCAAAACTAACACTTGCCACCGGTGTACATTTAGTTTTTCTTCCCCAGTTCTTGGCTGGAAAAGATACATTTTTGGACTACAACTCCCAGAATCCTTCTGCTAGCATATTTATAGTCCAAAAAGTAGTCCCCAAAAGGAATTTCCCCAAAGTCTGGTACTTACAACATTCATAAATGAATGTAAACAAGCATGAGCCAGTCCCATTGGGCATCAGATGGGAAAATATCCTTGGAAACTCACAGCAAAGTTTCTAGATGGGCAAATTGACCTTCCAAGAAGAAAAAACACCCTGCTCTGTAAATGACAGACAGAGTTGAGGAAGGTCAAAGTGGCTTGTTACCGAAAAGATTTAACTTGTTGTTGGGATGAAATAATTACAAACCATTTATTTTAATATTTTAAACCCATCCTCTATTAGCAAATTTTAAGGTAAGGTACAATGAATAAAATAACTTAAAGCAATTTAACACAATTCAAACACTTGTATTCTTCAGATTCTGACTAGTCCTTCCTTAGATTCCCGCTCTGTACATTCTGAATTTAGAACATGATCCTATTGCTCACATACCATATAATAAATAATAATAATAATAATAATAATAATTATTTATCCCCCGCACCTCTGTTAAAACAATCAGGGGGGGGGCTTACAACAATTAAAATTACACCAAGAATACAAACTAGACCCCATGACCCCACCCTCCCCCATTAAAAAAGTATTAAACTGCAAATATTAAAAATTGACATGAAATCTCAAGAAAAAATTAGAATAATTAAAATGATTACAGACAACTACAAGCCATGAGCAAGCCAAGAGCAAAAAGAGGTAAGGAGACACAGCTCCTGAGGCCGGGATCTAATCAGGAA
>CM034710.1:71383312-71394307 GCA_020142125.1 Phrynosoma platyrhinos | reverse complement strand
TGAGACCACTTTAACTGCCCTGGCTCAATGCTAGGGAATTCTGGGAGTTGTAGGTATGTGAGACATTTAGCCTTCTCTGTCAGAGAGCTCTGGGACCACAATAAACTACAATTCCCATTCTCTAGCACTGGGCCAGGGCAGCTAAAGTGGTCTCAAACTGGATTATGTCTGCAGTGTGTTTTTGGACCACAGAATTAAAAACAGCAACAACCACACATTGTTCCTCACCACATTTTTATGAGACAAATGATGGGGGAATCCTGGGTAAGCTGTTGGTTCTTGTAAACAAAATCAATTAAGCTTGGAAAACTATTTTTAATTAGCAATTATAAAGAAATCAGCAGAGGCCTAATTATAATGACACAAGACTGAAAAGAAGCAGCTTTTGGACAGAAAGCAAAGAGGAAAGGATCGAGGGGGAAGGGAAAGAGTAGAGCGTGTATATTTTGCCTTTTTGATAATGTTTATCATGATACCATTTATTGCTACCTTCCCTGTTGTCAGGGTGATGATCTCTGGAGTGTTTCCCTAGATTTATATTGCCATGTTGCCACACAATTATTAGCATTATTTATTAAAACCTAGTGGCAGCAGTAAATGCTTCCTTAAGACTGTTTAGCAAAAGAAATGAAAACAATGAAAGCTGTCTCCAGCTTTGTATCTAATTCACATCTATTATTAATTCTCCTCATCTTTGCAAGACTTTCCTTTTATATTCCATTGCTGAAGATTTACTAGTGGGGCAAACTGTGGCATGTGACTGCCCAATGTTGTTTTCATGCATCCCCAGCTTCCCTAGATTGTCTTTCTTCTGGTGACAAAAGATACACTTACCGCTCCTAGAAGCATCCAGAATCCCTTTCTCACTACACAATTATATCACCATGATTCCACTTTAACTGGTCTGGTTCCAGCTTATGGAATCCTGGGATTTGTAGTTTGGGGAGGCTCTAGAATTCTAAACACCCCTCCATAAACTGCAAATCAGGATACCATGGGATGGAAATATGACAGTTGGAAGTACAATCATAGTCCTATTAACTGCCCCCCCCCAAAAAAACCCAAGAGTTGTGCTCCTGGCCATTTAATTAATTTATTTATTAATTCATTTTAAAAAAATCTAATTGTGGGCTCTAGAAACTTTTTACACAAAAGTATTGTGTGACTTTTCCCACCAATCTTCCACCAATCCAGATTAGGCTTCCCACAAGTTTACTTGCAATTTTAAAAGCTTACTCTCAGAGCTAGACAATACTCATTTGGGGGGTTGCAGACTGCCAGAAATAGTGCAAATTGAGTCCACTTTTAGGGTTAGGGTTAGGGTTAGGGAATCATGGGAACTGTAGTTTATTGTGGCACCAGAGCACTCTGACAGAGAAGGCTCAATTTCTCAGAAAAAACAACAACAATTCCCATGATTCCCTAGCACTATCCCTAACCCTAAAAGTGGACTCAATTTGCACTATTTCTGGCAGTCTGCAACCCCCCTTAGTTTAATGTATAGTCATTACTATATACATTATAGAGTAAATTTTTAGAATTTTATTTGTGAGCCGCCTTGAGTCCCTTCGTGGAGAAAGGCAGGATAGAAAATAAATAAATAAATAAATAAAATAGTCTGGTTTTATCTGAGGTATAGAGCAGAAGTGGGCAGCTCTGGTTCTCAGATGCTTTTGGTCGGTAGTGTCTGTAATCCATCACCATTGATTAGGAACCCTGGTGGCGCAGTGGTTAAATGCCTGTACTGCAGCCACTTGCTCATAGACCACAAGGTTGCGAGTTCAATACTAGCCAGGGCTCAAGGTAGACTCAGGCCTGCATCCTTCTGAGGTCGCTAAAATGAGAACCCAACTGTTGGGGGGCAATGAGCTTATAGTTGTAAACTGCTTAGATACCCCATAACGCGGTGTAAAGCGGTATATAAATGAAGCTGCTTTGCTTTGTTGGTTAGTTCTGATGTACTAACCTGTAGGCCAAAAACATATGATGGAGCAAATTTGCTCACCCATAGAACTGCAGAATATCTCACTCCTAGATTGATTCTGTATGCTTACACTGACTATTGGAGACTCTAGGATACCAAAGAGCATAAGATATCCAGGTTGAGTTCAGCCTTCCTTAACACATCTGAGGAAAGCAGGCTGAAGTCTACAAAATCTCATGCTACCATATCTTTCAGCTACAAGATCCCTTTACATACTCAAAGATGCTACAAGATCCCCTTACATACTCCCTTAAGCAACTCAGACTTCTTATGCTCTGATGTGTTCCTGTATTATTGGCTATTCTTTCCATTTCCAGCTCATTTCTCAGTGCATCTTCCTGATTTACCCTTCAGGCATGACTTAGGGCCTTTGCAGACTGCCAGAAATAGTGCACATTAAATTGAGGCACTGCCCTGGCTCAGTGCTAGGGAATCATGGGAACCATAATTTATTGTGGCACCAGAGCTCTCTGACAGGGAAGGCTCAATGTCTCAGAAAAAAATACAGTTCCCATGATTCCCTAGCACTGAGCCAGGGCAGTGCCTCAATTTAATGTGCACTATTTCTGGCAGTCTGCAAAGGCCCTTAGTGTTTGGTCCACACGCACATGCACACTTTTCAAAGCGCACTTTTCACCCTGAGCTCTTCGCCCTGAGGAGCATAGAAAAGGGGCCAGGCCCTGAAAACTTGAAACCCTAATTCTTCAGCATCACCTGTATGGCCTCACCTTTGAGAAAGCGAGCTGCTCTGTACTGATGAAACAGATAAGCTTTCATTGCATCTGTTGCTTGAGAATCCTGCCACAGCCTACGGTAATGAGCAGCAGAAGGTTCCCATTTTTCTCTCTTTAATGATTTATGCCTTCCTCATCTGCATAATATCAGAGTGATTTATAGAACTGATTAGATTAACCAGCCTGCTTTGAATTTAACTGTTTAAACCATCTTGGGCAAAATATAGCCCATGAACTGCATTGTCACCCAGGCCATTTTTTGTGGTCTGTGGGCCCCAATGCCCTTTGCACAGGAAATCTTTCTTCAAAAATAGCCTCCCTGTTCCTGTGACCCTCCAGTTTTGTGCATAAATGAGCACAGAGCCCTCAAAATCTCCTTTTAAAAACAGAATTAAAACAAAACAGCAATTCTGGGACTTGTATTGTATGGGAAGTTGTGGGGATGAAAACTTGGTCCCTTACAGTCAGAAATTCTGTATACCAATATCTATATTTATAGCTATATCGTTATACAGAACTGTCCCCCATAATAATTAAGAACGTGTGTGTTTGTTTATTTTACATTTTAATGAATTTAAAATATTCAAAATGAAGCATAGGCTACCTCCAAAGTGGTGGTCGTGGTGGGTCTCTAGAAATCCCAAAGTTTGTTTTTTCCTTGTAGAAACCAATTTCATTTTGGAGATTCCTATGATGTTTTCCTCAACTTGAAGATCTTCCTGGGAACTCCTGGTATTACCAAAGACTTTTTATTTCCATTCCCCAAGTTGGCTTAAATTGACCTGGTATTTTCTGAAATAAAATGTTTTGGTTACTTGCTTTTTGTGTTTCTGCTATCTTGAACCCAGGGCCCATTCACTCTACACTATTATAGTACGGTTAAAATTACAGTACTGTTCAAATTCCAAACCACACCCTCCAAGTAGTTAACTTTTATAGTAATTCTTTAAATAATTATTTGCACCTTCATTGCTCCAAAATAACAAATATATTGTTGTTGTTGTGGGGGTTTTTTGTTTTGTTTTTGCTTTTAAACATGGAGGCTATAACTAAAAGCAGGGGGGAGAGTTGAGATATCAGCCCCAGCGCATCAGTCTTGAATTACTGTGGACTGTAGATTGAATCCTGAAACTATGTGGAAAGACAGTTTTCTTTGGCCAAAGAGTTTCCCTTCTTTCCAGAACAGATCAGCTTCACAATCTGTACCAGGAGCAAATAAGACTAACTTTATTAGCATGGATCAAAGATTATAAACTCGTATAGTGACAATAGGTTCTCATGACTTCATTGGATGAAAGTATCTGATTAAATTTAGTTACAGCAATCAGTAATAGGTTATTCATTTCATTTTCACTAGTTAGTCCATGTTGCTCAAATGTTACAGAAAATGATACAACTGTCTCTCTGATATGCTAAATTACCCAAGGTTATGACAATAATCCAATAGTCCTGGCCTCTATCACTATGGATGCACTTTGTTTCACTACTGATTAAAAGTTCATGGTCCTTAAAAAAAAAAAGAAAGAAAAAGAAAATCTCAAGTGGCTGCAATTTGATAGGAGTAAGTTTCTAGAATGTATCTGGTCTGCTCCCAGTCAAGATGGGAGCTATCCATGGTGCTGAATTCAGCATATCCATAAGAGATATTTTGAATGTACTGAGGCCTTTCCTTTTTTAAAAAAATCTTGGTGATGTCTCAGGATTTTGCTTTCACAAAATGGTACAACCACAGTGTCCTCCCATTCCTCCTGTCATTGCATCAACACATACAGCACAGAAAGCGACAGCAACACTTGCAAAGTGCTTGCCAGTACTTGAGCCATGAGATATTCCTCCAATGCCATTTAGTGAGACCAGAAGTAACTAAAAACATTACAGTTCCACTGCAAAGGTTGTAAAATTGTCCCTTCTTAAAATAGAATTACAATGTTAAAATATCTTGCTTATGAGGAAAAAAGAAATTACAAGTAATTTAGTAATTACTTTCAAGTTCTATATGCATGAAACCAGTCTTTGCTGTGAGAAGCTCCTTATCCTTCTTTTCTTTCTTTCATCTTCCACTGTGCCTTGGTATAACTACAACAGCAACAACAACATTCAGTATTGGGCAGGTTAGGTTTCCTCCTGAGTGCCAGAAATATATTGCCAACCAGTATTAAAAGAAAGTATTATTTTATAGTTTGTTCATTTTTCTTTTCTTTTCTTTTTGTTTTTATGTTTTATGTTTTGTCTTGTTTTCTTTTTTTAATGTATTTTGGTGAATTACTTTTTTAATCAATAAAATTTATAAAAATTAAAATTAAAAAAAAGAAAGTATAATGCAGAAGGATGACATCTACAACTGAGTTAATAGGCTCAGCAGTGCCTAGGAACTAGTTCTCATAACCACAAGCCACCACTCCCTGCAAATGAAGATGCCATTCTTGCTGGTCACCTTTTCTGCAGTCCTTCATAACACAAGTTGCTGTACAAACCCATATGCAGATTTCCTTGTAGTTCTATACATTTTCTTCCATATTGTTTATGAAATATTAAAACTGCATTTTTAAGCATACTTCTATGTAAAATATAATGGCCTGAACAAGACTTGCTCCAAGTGAACATAGTTAAGGGTGAGGGGGAGAAATTATTAGGGTAAAATAAGTGCAGTGGCAGAAAGAATCGTGACTCAGTTAAAATGCAGGATGAAAGAAAAAGGGGGAAATACTTTCTATTGGAAAACATAGGCTACATCAAGATAACATATATTACAGTGATTAACATAACAAATATTACAGTATTAGTAGTGCTTCAAAATCAGCAGCTTCTGATTTTGCCTTAAGACCTTAATATTTCTGTAACAGAAGAATCCAAATTGGGTTGGAGGAGGAGTGGAGCAGAAGATCTACTCCTGCATCTCAAGGGCTTGCAGCTTATGCTGAAGGGGCAGAGGCCAGGATGGCTCTTCTTTGTTTGGCTTTGGTAGATCTAGGCCAGGGGTAGGCAACCTTTCCCCTTTAAGGGCTGAGGGACTTCAGCTCCCAGAAGCCTCAGCCATGTTGGCCAATAGTCCCATGTTGGCCAATAGCTCCTGGGATTCTGGGAGCTGAAGTCCCTCGGCCCTTAAAGGGGAAAGGTTGCCTACCCCTGATCTAGGCTATACAACAGAGGGGTGTGATGAATAGAGCCTATGTGGAATCCATAGGGATTTGAACTTCAAAGCACCCACTTTTGAAGTGTCCCATCAGGGCTGACCCAAGTTATTTTCCTGTCTAAAGCAACAGATAAAATGGTGCTCTCACGCCCACTTATGGTAGTCAACTACTGTAGAAGATCTTCTCCTGCATCTCAGGAGTAGCCAACTACTGTAAATAGTTGTAAGTAGTAAGATGGTCAGCTGAGTCTTCTTTCAATCTTACTGTTAGAATAGCTTTCTTCACATCACTTGAGAGCAGCAGTGACTTCTAGAACACATTTCTCTGTCCTCCAAGAGAAGGCAACAGCCAGGTAGTCCCCTAAGGTGACTGCCTCATCATATCTATGGGTTGGGCCTCACCTGTGACCTGTTTCTAGGTCCATGATGGCGAACCTATGCCACACGTGCCAGAGATGGCATGCAAAGCCTTTTCCCCCAGCATGTGGAAGGCAGAGAAGACGAAGAGGCATGCACCTGTTCCTCCTCCTTCTTGATGCTCCCTTGCCACCAGCTGCCTCTCCAGAGACAGCTGAAGACCGGGGATGGTGCATGGGGAGGAGGAGGAACAGGCACATGCCTCTTCCTCCTCCTTCTCAACCCTCCCCAGCCTCCAGCTGCCTCTCTGGAGGCAGCTGAAGGCTGAGGACAGCACGGGAGGAGGAGGAGGAGGAATAGGCAGCTGAAGGCCCGAGGAGGCGGGGGAACGAAGGCCCACCTTGGAAGTCCCATCCCTGGCATTGGGTAACACCTGGTGCTGGAAGACCTTTTAGTTTGGGTACTCGGCCCCTAAAGGTTTCGCCATGACTGTTCTAGGCCTTTTGTCAGCTACTGCTGGAAATAGTTTTCCACCTGTGGATCTCTCCATGGATTCATAGAGCTAAAGAGGTGTGTGGATTCGCCTTTCAGAGGAGCTTGTCTCTGCTGATGGAGAAAGGGAGACAGTTTAGGATAGCTCTAGGAGTTAGAACTGAACTCACAGTCCATTTTATAAATATCTGTGTTTAATGCAGGAGCAAGGAACAACAAGCCTTATGACTAAATCTGGTTGTTACTTGGTTCCCCAGGTGCCTGTACCCCCTGAACCATAATAGCATTGTTCAGTGGTTTCCTAGATCATCTACTTTTTAGAACCATTCTAAAAGGCTGAAATGCCTCTCTTTAAAGCTACTTTATTTGTACTAAGAACACTAAGCAAGACTGCCAGATTGAAAACTGGAGGTAAAACCTATGCCTTTAAGACTGTACAGGGAAGATTTCAGCAGGTGTTGCTTGTCATGCAGCCAGATAACAAGCAAGACCTGCTAAAATTCTCTCTTCTATGCAAGCATTAAAGGTACAGGAGTTGTCTCAAACTTTAGCTCTGGGAAACCAAACTGTATGTAAACTAAAAGATGCTGGTACCTTTGGTCCCATCTTTTTGCCTTTGGTTCTGCCCATCACTGGAATGTTCTGCCTGGATATGTCTCTGCCACTGAATTTGGGACCTGAGCTGAATGAGTTTCTCCATCCTTTGTGGTAAACTGCATCCTTCTGGGATCCAGAATAGCCTTGCCTAGGGTATCACTTGATCCTTTTAAAAATATCTTTCCCTCCCCACTCTCTCCCTCACACCCAAAGTATTTTATCTGCTTCCAATAATTCACAAATATTTTAACCAATCCTATTAGGTGTTTGAAACTAGTTTTAAAAACTAACAGACATTTCCTGTGTAGATAAGGCTGTTTTTAGCATAATGCTGCAATCTTTTTTGTAATATTTCAGTATCATTTATTAGTGTGTTTAATAAGCTCGGGGGATAGATATCAAGTGTGGAGGAGGATAAGAATTAACTACTCTGCAAGAGGCAGAGGAGGAAATAATTAAAGTCTTCTTAGGCAAAGAGATGGGAGGGGGGAACAGAACGCTCTCTGAATGGGTTTCTTATTATTTTAACTGTTCATAAAATGCAAAAGTTGTTTCCAGTGCGATTTTCTGGAACTAGAATAGAAGAAAGAAATCATTTACAATGGTATTGAAGACTGGGATTATAATAGTGTAAGGCCATGTGTTTGTCATAGTTAGTACACTGTGGATAAAAATAAACATAGCCACTGTGGTAGGAAGATTTCCATATCTTTTTATTATTGGGGTAAGCCAGCAGCCAGCGAAAGTGAATTGCATGAGAAGTTACTTCAAATCTTTCCAAAAAAATTTGCTATCTTGGGTTTGAGGGAGGATATCTACATTAAGCAGTGGCTTTGCACATGCAGAGTTCTCTGCTGGTTTGGGATTGCAAGCGTATTGTCAAAGTAATAGAGTCAATGACCTACTTGAATGCAATGGAACAGGACATGCTCTTTCCTCACTTCCCCTATAAGGGATAATCAGTGTGGTAAAATAAGATATAACCTGGAAGCTTGACCTACAAAGATTTCTAGTTCTGGCCAATGCATGTTATTAATCTGCAAGCACTAGGACAAATTATTTTAATCCTCCAGAGTCCCATTTTGTTGCTTAATCTAGACACAGGTAGATTATATGTTTCCTTGTACATTGACACATGCTCAAATGTAACAAATTTATCCCAAATTTAGGTGCTTGCTATGCATAATTTTTTTTGTTCAAACAAAAAGTGGCTTGGATATTTTTGTTAAAAATGACCTCACACTCATGTTGATCTTTATTGTTGGGGATTTTCTTTACCTGGGGCAAGGTGGGGAGAAGGCAAGGACCAGTAAATAAATAGGAATGAAAGTCCCACGCTATTTTTTGCCAAGTCACAAGACAGAAAATTAGAAGTGATGTGCTTTGATTTTTCAGTAGATTGGGTCCATTTAGGGAAAACCATTTTTTTTCCATGGATGGGGACACTGGGATTCACTGGAGGCAGGAAACAACCCACAACATAGAGGCATACATTTTATTTCATTTTATTGGATTGGATTTTAATCCATTTGAAAACCACTTGTTTTCTTCTTTGAGATATAGTTCTGTGGAAAAGGCAGGATATAAATGAATCATCATCATGGCTCTGGATGTTCATTTATTCTGCCTACACACACACAGTTTTGAACATGGATTTTTTAAAATCACATAGCACACTGAAACTCTCGTTGAGATCAGAAAATGCTTCACAGCACTGACAATGCATTAAAAAGTCCATAAGTAAAGGAAGTAAGAACTCTATCTCAGATCAAGTCGAGAAATCTATTAATCCAGGATACTATTTCCAAAAGAAGTCAGTAGATGAGTCTGAATGAGAAACATCCAGAGTATAAAGGCAACAGTCTTGGAGTCTCATTTAGCTGCTCTCATAAACTATAGCTCTTGACAGATTTATCCTCCATGGTTTATGTGATGAGAGGTGTCTACCTACATGCTTTCATCATCCCTGACCATTGGCCATGCCTGCTTCCCTGCCCTTCTGTCCAGACTGTACCTGGGTGGGGGGCGTGGAATGAAGATATTGCCTCCCTTAAGTAAGAATTCTATCCCCTCTCCATGAAATTTTCCTTCAGTCCCACATTTCTAGTTTGCAGAGAGTGAGACATTGAAAATTATTTACACCTGGAATTCTTATATTGGTTGGGTTTGCTTTTCCTTGATAAGTTTGCCTGTCCCTTTTCTTTGACTACTTAAACTGTATATCTAATTGTTAAACTGAAGTTTTAAGTTACTGTGATGTTAGAAATTTGGAGACTGAGGAAAATTTCATGGGAAAGGGAGAATTTCTATGAAGGAGCAATGCTCTGATTTTCCTCCCCCCCCCCCCCAATATCTTTTACCATCTGTTGCAATCAAACACTCAGCCTTCCTTGAAAACCTGCAGTATGTCTTTTTGGCCTAACTCCAATTGCCAGACCCAGCTAGACCCACTGAATCAATGGAGTTGATGGATCATTCAGCAATTTATATAATAAGTCTGTTGCAGTTAGAAGTAGGCAATGGGGTTGTTTCCTGCTTTGCAGAACAACAATTCCACAGGGGAATAGTATCCCTTTAGAATTTTTGTTTTTATCATGAAAAAAATTGGAATGTCCTTTTTAATTTGTCAGAAACACTTGCTATTAAAATTGGGTACTTCTAATCAGAGGACTGCTAGCACTACCTGTCAAAATACACTGTGGAGCATCAGTGGTGTTTGTTTTTTTTTTTAAAGGCAATGTCATCTAGACCAGGGGTAGGCAACCTTTCCCCTTTAAGGGCCGAGGAACTTCAGCTCCCAGAATCCCAGGAGCTATTGGCCAACATGGGACTATTGGCCAACATGGCTGAGGCTTCTGGGAGCTGAAGTCCCTCGGCCCTTAAAGGGGAAAGGTTGCCTACCCCTGATCTAGACACTCTGTCAACTTCCATAAATGAGGCAAGGTGCTTGGTTAATAAAAAAAAACTTATCTGGGAGCAGAGACATAACCATATTAGCTTGGAATATCAGCATGCAAAGGGATCTAGGAGCAATTTGAGACTTAACACATTAAAAACAAAGCCAGCAGGCAAAGGGAGAGAAGCACATTTATTTATCTGCCTTTTCATGACATCGAAGGACTTTTGTTTTCTTCCAGTCATAAAAGCATGGAACAGGGTGGTAAAACATCCTTTTTGCCAAACAGATTTTTCCAGCTTGGCAAAAGGGACACTTTTATGACTGTCTCCCATGCTTTTATGACTGGAAGAGAATAAAAGTGCTTCAAGGTCATGCAAAGACAGAAAGATAAACACGCTTCTCTCTGCATGGCAGATTTGCTTTTAATGCAATAAGGCTCTAACTGTGAAAAAAAAGTTGTATCATAGGTTTTCATAGACTTGGTCTACTGGTATGCTACAAATTACTCCTTTCACACAGTTATTCTTAAAGGTGCTATAAGGTCCTTCTGCATGCTGGGAGAACAGATTATCTTCCTGAAAGCCAGTGTGGCTTCAGAGCCAATAGGAGTACTACAGATATGGTATTTGCCCTTAGCCAACTGCAAGACAAAATGTAGAGAGCAAAACAAGGGACTGTATGTAACATTTGTCGACCTCACCAAAGCCTTTGATACTGTGAGTAGAAAAGGTCTATGGCAGATCCTGGAAATACTAGGATGTCCCCCCAAATTCCTCAAAATGATTATCTTACTACATGA
>CM034710.1:71336444-71347517 GCA_020142125.1 Phrynosoma platyrhinos | reverse complement strand
GCCAATTGGGAACCATTCTGTTTCTCCGTGTTCTGTTCTGACAGTAGTTTCTTTGTCTAAGTACAGATTCCTCATCAGGACTATCAGATGTGTTGGCACTCCCATATCTTTAAGGGTGTTCCATAGCCTTTCATGATCTATGCAGTCAAAGGCTTTGCTATAGTCTATAAAGCACATGTTGATTTTTTTTTTTTTTTTGCACTCCCTGCTACACTCCATTAGGCATTGTATATTTGCAATGTGATCCCTGGTGCCATTTCCTTTCCTGAACCCTGCTTGGATCTCTGGGATTTCTCTCTCCATGTGTGGTTGGAGTCCATGTTGCAGTATATTGAGCATAATTTTGCTTGCATGGGAGATTAGCGCTATGGTCCTATATTGCTGCAGTCTCTTGTGTCTCCTTTTTTGTAGATGGGGATGTATGTTGATCACTTCCAATCTGTTGGCCATCATTTTGTTTTTCATATCTGTGATATATGTTGGTTAGCACTAGAGTTGACTCTGTTAATGTGGATTGCAACAATTCTATTGGTATATCATCTGTTCCTGGAGTCTTTTTTCCACCATTTCTTTTATTGCAGCTTTCACCTCAGTTTTTAGAATTTGAGGTTCATCTTCATATGGCTCTTCTCTCCATGTGTCCTTCATTTTGTCATCTCTTTTGTATAGTTCTTCTGTGTATTGCATCCAACATATTTTTATTCCTCCCTGGTCTTAAATTATGTTATTTTTATTGTCGTAGCAGGGGTAGGCAAACTGTCCCCTTTAAGGGCCGAGGGACTTCAGCTCCCAGAAGCCTCAGCCATGTTGGCCAGTAGTCTGGGATTCTGGGAGCTGAAGTCCCTCGGCCCTTAAAGGGGACAGTTTGCCTACCCCTGTAGAGTGTCCTGGTCCTTGGTTTGAACTTTCCTTCGATTTCTCAAATCTTGTGGAATAGGTCTCTTGTTCTTCCTTCCCCCCCCCCCATTTCTCTACATGTGTCGTTCTAATAATTTTCCTTATCTTTGTGCACTAGCCGTTGTACTGTTGCGTTCATGTTTCTTAGTTTATTCTTATCTCCTTTTTCTTTTTATCTCTTCTTTCCTTTATTGCTTGTAGCATTTTATCTGTCATCCATGTTTCTTCACTTTCCTTTTGTCTGTTGAAAGTGCCTTTATGCATTCTTCTTTTATTATGTCTCTGGCTTCAGACCAAAGCTCTTCTAGTTCACGATCTATTATTCTTAGTACTTCAAATCTGTTCCTTATATTGTCAATGAATTCTGTGAAAATGTTGTTTAAATCATATTTTGGTATGATGACTGGTTTTGTTCTCTTCTTGAGTTTTACTTTTATTTTTGAAATGAGTAGATCGTGATCTGTGCCACAATCAGCACCTGGTCTAGTCTAGTCCAGTATGGAGCTTCGCCATCTTTTACTTCCAATTATGTAATCTATTTGGTTTTTGTGTTGGCCATCTGGTGATGTCCATGTGTATAACCTTTTTCTGGTTGTATGGAAAATGTGTTTGCAACGAATAGGTTGTTGGTTTCACAAAAATCTATCAGACGCTTACCTGCTTCATTCCTTTTGCCTAGTCCAAATCTGCATACTTTTTTAGAATCTTCTTTACTTCCAACTTTTACATTCCAATCTCCAATGATCAGCTTGACATCCTGTGTTGATGTGTTGTCAATTTCTTCCTGTACTCTTTCATAAAATCTATCAATTTCTTCTTGTTCTGCCTCAGTGGTTGGTGCATATACTTGAATTATGGTGATATTCATAGGTTTCCCATCGACCGTACTGAAATGATTCAGTCTGATTTTGCATTGTATCCTCTGACTGCTTTTGCAATATCTTTTCTTAGTATGAAAGCCACCCCATTTCTTCTTGTCTTTTCATTCCCTGAGCAGAACACTGTGTGGTTGTCTGATTCAAAGTGGCCCATTCCTGTCCATTTTAACTCACTCACCCCAAGCACTGCTATGTTCATGTGCTGCATTTCCATTTTCACTATGTCTAGCTTCCCTTGGCTCATGCTTCTCAAATTCCTTGTCCCTATTTTATGTGTGGTGCTGCTTCTGATGGGGTTTGTCTTTCTGAGAGTGCTTCATGCTTGCTTCATCATTTCTGACTGCCCTTAGCTGCTCTTGCAAGTGTGTTTTCTTTTAGTTTCTATCTTTCTCTCTGTTAGTGCTCTTGTCCTGCCTGTATGACACTTTTGATGTCTCCCCATAGGGTTTTCTAGGTGGGAGGTTATACAAGGAGGACCACCTACACATCCTTGTGCACAGTGCTAATAAATGTTAGCTATGATGTCACTGCTGTTCTTCACGTTAGTGACACCCACCGCTACTGTTTCCTTGTGTCATTGTCCCTCCTCCCATTATTGTTGAATCGATCATTTCCCTACCTTTCTCCTCCCGCCTTTTCCCTTCCCCTCTCATGTCCTTCTTTATTTTAGGGCCTTTGCAGACTGCCAGAAATAGCGCACATTAAATTGAGGCACTGCCCTGGCTCAGTGCTAGGGAACCATGGGAATTGTATTTTTTTCTGAGACATTGAGTCTTCTCTGTCAGAGAGCTCTGGTGCCACAATAAATTACAGTTCCCATGATTCTCTAGCACTGAGCCAGGGCAGTGCCTCAATTTAATGTGCACTATTTCAGACAGTCTGCAAAGGCCTTTAGTCTCTCATTTGTCTTCTGGCCCTTGTTTGGTTTTCCTTGCCCGTCCTCTCTGTTTTCTCCTGTCCTCCCTCTGGAAGGTGGTGGGGGGGGGGGCTGAGATGTACTCATGTGGCTTTTCCCACCTCTTCTTGCAGCTTCAGATGGGAGGAGAGGGTTGGTGAAGTTTTTCCCCACCTCTCCTTGGTTTAAATCGCCTACCTAGGTTTAAATCTGAACCAGAGAAGAATTAAATTGCTTGTCTTTGCATGCAGGATTTCCAAACCTTTTTTTGCTATTATTTAAACAGGTGTTCATTCTCCTACTATTTAATGAGGAGTTTATGCCGTTTGTGGCTTGATAGAAGGAGTTCATTATTTCTAACTGTAGTGCCTGGTATGCTACTGCACACCAGAATAAAGATGGAGAAACACCAGAACACCTACAGCTGTGATAGCAAATTGAAGGGAAGGGATTTCATCTTGGAGTAAGTCATCTCATCTATTGTAATACACTCTATTACAGTTCCAATCTCTGCTCTAATAATTGCTAAGACTGAGTATTTGCCAGGGCACTGAGACCAGCAAAGGTCCAGCTACCAGTACTTTGCCTTTGCTTCTTACCTTGAGAAGGTTAAAGGCGTTTTGGGAGAATCTGCAGTTGGCGCTCTAGTCAATCTATCAAATCATGGAGTGGCACTATATAGCTTCCACTGGATTAAGCATGCTCCAGTGTTTTCGGACTCATGAAAATTAGAGTGCATATGAATGGAGATATATAGTCCAGAGCACATAGGTAGAGCATTTACTCTTTAGACCGTGGTCTAGCACAATGGAGACAATAATAAAGAAATGTTGCTGGAAAAAATATAAAATGCTTTTACCAGCATCTTTTCAGATGCCCATTGATTTTGGAACATTTGCTGAGAGTCTTGAAATAAATACTGTACTCGTTTTTTCCTCAAGCTAACATGTACTCAAGCAAAATGGTTGTGTTTTAAATTCAGTTCACTGTGAAATTGATGTATTGTGTGAGAGTAGCTGTTACTTCATTTCCTAGCTCAAATACATTTTATGCAATCACTTAACATTTTTGAAGATCAACTATAGAAAAATGTTGGAAATAATCTTGGTTTTTGTTTGGGTTTTGAAAAAAAAACTTTTCATGTGTTGTGTTGGGATCTTAGAGATCAAATTGGAGTGCTGTTTATTGGTTGATGTGTGCTGGCTGTTGTTCTTTGAACACATAGTTTGTCACTCTGAATAGCCTCAGGCAACAAAATCTCTTGGGCTAGCCCTGAGTTGCTCCCAGATTCTCCTTCTGCTGTA
Source organism: Phrynosoma platyrhinos (assembly GCA_020142125.1). Taxonomy (NCBI): domain Eukaryota; kingdom Metazoa; phylum Chordata; class Lepidosauria; order Squamata; family Phrynosomatidae; genus Phrynosoma; species Phrynosoma platyrhinos. The sequence goes on along the minus strand of CM034710.1, from coordinate 71,343,543 downwards.
TTAAATGTTCTCATCCATTTCCCCCCACTGCTTCTTTGCTTTGGAATTTAGTCCATGAACAGCAAGGGGTAAGTAATGGGTGAGGTAGTTGGATAGAACAGGAGAAGGCCTGTGGGGCTACAGCTCCTTTCCCCCCCGCCTTCAGACTCCAGATTATTACCCAGTTCTGCTATGAAGCTTTTGGTTTAGTCTATTGTCCTCACTGCAGCTGGGGGAATCATTCACAAAGCAAGTGAATCCCATTGAATTCACTGATGCTTACTCTCTAGTAAGTGTATTTAGGATTGCATTCTTAGTACAGGTAATTACACTTGCCCATATATACTGGGTGCTGCAGGCTGTATTTCAGAGGAAGGAAGGAACTGGCAAACCACCACTGAGTATTCCTTGCCTAAGAAAACCCTATGAAATTCATGGTCTCACCAAGACTTGAAGGCACACACATATATATTCATTTTCGGTCTTCCTCATTCTTCCTCTGACTCTTTCTTTTATCTCCCATCCACCAAAATATAGACCATGAACTTCAGGACAGTGAGGAACCTGCCTTCATTATTTGTGCTATTCTTGTCAGTTGTTATAGATATGTAATTAAATATGTAAATAAAAAAAAGAATAATGTTGTTGCATGTTGCATCAAGAGAGAATAAATTCCTGGAGCAGTGCTCACTAGTTCGAATTCTTTTTGAAGGGCTCCCTGGAGACTAGTGTTGCCAGGTGTTGGAAAACTTTTCCTTGGACTGAACAAAATGTCTAAATAACAAACCTGTGTTTTGAGGGTCTGGGCCCTTCTTAAAGAGAGAAATGTGTGCATCATGAAATTTATGAATGTTGGTAATGTGTTGATTTTACAGAGGAATACAGTACATAGCTGGGTTAACTGAAATCAATACTTTCATTTGGTATTTAGGAGAACACCAACTTCATAGCTATTTCATAGCTACATCCTGCAATAATTTCAACTGTCCCTTATTGCTGTTTTGAAAACCTGGCAACACAACCAGAAATCACATAGATTTGTAACATTTGGGTTAAGTTACGTAAGTACCAGTTGAGTGTAAGCAGAGACCAAATCCATGCTGGTTGGGGGGGGGGATTCTGGAACTTGTAGTATCAACAAACAAAAATTTCAAGACAGAGACAATCAGAATAGTACTCTTACCAATATCAAATCCAGTGTTTCACATCAGATTCTTGGAGACAATCATATGACACACACACATACAATCCCCTTTCCCCTTCAGTTCTCAATTTTTTGCCCACCCCTTCTAGTTTCTTTTTAAAAATGATTTCATAATGTCCATCTTGCTTATATCATCCTTCTCTGACGGTGGATGAGTAGGTAAGTATGCCACCTATCTCAAATTGTAATGCATCTTCCCATTAACTTCAGGCACTTAAGGGAGCTCCAGCTATTCCATGGCTACTGATCAGATTAGTGATCTGTATTGATTAGCAATACCAATATGTATTTACAGAATGCTTATTGTTCAAAAAGCTAGTTAGATGCAGAGCATGTTCCTAACTGTGTAATTTTTCTTGGTATATACCTTGTACTGCAAAGGCTTGTTAAATAGCCCTCGTGTGATGTTACTGGAAACATTATCTTCATAATCTATCATCTTTAAAGTGTGGCAGTCAGAGTGTCTTTCTTCCTTTAGCCTTTTTTATCTAGTGGTAAGTTTGGCCCCTTTTCTCACAGAGCACATTTACAAGTACCGGTAATGCCTGAAGTGAAATGATTGAGCAAGTAAGATTTTGCACACACCATCTACTCTTTCCCTCCTGCTGCATGAGGATGTCTTAGAAGAAGTAATTAATTCTTTATGAGACAAATAATGAAGGGCTTGCTTTCAAAAGTTAGAACATTCCCAAAGCAGATGTTACCATGAAGATGTATCAACAAAGCATATATGACATGAAATGTTTGGGGTTTTAACTGTTCTGTCACTATCACTCATATGAAGCATCTTGACCCCAAAATGCTGTTTATGTTCAGAAACTGATCAAAGCAAAGGAACTGGAGAGAGAGATCAGAGTCTTCAGAATTAAATCAAAAGGTTTTTAGATGTGGATGACCTGCAAGTCATTGCTTGCTCCTTACCTGGGATTTGTTCTGTCTCAACAGCTTTATTACTGACTTTTCATTTTGGGTCTGGAAGGCAAAAGCAGTTTTTCTCCTGGGAACCTGGCTGACCCAAGACATTTTGCTGACAGAGGCAGAATGGCAGGTGGCACTATACCAAAGTCAAAATGCAAAATACTCAACACCAAACAAATTATTTTGACGAATCAAGCAGAAAATACCAAGGTTTGAAAACGTTACCTTTTATGAGAATTGTAGTCCCAAAAAATTTTTTTTCCAGGCTCTGAAACAAAACTTGTAGCATATTTTCCCTGTCCTTAGCAATAAAAATACAGTATTAATGGATTAATAATAAAATAACAAGCAATTTGTTATCTTTTCAAGTTACCTTAAATCTGCTGCCTGAGGCAGTTGTCTCACTTTGCCTCATGCTAAGTGGCTGGCCTTTTGTTGTTGAATCTACCATCCCATAACTTAGTTGCAAGTGAAAGCCAGTGTTGTGTAATGGTTTGAGTGTTCAACTACAACTCTAGAGATAAGGGTTCAAATCCTCGCCTGGACAAGTCATGTGCTCTCAGCCTCAGAGGAAGGCAATGGCAAATCTTATCTGAACTAATCTTGCCAAGAAAACCCTATGATAGGTTCACCTTAGAGTTGCCCTAAGTTGGAAACAATTTGAAGGCACATAACAATCCCCTTTTAACTCAGGAACTTACTTGCAAAATGAATATTCGTGTAAGCAGACTGTAAGCCAGTTAACATACAGTTACTGTGGAATGGTCAATAAGATGTTCTTCTTGCTTTCTCAGTATTAGATCTGGCTGAGCCCTGCATCCAGCTTTATTATTAGACAAACAGGGAACTAAATGTTCTTGACAAGGCCAGTCCTTCCATTAGGCAGAATGGGGTATTGCATCCATCTCAGGTGGCAGATACTATGTGGCAGTAGTGAGAGCCCCCAAGATATCCCCTTGAGCCCCTGGGTCAACTGCCTATTGATATGTCCACTTTTTTCTCTAAGAAATAATGTTCTGTAGTCAGTACAGCAAATCATTTATGTTCCAGTTATTCTACACCACCACCACCATCATCCATCATCATATCCGAATTTATTAAACCCTTTCATTTGCTTAAATGATTTGGAGATGGAACTGCAGTAACTGCAGAGTGGATAAAGAGCAAGAATGCACCATACTTCTGGCTTCTAGGTGTTAATGTTGGCTGCCCATTCTAGACAGGGTGTACATGTATGTGAAATACATCACATATAATAGGCTCACATTTTATATAGAACTTTCTGCTGTTCTTGCATGTTGGGTTTTTGAACAGCTGCACTTAGGGAGACCATTTAAAGCTCTTTAAAAATAAGAAATTCAGCACCAGGAAGAGTACAAAAGCATGTTCTAATTTACATAAGCATTAGCATGTGCTAATTTACATATATATGTGAAGGTCTGAGATAATTATGGTACTACATCTCACCATAGTGGGGAAACTCCAAAGAGCTGGTGACTCTTTGCCTGCTCAGTTTTCTACTCAATTGCTATTCGGTTCATGGCCTCTCCTACATGGCACATCCTTTTCCTTCTTTGGCCTCTGTCCAGTAAAGTCATTTTACTAGTGCAGGGCCAACTGCATTTTCAAAATTAGCTCAGGGATGCATGACTGTTGCACAACTACTTGGGGAATGGTCTGATCCAATACAACTGTGCTAATGTGGATTTTCATTCTGCTAGTTTTATATTGGATGTTGCCTTTTTCTTTAAATCAGACTTGAATCAGACAACCTGGAGGACTGTTCTCTTTAAAGTAGGAAACAGGTAACTCCCACATGCTCTATTCTATTATTATTATTATTATTATTTGTAGTTGTTGTGTGCCTTCAAGTTGTTTCTGACATATGGCGACCCTAAGGCGAACCTATCATTATTATTATTATTTTTGCAAGATTTATTCAGAGGAGGTTTGCCATTGCCTTCTCCTGAGGTTGAGAACATGTGACTTGGCCAAGGTTACCCAGTAGGTTTCATGGCCAATCAGGGAAATGAACTCTGGACTCCAGAGTTGTAGTCCTTACACTCAAACCACTACACCATGCTCAAATATTATTCCCACATATCGATGGTAGGCATACTGGTGGTTGAGTTTGGAAGGCCAATCAAACAGGGTGGGCAATTGGTGGTCCTCCAGATGTTAAGGGTTTCTGCCTTCCATCAGCAGGGCCAATGCTCAGGGATGATGGGAATTGTAGTCCAGCAGGATCTGGAGGGCCACCAGTTCAATTCAAGCACTTCTTAAAATTGTTGTTGTTGTTGTTGTTGTTGTTGTTGTGTGCTTTCAGGTCATTTCTGACTTATGGCAACCCTAAGGCGACCCTATTAATGGGGTTTTCTTGGCAAGATTTGCTCAGAGGGGATTTGCCTTTGCCTTTCTCTGAGGTTTAGAGAGTGTGACCTGCCCAAGGCCACCCAGTGAGTTTCCATGGCCAAGCAGGGAATCAAACCCTGGTCTCCAGAGTTGTAGTCCAACACACAGACCACAACACCATGCTGGCTCTCACCCTAAAATTACTAGTTGCTAACTAATCTCAGTTATTTATAATGCATATTGTGGGAGGTTTATATTACCTCTAGTTGATAAAATTCACAGTTACACACAATATTAAATGATCCAGGATAGTGAGAAAGAAATACTCCAGATATTTTGTCTTGAGATAAGACACAGATTTGAACCTGCAAGGGGTTAGGGAAATGGGCATCAGAGAGAGTTACTGTGGAGTAATGTTCATCTTGTTACAATGAAGTGCTCAGGATGAACTTTTCAACTTTTCTATCTGCCTATAAAGGTGAGCTATAGCTAGAGCAATGTCATTGTGTCCTTTTCTTTATTGGTGGTGAGATTTGCTTTAATGGGGTAGTACTAATTAGTGGATATGCCATTGTACACAGTTTTAAAGCTTTTTATTGCTAATACAGTTGGCCCTCCATATCCATGAATTCTTTATCCATTGATTAATCCATCTACTGCTTGAAAATATTTTAAATATATATAAATTCCTAAAAGCAAGCCTTGATTTTGCCATTTTATGAAGGGGACACCATTTTACTTTGCCACTGTATTTAATGGGACTTGAGCATCCACAGATTTTGGTATCCACAGGAGTATGTGTGTATGTCCTGAGATCAAACTCCACCGGATACCATGGGCCCACTGTAATATAAAGGTAATCCATACAATATCTCCAATATTCATCTTCCTCTATAATGTTTGGTCTCCAAATTATTCTTTTCTCACCCCATGATGCAGAATTATTATCCTTTGCCTCCAATTAGAACTGTATAAAATATAAACTTTTATAAAATCTTAAAATTTTGAAAGTAAGTACACGATTCAAGTAGAGTTAAGCACCTTTTATCCTGCTTGCAATATGAGAGTTGTGCACATGCTTAGATCTCTTCAGTTAGAATCACTAGCTGAGAAAGCATATTTTTATTTAACTAGATTTATGTTCTAAACATTATCCTTGAGAACAAACTTACCTTTGATTGTATACAAGAAATTTAACTGTTTATTGTTTAACACATAAAAGCATTGTCCATAAATAATTGTTATTAGGGAGAGGAATGGCCGGGGTGTTCAGGAGGAGCAGGTGGTGGATTATCACTGCTGCTCTGCAAAATTGCCTCATTATGCTTAATGATAAATGGCACAAGCCCTGTGAGCAACTTCCCCGTTTATTTTTTGGAGGGGGAGAATTCTGTTTGAAGGCAGAGATTCGTTGAGACTTGTGGAAAGATCTTCCTGTGCAGGAATCCTCTGAGCATTTTACAGCATCCCTGTGGTCACACTATAATCTGAAGAAAATTCCTTTTAACAAAGAAATAAAATGAAACTGCAAGGTGTTTTGTATTTTAAATAACTTTTTGTGCATGGCTGGAGAATAGTTGGGTTCTTTTAATTGTTTAAAACTTATTTATATATTTGTTGTTTCATTTTTATACAGTCGTCCCTCCGGATTCACAGGGGCTAGGGGCAAAGGACCCTCGCGAATCCGAAAAATTCATGAATAATGGGGGGAGGGACTAGTGTGTACACGTGTCTCCCTTCCGAAGCCTCAAGTAGCTCTGAGGTGCTGGGGAGCACGCGGCGGCCACTTCTTTCTTCAGTCCCAAGGTCTGAGAGAGCTCAATTATTCCCAAGTCCCTAGTTGTGTGTGCGCACCCTCCCGACTGTTCCCTCCATCCTTGGCTTTTCCCTCACTCACAGGGGAAAAGCCTGGGAGGGACGGAGAGGGAGGATCAAATCCGCAAATCCCAAAGCTGCAAATATCAAGGAACGCCTGTACCGCTTTTCTCCCAGAAAGGAATCCAAAGTGGCTCGCAAGATAAAAACATTTTTCAAAATTTTACAATAAGAATACAATTAATGTAAAAGCAGACAAAAGTTAAAACGTAACTAAAACACACACACCATAACTGAAACACTGTCCATATAAATGAAATACATTTACAATATATACCAATGGATATAAAGCAATGTTGATTATTTGGCTGTGGTGTGCTTGGAATGCAGCAGAGCTCAGGAAACCAGCTTCCTTCATCAGCCTTCCCATGCTGAAAGCATGCAGACAAATCATGTAGATCTAAAGTAGACCTTTATTATTCCATAAAGGGTCACGTGCGGCGGCAGGGGGTGCGTGTGCATGCGTGTGCGCGTGCGCACCCGCCACCATTCCCCCCCCTCGGCCCGGCGGAGGGAAGGACTTTGGGGGACTGTCCCCCAGCTCAAAAAGGTTGCCTACTCCTGGTATACAACCCATCCATATTCCAACAAGAGACACCATTTGTCAGTGAAACAGACAGGGAAGCCCCCTTTTCCTTCATTTAATACCAGTCACTTGATCTATTTTGTTATTTTCTTGAATGCCAAAGGAGTCACTTCCTTGGCTACAGATTGTACATATCGCAGAATGCATCACCCAATATATTGCCGGTCCTTCCCCCCAACACTTTC
>CM034710.1:71302180-71330218 GCA_020142125.1 Phrynosoma platyrhinos | reverse complement strand
TTGGATACCTTCTGCTTGGGACCCCCGTGTGATAAGGTCCTAAGTGTGAAAACGTCCAAAGGTAGGCAATCCCTTTGGCCTAAATCCAATTACTAATCCCAGTGAGAGTACAGCCATTGAATCAATTGCTGAACAGTAACTCAAAAGTTATGTAAATCCCTTTGATGTAACTGATTTATTTTAGCTGATACTAGCAGCTGCCTTTGTTTCCAAAGAAAAATAGTTCATATCCAAAGTATAGCAAAGGCAAGTACAGTACAGATATATTAAATGAGAACTCTGTTCAGACTAGACTTCTGTTGTGTGTTTCTGCTAAGGAAGCCAAGGGACAAAATTAAAGAGGTGAGCAGTACAAGGTGACTGAGATTCATTCTGCAGTTATTTTTAGCTTGGCTTAAAAAACAAAACAAAAGAAAACACTTTTTGTTGGAGACTGACATGATGAAAATGGTGATGAAGCAAAACTCTGAACCAACTAAATCCATATAAAATAGTGCACTTTAAAAGAAAAAGATTTGTACTATGTGCAGTCCTGTACATCCGTAATTACAGACAATAGCAACAACCTCCCAATTTCAAACTAAGCAGCAAATTCAAGAAAGGGATCACTAGCTGTGTTAAAGTACATTTACCAGTATTGTAATGAATGAAGATTTGTAGGCAAGGTCATCTGCATTCTGCATCCCAGAACCATGCTGGGAAAAACAACCTTTATTAGTTGTTACCATTAAAATGGCTTGGTGTAGTTTGTAGTTCTAAGCCACAGTTATGTTCCATCAGTAAGTTGCTTCCTGAGGTCCAAAACACACTGCAGGAATAATCCAGTTTGGGACTGCTCTATGCTAGGGAATTCTGGGAACTGTAGTTTTGTGAGACATTTAGTCTTCTCTGTCAGATTCCCTGGCACTGAGCTAAGGCAGTTAAAGCAGTCTCACATTGGATTATTTCTGGAGTGTGTTTTGGACCTAAGAGTCTGTGGCTGTTCTCAGTGGAAAAATATCAGTGAATCACTGCTACGGCAAATGTTATCTTTCCAAAGCAGAGGCAAATAGGAGGGTCATAGCAGTAAAAGTCTAATTATTAGTGCCAACCATAATAAATGGTTCAGTAGATGGCAACTTGCTCAGTCAACATTTATGGAAGTCCTATTACTTCAGTGGATCTGCCCTAGATCATGAGTGGGGAAACTGTGGCCCAGGGTCACATGTAGGCCTTGGACCATACTTTTGCAGTCCTGAAAGCCTTCCCCCATTTAAAAAAAATTAGCTTGATATTAGGACGATTTTTGCCTGAAGCCCTACAAAATATCTGTGAAACACACAAAAGCACCACCCTTAGCCTGAAATCCCCCACTACCCCAAAATATCTGTTTTTGTCAAGAGTCCCTTTCATAAGGGCAACAAGAAGTGAGGTTTCTAAGTAGCTTGGAGAAAATTGATCCCTAGCTTCTGTGTGATTGTCAACCCTTTTAGATAAATTAAACTAACAAATGGATTTAGGACAAAGATGTTATGAAAGAAGTGGGAATTTCCACACTTATTTGGCTAGATTAAGTAAGTATGGCAGAGACCACTTTCTTTGGTGGTATTATAACACCACCCCCCTCCACCCCAAGTATAGATGTATTATATGATCAACTAGCTGGGTAAGTCAATTCTGGTTTTCTCAGGCCAAAACCCAGTGCGAATCTCTGCACTGATGATCCATCTAACTTGTCACACCTCACACCCACCTTGATGGGGTGTGACACTTCTGAATAAACCTCAAGGTTTTTGAGGCTCCAAGACAATTTGGATAATTGACTGACATTGTAAATGAGACAGTAGCATAAATCACAGCACGAGCCAGCACTTGAAACATGTAATATTCATTTCCCAGTATTAGTAAAATCACACACCCTAACTTAAAAGGAACTACAAAGGTAGAGCTATATTACAAAAGGAGTGGAGTTGTTCACTTAAAAATATGATGTCATGTAGTTGTATTTTCATTACTGGGAAAACATTACTTCTTTATTTGTTAATGGTTACTTCCACGTTTTGATCCCAGACTTGTTATGTGATGAAAGTCATAGTATTTCCAAATGGTTTACAAGACCCCCATGACAGTAAATGAGTTGCTAATGGTCACAAGTTTTTCAAGGATACAAAGAGACAAGAGAGGGCCTTCTTCTTTGGAGCTTCTCTTCACATCACTTGAGAATGTGCTGCTGTTGGACATGAAGGCACACTGTACTAGTAATAATACTCCTATAAATAAGGGAAAGCAATATTCTGCCGAGTCACATCCCAAAAGATAGTCATTAACAGAGGATAAATGTGGACGATAGTTTCAGAAGCTGTGAGTTTGTAAGTAAAACAGTTTATTAGGTAGAAAACTAAGATATCATTAAGGAAATGTCTACGTTTGTTGCCAAAACTCTACTTAGGCTGAATCTACTTAAGGGCTGAAATTTGTATCCTATTCTTCAATCCACAAGGATTCTCAGGGCTTCTTCCTACTTACATTTAAATCGGTTTGCGATTCGCCTTCTCTCCGTGTCGGTGAATTAATTTCAAAAGGTCTGTTGTTCCCACTATGAAAGTGGATCTTTTCATTATTCCCCTTGTAATTGCTTCTTTTTGGGCATGATTGTCATTCCCACTTGTTTGCACTGCTTCAAAATGCATGTCAATCATCTGTGTGTCATCGCTGATGCAAGCAGCAACACGGTGAGGACGGGGCCATTCCATACAGACTTTAGCAACTGAACTTTCCTCAGCCCCTCAGCAACCCAGTCTGCTCAAGCACACCATTTCCCCTTTGAGCAGCCCAGCTTGGGAACTCTCTCTCTCTCTCTCTCTCTATATATATATATAAATTGACAGGATATGCGATCCATTGGTTTTGCAACCACTTGCCTTGCTAAGCTGCAGTCTGCCCATAATTGCAAGTAGTTGCAAATACAATGGATCGCATATTCTGTCACTATATATATATATATATATATATATATATATATATATAGATATATATAATGCGCCCATAGGTCACACTACAAGCACAAAGGCAGCGCTGAAAGGGGAGAGGGATGGCTGATTTCCCAAAATCTGATGAGGGATGGTAAACACCCCTCTGCCATTAGTCCCTCTCCTCCAGAATGATGCAATTCAGATCCATCGTTCCAACTTGTTGAACATGCTTCGGTATTGATTCTTTTCAAAAGAACTGCCAAAATATGAATGTCAGGAAACAGCATTTATTTTGTGTTTGCCTCGCTTCATCGCAATTGAAACCAAGCACAGTAGGATCGGAACCGGTTTCGAGTGGGAACGATGGTCATATAACTCGATCAGCAATTCGCTTTAAATCATAGTGGGAAGGAGGCCTCAGAATGCCTAACAGATGTTCACTCAAGAACTGGGGAGGAAACATATAGCCCTCCAGATAATAAACCCTTTCTCTTGATTCAGACTAAAGACAATAGAAATTAATTTCTTGAGGTACTATAATTGTAAAAAAATGTTATCTTTGCACATGAACCTGCACAGGTTTTAGGATCTTTTGGGAAGGCCCTTCTCTGAGTTGTGCCACCTTCCCAGGCGCTTCTTGTGGGAGCAAAAGCAAGAGCCTTTGCAGTAAGTGCTCCCAGGCTTTGGAACTCATTTTGAACTGAGCCTTTTATAAGGAAATGTCTTTTAAAAATGTGTTGTATATTTATATATACACAGACATATACACTTGCCTTTCTAATATTTTTAGTTCTATAGATAAATTATATTTGACAACAACTTATTGGTGGCTTTTAACAACTTGTATCTATTTCTGTAAACTACCTTGAGTCCCAGCTCTGAGGAAAAGGTAGCATATAAATAAGTCAGCAGTAGCAGCAGCTGCTGTTTCAACAAAGGCTCTCTTTAAAATTTATTTATTCAGACCTAGGTACTTTAATATTAGTTACAGAGCATCCTGGAAGTTTGGAGAATTCTCTCATTGAATTTTTAATATTGGAATTTCTGGTATCAGATTTGTATTTATTAATTCTTTTTTTTTTTTAGACAAGAGATTGGTCTGTTTGTCCTATGTAGAATGCAGAAGGGGACTGAGACCAGAGGATGGTGTTGTGGTACAAAAAGATTCAACTTTGTCATCACCAAGCCCTATGATAGTTCTTACGGCTTAATCTGGCTTGTGTACAGGATATTCAATCAAAGGGCTTTAATTTGATATTTGTTCTCTTGACATGATTAGTTTATGTTGTTTGCCTTCAAGTCATTTCCAGCTAATGATAACCCCAAAGTGAATCTTTCATAGGATTTTCTTGGCAAGATTTGTTCAGAGATGATTTGGCATTGCTTTCCTCTGAGACTCAGAGAGTGTTAACTTGCCAAGTGTCACTCAGTAGATTTCCATGGCTCAGTGGAGATTTGAACCCTGGTCTTCAGCAGTCCTAATGCAACATTTAAACTACACTACATGGACTCAAAGTGATCTCTTGTTTATACCTGAGGTCTGTTGAACAAACACATACCTTTGGATTCACATTAAAATTCTGCTGATGAAAAGGGATTTCAACCTAGATTGTTCCCCCACCACCATCTTCTACTGCTAGATCTTGACCACAGAACCATTTTTCTAATCAATTATATTGAACTCTTACTCCAATACTAAAATTCCATTAGTAGCACAACATACTGCATTCCATTTTGATGTATGCAATCAGATTTTTCTAGTACCGTATGTCCAGCAGAATAATTTTAATGCCGTGTTTACTGCTGTCAGCATGAATAAACTGATTTGCTACATACCAAGAATATTATCATTGAGCCCTACCAGATGTGCAGGTAACTTTCTCAGAATCTAACAGGCAGATGTCAAACCTTGGAAAAAAAGGAGAAAGGATTTTGTGCTTTCTCTAGAGATCCCACCTGAATTACAACCTTGGTAGTTTTTTCTCTCTCCTTTAGTAACTGGGCACACAGTCTAGTTCTAGAAATCAGTGTAATTTGTTCATTAAGTCCCTGCAGCTGCTTTTAGATTTAGATTTGCTAAAAATGAAACTGCAGCCTAATTCAGTTTAATTTGCAGATTGCTTACCTCTTGCCAGGGAATCAATAAACAGTGCATGAAAACTGGCAACCCTCGGCCAATTTATTATGACGCATTCTGACTAAATAACCAAGGCTGTTTTCTGGTGCAGAGAGTTGAAAAACATCAGCATAAAGAGGAATCAAATTTGTTGCCATTTATTCTTCATTTCAAATGATCTGCCTAACTCTTAAAATCTTATCTTATCTGATACTTGGAAGCAGATGGAAGACAATCCATGACCAGGTGAGGTAGGGGCATTTCTAAGCACAGGTCCAGAGCAAGCATACTAGAAACATTGCTGTATGAGCCCCGTTCTCAATCACACTTGTTAAGGAAAATGAAATTATATCTGTTTGTGAGCAGCTATTATTGCACATCTTCTCAGTTGTGCAACTGGAGCTACCTGTGCCATTGCACTCTCTTTCTGACTGACCTTTGATTCTGCATCCCTGCCCTATGCTCTACCTAGGGTGTCTTTTGGGGTTTTTTTGGTGTTTTTATTTATTTTTATTTTAACTTTTTCATGCAATTCCAGAGCTCTGCTACTCTGATTTGAGGTTAGAAAAGAAAAGAAAAGAAAAGAAAAATGAGGGGAGAGGCAATCAAGCTGCTTGAGAATAATGAAGAGACACTGACATCATGCGATCATATCTGACCCAGCAGCAATATTTTGCACCTGGAGACTAGTACAACTGTGAGCTCATTGATGGGTTTCCCCCATCAGTGAAAAGGGATGCTTTAACTGCACTTTAGGAGACAGCAGTTGCAGGTTGGAGGTAGTGGCATGTGGTAAGTATCACTAAAGTCTTTCCCCCCTGGTCTAATCACAGTTTAAAAGCTGCATGCGATAAAGTCCTAGGATCTAAAAGGGCTGTTCAGTTCATTGCTGCTAGCCAAATCTGGCAACACAATGAGCATCTTAGCCTGAATTGCTGCCTGCAACGAGAACTTCCAACTACTTTGAAGGTCCCATAAAGCCTTGTAATGCAATGACATTTAAGATGGGAGATTAGGTAAAGGAGTGTTGAGTTCATTACTACCCCTTGAACAAAAGTGGAAGAAAAGAAAAAAGGTGTTATGTAAAATTATATTAACTTACTGTAATTCAGCACCTTTATAAGAATCCTGTAGAGTTCTGTAAATAAGGGCTTATCTTCATTTTTTTAAAAAGAGTTTATCTTGTTTTGTACTTTCTTTGGGGCTACAATTCTTTGCATACTAGTAAGCTCATCGAATACAGTGAAAATTTTTTGTTATGTTCTTACAAGTTGATTTCAGTTTATAGTGACTCAGTGCTAGTGTTTTCTTAACTTTTATTTTAGATTTATTCAGAGAAAGTTTGCCTTTGCCTTCCTCAAAGGCTGAGAAAGTATGACTTGCCCAAGGTCACTCAGTTGCTTTCCATGGCTGAAAGAGGAGTTGAAATCTGGTCTCCTGGGACTCTATTATGCAAATTCTTGTGGATTTTCACACATTCGCATCAACCTTTAATTGTCTTCATTTTCCTGTGCAAATTTGCATCTATTCACCTTCCTTTTATATAGCCAAAAATGTGCAGCCATGCAAATCCATATGAAGTGGACAGATGGCCACATGGTCGATACTGTGCATCCTTGCAGATACTCATGGATGCTCCAGTAAAATATGCAATTCATTTTTCTGTGGAGTTTGAGGAATTTTTTTTGCCTCCTTTCTGCAAAAAGCCCGAATTCCTCTGAATCAGATGTGGATGAATCACAATCTATTTGAATAATTATTCATGTAGTCAAGCCCCAGGTGTCCTAGTTTACCCCTCTGACCACTGCAGCACATAGTTTATCGTGAAAATTACTTAAAAGTAAACATGCTTAAGATGAGCTTGCATATGTATGGTTCCAAATGAATTACATTAAGGATGCTTTGATGGTGATGGTGATGGGTGTATCATGCAGTTGCTGTGAGTGATGCATGAGATTTTATGGGATGTCTTGATGAAACCACTTTCCACTTGCAAACTTCTCATATTTTCCCATCACTTCTCCTGTCTCGCCCACCCAAATAATCTGCTAAAGAAGAGACGATGGACTAGATATACAGTGTCTTTTGATAAACATCTACATATATAGGAATACCCTAGTCAAGATTTTTATCAGTATCTTCCAACTTCTTATCAGTATTTAATTCCAGTTTAACAACTGATGGCTGGCCTTCTCTTTGTGTGAAGGAGAGTTTGGAAAGATCCTTTAGAATTACATTTCCCAGAATTCCCTCTCCCACATGATCATTGTCCATGCTGATTGGGGGATTTCAATTCATGCTACATGTCAGAAGAGCCAAGCCCTGGGATTGGAAAAATATGGGGTGAGAGTGTTGGTGTCTGTAGAGCTTTTCCATCACAATCTGCACTCTTCACACCACAATACTTTATATAAAGAATGTCATGATACTGACTCCCACAAACAGCAAAATTGTTCCCACTGTCAATCTGCCTTTCTCCATAAGGAACCAAGATGTACAACAAATCCAATTAGCTGTTGTTGTTATGTGCCTTCAAGTCAACTCTGATGTAAGATGACCCTATACTGGTGTTTTCTTGGCAAGATTTATTCAGAGCAAGTTTACCATTGGCTTCCTCTGAGACTGAAGCATGTGTCTTGCCCAGAATAATCAAGTGGGGTTCTGTGGCTGAATGGGGATTCAGACTGGTCTCCCAGAGTCACTCAAGCCACTGCATCATTTTGGTTCTCTAGAACTAGCAAGAAAAAAATGTTTCTAATAAAATAAAAAGTAACAAATCTATCAGAAACAATTATTTTTTCATAGAATCAAAGAATTGGAAGAGACCGCAAGGGCCATCCAGTCCAGCCCCCTGCCATGCAGGAATACACAGTCAAAGCACCCCAAAGAGATGGGGGTGGACTGGCCTCTGTTTAAAAACCAGCCTCTGTTTAAAAACCTCCAAAGAAGCAAACTCCACCTCACTCCAAGGGAGTGTGTTCCACTGTTGAAACAGTTCTTACTGTCAGGAAGTTCTTCCTAATGTTTAGGTGGAATCTATTTTCCTGTAGCTTGCATCCATTCTTCAGTGTCCTATTCTCTGGAGCAGCAGAAAACAAACTTGCTCCATTGTCAGTGTGGCACCCCTTTGAATACTTATACAGAGCTATCATATCACCTCTTAAGCTTCTCTTCTCCAGGCTAAACATACCCAGTTCCCTAAGTAATTCCACATAAGGCATGGTTTCCACACCATTCACCATTTTAGTTCTCCTCCTTTGGACATGCTCCAGTTTTTCAACATCCTTTTTGAATTGTGGTGCCCAGAACTGGGAACAGTATTCCAGGTGAGGACTGACCAGAGCAGAGTAGATAGAATGGCACTGTTGCTTCCCTTGATCTAGACTAGGGATAGGCAACCTTTCCCCTTTAAGAGCCGAGGGACTTCAGCTCCCAGAAGCCTCAGCCATGTTGGCCAATAGCTCCTGGGATTCTGGGAGCTGAGGTTCCTCGGCCCTTAAAGGGGAAAGGTTGCCTACCCCTGATCTAGACACTATACTTATATTGATGTAGCCTAAAATTTCATTGGCCTTTTTCCTCTTTTAAGGATATTGTCATCTTCCAAGAGGTCAGTGAGTCAGTTTTCCACAATGCCAGGATTAAGAAGTTGCTGTGTTAATTGCCAGATCCACCAATTTGCTCCTATTATTTCATCATTGCATTAGACTAAATTATTAATATTTACCGGTACTTTATATTTAACATAATTGACAAAAAAAATGAATTCATTTATTTATAGCATTTATGTATCACCTCTCAGTTTTCCAGATCTGAATTTTTTTGCTCTAGGGAGAATATTCAGACTAGGAATAATTTCTCCCGGTTTTCTGTAGTCCTCCTAAATCCGTAAATAGGTAAGAATTGTCTAGATTACTCTTACTATGTTTACTTTCTTTGCTTTAATTTTAATTATCATATATTTGAGAAATAATTTCATATTTGATACATGAGAGCCATGGCACTCATTCAGATGCTTCAGTGCTTTCTTTCGTGTCATTTAACAGAGCAATGGGTGTGAATAGTTGGTAAATTACAACCAACAACATTTATATTAACTAGTTGGGATCTGTAAAATTTACACATCAGTCCTTCAAACATTTAAGTTATTGTGAAGCTTTATTCATGCAGTCCTGTGAGAAATTGGTTATTTTGTAGAGACAGTCATCTCCCCTGTTCAACAAATACACTTCTAACATGTGAACTTGAAGAGAGAAGATGGAATGATTGCTTTGTACTGTTGATTTCCATCCATTGTTTCCATTATTTAAGTGTCCTGACTGAAGCACTTTAGTCAATGAAGAGAGAGAGAAGGAATACATTGGGATTTCTCATTGGTACACTTGAGTGCCATTTGGGCCACACTCCAAACCCACTAGAGTTAATGAAAAGCTTTAATTGACAGTGAGCTGTTGGGTTGTTCAGACAAGGGCTAACCACTGCACAGCTGCTCAAAATCTTGCCATGTAGTGGCTCTAACCACATGGAGAAGCAACCTCCCAACAAAAGTGGAGTAGTAGAAACATGCAATCTAGGATTACCATGTGGCTAGAGCCAGCGACTGTAAGCATACAGTCAGTACTCCATATCCACGGATTTTTTATCCATGGATTCAAGCATCCACGGCTTGAAAATATTTTAAATATATATAAATTACAAAAAGCAAACCTTGATTTTGCCATTTTATATAAGGGACACTATTTTAATATGCCATTGTTTTCAATGGGACTTGAGCATTCATTGATTTGGCATCCACAGGTAACCTGGAACCCAATCCCAGCAGATGCCAAGGGCCCACTGTATGTTCAGTTAACTGTTTATTTGAATCCCTTCACTAAAATCGGAGTGAGATCACTCTGTAAAACTTCAATAAAAACTTTCTTCATTTTTAAATTCTGAAATGCCATGTATTCCAAGTGAGACAATATTTACTAGTATTGTATCTCAACCTTTAAAAGGGAAAACAGACAATCCCCCCCTCCCCATCACTTTCTTCTTTTATAACTTGACCATCCATTTTAATGTTGCCTGAGATGGCAGAACACTTCCACTAATGAAAACACTTGAACATAAGTAACTGAAAATATATAATCCAGTGTTTTTATGACACTGAGTTGCAAAGATTTCTGCAACTACATTACAGTGATGAGCCCTGGAGATGCTAACAGATGGCGTGACAAGTATGCTGAAACAGCATTTTAAGAAAAATACAGAAAGCAGTATTTCATTCAGTGCAGGACACATAGCTGCAAATACCTTGATATAAAATGTGAGAGAAAAAGCTGTTGCAGAAGCTCACAAAAAAGTTTTAGGTGAACTTGGTAGAAGTAAAACTTTAGTAGCAGCTTTCTTCCATAAGAAAACCTGATTAACATTTTTTATTCAGAATCATAGAATCATAGAATCATAGAATCATAGAGTTGGTAATTGCTCATGTCAGAACTAGTGTTGTGTAGTGATTTGAGCACTGGACTATGTCTCTGGAAGTGGCATCACTAGAGTTGGTTTCACCTGGTACGGTAACTCATGGTGTCATCCCCCCATTGACCTCCTCCTATACCACACCATACAGAATCCTTAATAATGTTTTTTATACTAATTTATTCATTAATCGTAATTCCCATATACCACTGAATGTAATGGTAATAGTTATGGCATAAACAACTAGCAAAATTAAAATTATATGCTTACATTACGATATCATACAAATAGAATAAATATGTTTACTATGTATACATAGTTTCATGTGTTTAAAATGAAAATTTGGTAAAATTTTATGTTTTTTTTAAAAAAATAATTTTGAAATTTGAATTTTTTTAAAAACAACAACACTGAGGCCTCTCCTTTCTCCTCCCACTGGGCTTTACCCCACTCACACCATCTCTTCAGCATTTTAAAGAGATACAAGCGAACGCCACAGTTTGTTTCTGCCAAAATGCAAATGTTTGAGGAACAATGGTGTCACTCCTCAATTAGGGTGTCACCTGGTGCTATCCACACCTCCTGCCCACTCCTAGTGATACCACTGGTCTCTGGAGACCAGGGTTTGCATCCTTCCTCAGCTGTGGAAACTTGCTAAATAACTTTGGGCAAATCACACGATCTTAGCCTGAGGAAAAACAAAACTTGGCAAGAAAACCATGATAGGTTTGCCTTAGGGTCCCCATAAGCCGGAAATGACTTGAAAGCAAACAACAGCAACATATCCTGAAAAGAAAGAATTAAACCAAGCAAAGCAGAATCCAACTTCAGTTTCAGAGCTCGGAGCAGGTGCTGATTATTCTTGATCAGACCTGTGATAGTAGTTATTGCCCCTTCAGGATTAGTGAGTTCATGATTAATTTCTAGTGTTCATAATTTTTAATTAATGTTTGGAAAATTCCTTTTTTTTTTTTTTGGACTATACTTTCCAGGATCTCTCAATCAGTTTTCCCATTGGGCCTAATAACTCTAGATGATTAGCCCATTTGTAATTGGACTAATTTTGGGAAGGTAACAGGATTCTGTGCAGTTATGCTGGCCGCATGACCACAGGAGTCATCTTCAAACAGCTCTGGCTCTTCGACTTAGGACGTTATCACACGTGGGCCAAAAAGCGATAATAAAGTGGAAATGAGGCATTCCGAAAATAAACGGAAAATAAACCTTGATTCCGCAAATGGCTTTCACACGTAATTACCTTAATTGAGAATTTACAGTAAGCGCATTTAACATTCACACACAAGTGAGAAAAGCCCGTAAATGTACTAGAAATGAGCTTCTTGCACATGCGCAGATAGAAGAATGCTAGCTGGAACAATGGGAAAAGCAGGGAAATGCTCCCAGATTCGCATTTGCTTTTCACATTACGGTAAATGCAAAATTACCTTATTTTCATATTTGCATTTCCTCCAAACACCGAATTTCAAAAGATCTCGGTTAACACCAGTTTCTGTCTACTTTCTGTCCAGTTTCTGTGCGACGTCATGTGAAAACACGGGGCACAAATCCAGTTTCTGTTTGGGATTTGTGTGGATTAACCAGCAGATTTTCCCCCGTGTGATAATGTCCTTATTAAAGGAGATGAGCATTGCCCCCTACATTCATGTCAAGGGAAAACCTTTACCTTTACCTTTTAATTGAACTAACAAAAGTGGACTTCTGCACCTCTGCCTCCCCATGACATGAGAGATTCTGGGAGCTGTAGTTCGAAAAAAGTAATTTTTTAAAGCTTTATGTTGAATGTATAATAAATTCTAACTTGAATCCAACAGTTTTGTAATTTAAACAGGGATTTATTAGGAATATAGGCATGGGCAGATGAATCAAGTCCATTTCTGCAGATTTCATTCTTTTCCCAACTCCAGGTGTCTTCTCTGCAGTGGTATCACTGGGATGTGTGTGCGGTGGTGTAGACTGTACTGGGTGGCACCTTGCCCCACTCATGCCTTCTCTTCCGCTGAGGTCTAGGATTTTAAAGGAACAAAGGTGAATGCCTCAGCCCATTTCTGCCAAAAGGCAGATGTATAGTGAGCAGTGGTGTCATACCACTTTAGGGTATCACTTGGTATGGCCTGCACTTTCCTAGTAATGCCCCTGATAAAGGCTCTACCAAACAGTGACTTTTGGATCCAATATAGCAAATGTGAATCTTTTAAAATGCATAGAGACACTAGGAGTAGAAATATGTATTTAAAATCTCAGAAATAAAGAGAAAAGGCAGAAAAATGTGCCACTGATGGAACAACAGCTGTCATCTTTAAACTTTAGCTAGTGGGAATATCTTGCCCACTTAGGATAACTACTACATACAGCTTATCAGATGACTGAGCAAGCATTTGTGGAGGGGAAAGAGATTCATATTAATTCATGGAGTGCCAATCTCTCATGAGATCCTGTTGATATAGTTGCATGTAGAATATCCTTGACCCTTTTTCAATATTGTTAACAAGAGCAGCTGGATTGGCATATTCAGTGGCCTCAAGGTTGTGAGTTATGATTTGCAGGACATATGCTTTGAGTCCAGGGGCATTTAAAGGATTAATTTACAGGAGCTGGGCTGATGAACAGCAACTAGTGATGCTTAGCTGAGAATCATTAGTCCAGGATCTTCAAGTGTAATACACCGAACTAGCCTGTATCTGTTTATTTATCTTTACACAGTACTTGGAAAGCAGGCGCTGCATCATTATATAGTTTCGTCCAGTGACAACTGACTCTTACTAATTTTTGGTAAAAGACAAAGCTGCTGTTTTTTTGAAGAAATATGATCTGATCTTTTCCTTTGCAATAACCTTGTCCCTGTCTCCTCTCTATCTGATAGGCCCTTTTTATTACACAATTCTTCACTTTAACTGTCAAAGATACTAGTCACACAGTATGTCCCTGACAGTTTTAGTTGACCATATACCCTATTTCTTAAATGTATTTTTTAAATTAACTTCATTGGATTTTTATAAATATAATTACAAAGATGAAGGGAAGAGAAAGAAAAGAAGAAAAGAGGAAATACATAGAATATGAGTGAGGGCCAGACATATACATTGATACAAGCTGATCATATTGTCCTTAAGGCACGGATAGAAAGTATAAGTTACAGAGTTAAATCATTTCAGCCAAATACAGCAAAGAATCAAAATACCCTAATGTGACTGGATGGTACAGTCTCCTAATCTTACCTACTGATCAGATGGGATTTGTACTCCTTGATGTTAATGGGATAGCTGGGATTTGGGAACCCATTGTCTGGCTTCAACCAGCCTTCCCAGATCCAGAGCTCATGGACAGAAGCCCCTCATGGTTCAAACTTGGAGGATAATTGTTTTAACAGCAAACAGGATCTATTAGTCATGTTCGCTATCAGTTAATTCTATGTTGCAAAGACATAATTTCAAATTATTATTAGCAGGATTTGGTTGCTTAGAAGAAAGAAAAAGCACATAGCGGAGAGGAAATCCAGGACTTCTAAAAGCAAACTGATAACCCAGAAAATCTTGATTTTAAAGATTTTAAAAGGACAAATCAATATTTTATAACACCTCTCACTAGAAAGGAGTAACCAAAGAACACACCCACATCATTTCCTAGAAGGAAGTATTATCTGTAATATATCACCAGTATTTAGTTGAAGTAGACATTTTGTAGTTTTTTAAAGCAAAAGTGAAAAGTTAAGCATGTCCAATCTACCTGAAATACCAGTTTTTGCAGAACCAACCAGTTTTAAGTCTTAAATCTTTTTAAGGTATTGGAGCTAAAGCAGTTTTCCATTAATTTGCACAAAACAGTCTCACTTTCTCTTCCACTCAATTCTAATTTCATTAATATCAAATTTAGTACTTTCCAACAAACATTATAAACTAGATTTGTTGATTTCAGTTTCTCTTAGGAAGAGTTAATTTCTTCCAGCACCACGTGTCCTATTTTACAGAGAACAGTCCCCTATTTAAAGGGTATCCAGCATGTCTAGTGTCAAGAATCACAAGAAGTGAGAGTTGCAGCGTCTCTGAAACTGCACATCAGCAATTCACTCCCTGACATAAGGTTGAGTAGATCCACAAGTTCACATGGTCATAGTCTTTCCTGCTGTGGTACAATTTACTGCATGCTTATTTAATTTGTAGTAATTTTATCTAGAGTCACCATGGTGTAGGGCAGGGGTAGGCAACCTGTTCCCTTTAAGGGCCGAGGGACTTCAGCTCCCAGAATCCCAGGAGCTATTGGCCAACATGGGACTATTGGCCAACATGGCTGAGGCTTCTGGGAGCTGAAGTCCCTCGGCCCTTAAAAGGGAAAGGTTGCCTACCCCTGGTGTAGGGTTTGAGCACAGGGCGAGGACTCTGTAGATCAGGGTTTGATTTCCTGCTTGGAAAACTTCTGGGTGGCCTTGGGTATGTCACTCTCAATGCTCCAAGATAGGGTTTTAGGTCTTATGGTTACAATAAGTCAGAAATTACTTGAAGGTGTAAAACAACAAGAAAAAAATTATATCTAAAGTTTAAATTAAATGGCGTACATTAGCATATGCAAATGTTATATCAATCTGTGCCATCTCTGTTTTGTAACATGGTAGTGATGTAAGTGGTAAACCTATTCATTATGAAAAGATAGTGAAGCAAATACAAAGGTATTGTTTTGGGAGGGAAGAGGGTAGGTATGGAGATAATGGGGCATACCTTCCTATAGCCACATTCAGTTGGGATGCCCCTGTCTACTCTTTTGTTTTTCCAGTTTATCAGTTTGCTTTTAGAAGTCCTGGATTTCCTCTCAGCTATGTGCCTTTTCTTTCTTCTCAGTAACCAAATCCTGCTAATTACTTTGCACTCAGGCTGCATTTTCACTGCAGAAATAATGCAGTTTGATAACACTTTTACAGCTACTGGCAGTGCTGGCCAAGTCTTCTTTGATGTTGTGGCCAAAAAGGACTTTTCAGAACCGTCCATGAAATCACAGGTAGAACTTGAATGTAGCGTTGAATTAGTGTGAGCCGCTAAGAGATTTTTGGAGGAAAAAACTGAACTTAGGTGCAATAAGCAGATTTCATTGGATTTTCAGGATGCCTGGAAAAGCTGTAAGCTTTCATATCCGGCAGATTTCCTTTGGGACATTATGTTCAGTGGAAAAACAAAAGTAGATTGTTTTTTTCAGTTCCCCAGGTTTTCAGAGGCAGCCTTCTGTCCCTTAATGTTTAAAAGTGTTGCACAGTTTGAATCACACCAACATTTGAATTATATACAGTAGAATGTAAACTTTAATGCTGTAGGATGTAACAGAATTCCATTTCCATTACAGAATAGGAGTTGGAATATTTCAGCAAAAATTTTCTGAATTTCAGACCTGTGACAGGTCTGAACAAGCCTGGAAGTGACTTATTACAAATATTAACTTCACTTTGGGAGGGGATAAGGATTGCTTAGAAAGGGTTATTTTTACATTTAAAAAATGAAGTGATAATATTATTAAAAGTTTCCATGTAACAGGTACCATTTTCTTGTTACTTTTGGGAGGCCAAAATAGTTTAGAGGCTAAAATACTTTGAAAGGCAATTTTTAGTCTCGCATCTTAAGCCATGGGCAGGGGGTGTCAGATGTTGCCACTATTTCACATTATTGTGACTTGGGGCAAGTCACATGCTCTCAACCTCAGAGGAAGGCAATGCCAACCCCCCTCTGTACAAATCTTGCCAGGAAAACCCCATAATAAGTTCGCCTTAGGGTTACCATAAGTCAGAAATGACTTGAAGCCCACAACAACAAAAATGGTTACTAATGGATCACACATAAAATATTGACTAACAAGAATGCTCTTGCATTTTTTTAAAAAAATAAATAATAACTAGTTCTATCTTTTGGGTGTTTTAAATTTCCATTTCAGCCTTATACTCACAGAAACATAGGCAAATGTTTACAGTAGTAGCGGTAGTAGTAACAACAACAACAATAACATCTCTGTAGTGCCATGGAGAACACCAGAGAATTCCAAAAGAAAATTACATGTGCTTTATTGACTAGAGCAAAGCCTTTGACTGTATAGATCAGGGGTAGGCAACCTTTTTGAGCCGGGGGCCAGGTTGCTGTCCCTCAGACAATTGATGGATGAGCCGAAGCACCAAAAATAAATAAATAAATAAATAAATAAATTAAAATTAAAATTAAAAAAGAATTAAAAAATTTAAAAAAAATGCATGCACACTCTCTCAGCCCCAGAAAAGCCATGGCAAAACCCCTGTGAAGATTTTGCCAAGAAAACCCCAAGAACAAGTAATAACAACAGTAATCAATATCATCATGGGGGGGCGGCGGCAGTGGGGGGGGCGGCGGCGGCAGGACCGGTTTGGGGCCGGTCCAAAGGCCTTGCTGGGCCACATCCGGCCCCCGGGCCTTAGGTTGCCTACCCCTGGTATAGACCATGCAAAGCTATAGAAAAAATGGGAGTGTCACTACATCTAATTGTCCTGATGCGTAATCTGTATACAGGACAAGAAGCTGCTGTCAGAACTGAATATGGAGAAACAAAATGGTTCCCAATCAACAAAGGGGTCAGGCAAGACTATCTACTCAATAGATATACTATCGCCCTATTTATTCAACATATGTGCAAAAAATATCATATACAGAGCAGGCTTAGAACCTTATCACATTACAGACAAATCTGGCAGGCAGCAACAGAGTGGTGTATTAAATGTGGGAGAGGGTCATAAAAGCATCTCCTTTGCCAAGTGGGCCCTCTCCCACACTTTTATAACTGGAAGAGAATAGAAGTGCTTTGATGTTGTGTGGAGAAGGGAACAGAAAGACTTCCCTATTGTTGCCTGTTGGATTTGTTTGTAATGTGATGAGACTCTTGGCTTAGAAAAGTGAAGATCAGAGTGAAGATATGCAGACAACACAATACTACTAGCAGAAGCCAACAAAGACTTGGAACAATTACTGAAGAAGTCAAGGAGGAAAGTTCCAAGGTAAGATTAATGCTGGACATTAAGAAGACAAAAATAATGACCATGAAAAATCTACATAATGATGAAATAGGAATTCTCATATCTTGGATCAAATATTTATCAAAACAGAGCCTGCAGCCAAGAAGTTAGAATAGGAATGGGAAGGATAGCTGTGAAGGAACTGGACAGGATCCTAAAGAGTAAAGGTATCACTCTGAATACCAAAGTGAGGATTGTTGAAGCCATCGTATTCCCCATCACTATGTACCAATGTGAGAGCTGGACAGTGAAGAAAGTAAATAAAAAGAAAATAAACTCATTTGAGATGTGGTGCTGGAGAAGAGTGCTGAGAATGCCATGGAAGGCCAAAAAGACAAGCAAATGAATTGTAGAACAGATTAAGTCCAAGCTCTCCCTGGGAACCAAGATGACTAAATTGAGATTGTCATACTTAATAAATAATAATAATAATAATAATAATAATAATAATAATAATAAAAAAATTATTTACACCCCACCACTCGGCATAGTAACCAGGGCGGCTTCCAACATAAAATAGAACACAATAAAATCAATCCCCAAACCCAGCCCCTCCCACCCCTTAAAAAGTCATTTAACAATCATCAGTTAAAAACATTATTGAAAATTAAGGCAAAGTGCCGATAAAATACAATAACAAACAACAATAACGGCTGAAATAGCAGCTGAAATGGGGGGAAAGGAGGTGCAATTGGGCAGGCTCTTATGATCAGGAAGACTAATCAGGAAAGGATGCATCTTGACAGCCCTTTTAAAGCTGTCTAAGGTCGTGATACGACGGATATCGTCCGGCAGGCCATTCCACAGTCTGGGAGTGGTCATTGAGAAAGCCCTCTGGGAAGTAGCTGACAGTCTAGATTTTTTCACCTGTAGCAAATTCATCCCAGAGGACTGAAGTGTGTGGGGCAGATTATACGGGAGGAAGCGGTCTCGAAGGTAGGCTGGACCCAAGCCATTTAGGGCTTTAGAGGTAATAAGCAACACCTTGTACTGCGCCCGGAAACTAATAGGCAGTCAGTGAAGAGACTTCAATACAGGTGTTATATGGTCTCTTTTAGATGTACCTGGCTGCCATATATTTACTAGTTGAAGTTTCCAGACCAAGCACGAGGGTAGCCCCATGTAGAGTGCATTGCAGAAATCCAGACAAGAGGTTACCAGAGCGTGTACCATAGTTTCAAGGTCCCTTACTTCCAGGAAAGGGCGCAGTTGGCATATCAGCCGAAGCTGTTAACAGGAGCTCCTGGCCGTCACATTCACCTGATTAATCATCTGAAGCGACGAATCCAAAAGCACCCCCAGACTGCGCGGTGAGTGTGACCCCATTCAGAACTGGAGGTTGTATCCTGATGCCTGGTTTCAGGGCTGCTACCATAAGTACCTCCGTTTTGTCTGGATTCAGTCTCAATCTGTTTTTCCTCATCCAGTCCATTACTGCCTTAAGACAGTCATTGAGAGGAGAGATGCCATCTGAAGATGAAACTGAGGACTGAGACATAGAGAAATATATCTGGGTGTCATCAGTGTACTGATAACACCCCGCCCCATGTCTCCGGATAATCTCTCCCAGCAGCTTCATATAGATGTTGAATGACATCAGGGACAGAATGGCGCCTTGGGGGGTGCCGCACTTAAGCTCCTACCTAGCGGAGCTACTGTCTCCAAGCAACACCCTCTGGGATCTGCCTGAGAGGAAGGAACGGAACCACTGCAATGCAGCGCCTCCAATTCCCAGTCCCCTCAGGCAATCCAAGAGGATGTTGTGATCTATTGTGTCAAAGGCCACTGAGAGGTCTAAGAGCACTAGCAGGGTCACACTACTCCAATCAGTGCTCAAACGAATGTCATCAGTCAAGGCAACCATGGCAGTCTCAACCCCAAATCCTGTCCTAAAGCCTGTTTGAAATGATCTAGATAATCGGTTTCATCCAAGACAGCCTGGAGTTGAAGAGCCACCACCCTCGCGATCACTTTGCTCAAGAATGATAATAACGAGACCAGCCTATAATTATTCATATCCAGGGGGTCAAGGGAGGATTTTTTCAGGAGTGGCCTAACTGCTGCTGCATTTAAGCAAGATGGAACAAAACCCTCCCTGAGGGATGCATTGATGATGTTCTTGAGGAACACCCTCAAGGCATCCCCCTGCCCCCGGACGGCCAGCCATGATGGGCAAGGATTGAGCGGGCACATAGTTTTCCTTACTTTACCAAGGAGCTTGTCCACATCATCGGTATTCACAGATTGGAACTGATCCAGTAAAATTTCAATAACAGAGTTGCTGGACACCTCGTCTATAGATTCTGTATCAATACTGGCATCTAAGTCAGCTCTTATCTGAGAGATTTTATCTATGAAGAAGTTGTTAAATGCATTGCAGCAGAAAGATCTCTGCGCTGCACATATTGCCTCTCGATAGGAATCAAGAAAATTTTTATGACAAGTCTTGTCAGATAAGAGTTGAGTTTTCCGCTAGGTGAGTTCTAGTCATTGTCCAACCCACTTCATTCTCCTAAGCTCTTCTGTATACCAGGGCTTACGATTGGGAGCGGGTTGGAAAGGACGCTTGGGCGCAATTGTGTCGTTAGCCTTGGTGAGAACGGTGTTCCAGGTATTGACCAAAGATTTGACAGAATCACTGGCGTTACCAGTCATTAAACCCTCCAAGGCTTTTCTGGAATCCAATTGGTTCCATTAGCCTTCAAGGGCAGACCATTCTAATGGGTCCACCACCCCCGGAGGGGTGGACAGTGGCTCTTAGTTCAGCCTTAACCAGGAAATGATCCGTCCATGACAATGCAGAGGTTTTAATAACCTCCACCCACGGATATTCCCGTTCCGTACTAAAGACCGCATTGAGAGTATGACCTGCACAATGAGTAGGCCCGACAACCAATTGGGATAGGCCCATGTTTGTCATGGATTCCATGAACTCCCGAGCCATGCCTGTAAGAGTTGACAAACTGGTATCCAGAGGAATGTTGAAGTCGCCCAAGACTAAAAGTCTGAGCGACTCCAGCAGCAACTCCGAGACCAGCTGTGTCAGCTCAGTTAGGAAGTCTGCTAGACAACAGGGTGGTTGATATACTAGCAGAATCCCCGAACTATCCCTGGTCCGTAGGCTTAGGTACATGCACTTGAAGTGGACTGTGTTCTGGACTGTGTTCTCCTCATCTAGGAGGAGATCATGGATAATGTGAGTCCTATTCTTGACTGACCTGGCATTTCACAGAAGCAAGGTAAGGTTCTGTGGAACAGCTGGTAGGCTCTTTCAAACTATTTTGAGAAACAGAGTGAGCTGAAGGAGGGATAGCTTTCAAACATTGATCCTGCCTTCTTTTGTTACATTGCCTCACTCTGTTCCCGCCATACCTCCCTTTCCCCCGCACAACTTCAATTCCCGCTCCCAGATCATTCCCGGCCCACATCATGAGAAGGCATAAATCACTGGAAAAGAAAACGATGCTAGGAAAGATAGAGGGCACTAGAAAGAGAGGAAGACTACATACCAAGTGGCTGGATTCAATCAGAGAGGCCATGGGCATGAACCTGCAGAACCTGAGCAGAGTGGTGGAGGATGGGGGAGGTCTTGAAGATGGCTCATCCACAGGGTCACCATGAGTTGAGGTTGTCTCGAGGGCAGTTAACAACAGTAACAGCAACAAGTGTCATTAATGCACACGGCACTTGTTCTTGTAGCTGGCACCGAACAATTAGAGATTTGTCCCCATTAGAAAATCTCCTGTTTTCACTATTCCTGATTATGACCAGTAGGCTACTTTGGTTAAAGAAATACAAAGGCTTGCATTCCAGGCTTAAATCTGTGAATGGTCATAATCTGTTCTGAGGGTTGCTAAGTCAGCTCAGCATCAATTAAGTTTGTTTAGCTGAAATTTAAATCTCTGGCAAATGATTTGCTGCATGTTTGAGAAAAATATCCACAAGAAAGTATGGGAACAAATCAGATGGTGAAGAAGACTTGAAATTGTCACAATGCTAATTTATGGCTTAGTATTTTATAAATCCAAGGCTTAATAAGGTCATGACTGAAAATTAAAAACAAACAAACACAACTGTTGTCAATTGGTTCAGTTTACTTTAAAAAACAACAGCCAAAAAACTCCCACTCTATTTAGTTTCTAGTTAGAACATATGCTTCTAATAGTTGTTGTGTGCTTCAAGTCACTTCCTGCTTATGGCAACCCTAAGGTAACCCTGTCATAGGGTTATCTTGGAAAGATTTGTTCAGAGGAGGTTTGACATTGCCTTATTCTGAGGCTGAGAGAGTGTGACTTGCTCAAAGTCACCCAGTGAATTTCCATGGCTGAGTGGGGATTTAAATGTTGGTCTCCAGAGTCTCCTCACCCACCAATTCAAAAGTTAGTGTGTGCGCACATGCGCACGTGCACACACACATGGGGTTGTGGAATGATGTACTACACTAGGGACTGTATTTACACAATCTCTAGATGCAACAGCTTGTACAGCTATTCTTGTGTTAGTATAGTGCCCCAATAAGCATCTGGCCACAATGCAGTAGTAATTTCCAAAATATAAAATGACAGTCTAGGGTGAGGTCCAGACTTCACTGTATTAAGAATGGGAATAAATAGGTTGTGGATAAAGTACCTTAATTTAAATTGGTCTAATCTAAACTAAATCCAAATTTAATCTAATCTAAATCCAAATCAGTGTAATCCAAAATATAAAATTACAATCTAGGGTGTGGTCCAGACTTCACTATGTTGAGAATGGGAATAAATAAGTTGTGGATAAATTACCTTAATTTAAACCAGTCTAATCTAATATCTGACTCAGTCTGGATCCATCCTAGTATCTAATTGTGGTTTTGAGTATTTTAAAATATAATTGTTTAGTCTTTTACACAAGATCTCTCTTTTTCTCTTTCTCTCTCTCCTGTCTTGCTCTTTACTTCGCTGTATGTGTCTTTCCAAGTCAATCTCATAGTTGCAGGAATTAAATGAATGTGACTAGGCAGTCTTATTTATGTTTATTGAGTCAAAGGCTAGTTCCTTTGAATTGAATAAGGCTTACTTCCAGGTGAATATAGGATTCCTTACAAGGCATTTCAAAGGAGAATGGTGAGGGGTGAGAAGTGGGATGGCTCCATGGTGGAGAAATAGCCATTTCCCAAGCCACTCCATACATGGAGTGTACATACAAGCCAACCGTACATGGAGAGAGAAATTCAAGAGGTGCAAGCAGGATTCAGAAAAGGAAGGGGCACTAAGGACTACATTGCAAACATATGATGGCTAATGGTGCGCACCAAATAATTCCCAAAAAGAATCAGCATGTGTTTCATAGACTACAGCAAAGCAGTTGATTGTATAGATCACAAAAAAATATGGAATGCACTCAAAGATATGAGGGTACCACTACATCTGATAGTCCTGATGAAGAATCTGTACCAAGGACAGTGTCAGAACAGAATTCAGGGAAACAGAGTGGTTCCCCAATAGGCAAAGTGATCAGGTAAGGCTGAATCCTATCATCCCACTTGTTTAATTTATATGCTAAAAACATCATAAGAAAAGCAGAATTAGAATCAGAAAAAGAAGGCATTAAGATAGAAGGAAGCAACATTAACAATCTAAGATATGCGGACAACATCATAATATTAGCAATGTTCAGGACTTGGAACAGTTAATAAGGAAGCTGAAAGATGAAAGTGCAAAGACAGGTCTGATGCTGAACATAAAGAAAGCAAAAATAATGACCACAGAAGAAATACACAAATTCAATGTAGACAATGAGGAAATTGAAATAGTTAAAGAATTCCCATATCTAGGATCAAACATTGACCAGAATGGAGACTGTAGTCAAGAAATAAGAAGACTAGGAATGGGAAGGGCAGATATGAAAGAACTGGAAAAGATACTGAAGAGTAAAGACATACAACAGAGCATTAAAGAGAGTCGTTCAGGCCATTGTATTCCCAATTACCATGTATGGATGTGAGAGCTGGATAGTGAAGGAAGCAGATAGAAAGAAAAAGAAAATAAACTCATTTGAAATGTGGTGCTGAAGAAGAGTACTAAGGATACCATTGACAGCCAAGAAGACAAACAAATGGGTTCTTGAACAGATCAGACCAAGACTCTCCTTGGATGTAAAGAGGATCAAGTTCAGACTATCGTACTTTGGCCACATAATGAGAAGGCACGGATCACTAGGAAAAACAGTAATGCTAGGAAAGGTAGAGGGTAGAAGAAAGAGAAGAAGACCACAAACCAGATGGATAAGGATCAATCGGGGGGGGGGGGGGTTATGGGGAAGAGCTTGCAGGATCTAGGCAAGGCAGTGGAAGATAGGGCTGCTTGAAGATGTCTCATCCACAGGGTCGCCATGAGTTGGAACTGATTCAAGAGCAGCTAACAACAACAAAGCCACTCCATTCCTATTCCCTTGTAGTTTTGACAGTTGTTTTTTAGATGCTTGCCCATCTATCATTTCTGATTGGAAAGGGAATAAATAGATCAGCTCCAGGGAGGGCTATGCAGTTTTAGCAGAACAAACCTTCCTCCGTCCCTGACACCTCTTTTTCCCTCACTGCCATTAGAGCAGCCATTCTAGTGCAACAATAGTGGTAAAGCTTTTCACAAGTCAATAGAGAGCAGCAATTTCAAAGGAAGGCCCTTGTAATCACTCAGAAGTGGTCATTGCAAGCAAAAAGGTACATTCCACATATGAATTTTATGGAAACAGATTTTTGTGTGGTAGTCTTCCAGAATGGTCTGGTTGTTGCTTAAGTCTAGACTTATACATGTTCATCCATGGTTCAAGGAGGATTGAATGGGCACCTGATAACCAGGTTGTCAGTTACCCATTGGGAAAGTCAATGTATTTGTCAGGGTAGACATGGTTAGGCACTGCCCTCCTCTTCTGAATATGGCAGGGCCAATCTTATGTTTGGTAGTGAATTCCTGCATGTGTGTATCTGGCTGTTGGATCTCTGGATCAGGTCCTGACTTTTCTCTGGATCAGGTCCTGCTGAATGTGAAAGATCTCATATTGTAGATGAGCTCAACCTTTTATTTTGACAACATTTTAATCTGTGTTACCCAACAGAAGCATAATCTTTTCATTGTTTTGCTGTCAACTAAAAATACTTTGAAATCAGTTCTTTAAATGCCAAACACTACAGTTACCCAGTTATTAACCTCAGATGTCTGCTTTTCACAAATTGTACTCCAGAGACTTATCAAAGACTGCATCTGCTTCTGCTTCTCCCCCCTCCCCCCTCTCTCTGTGTTTTAAAGAAAGAAAAGTTTGGGCTTATGTACATCACTTTTTAAAAAAGGTATATTTTCTGGATGAATTTATCTGCCAACAAGCTGGGTTAACTAATTACTGCAGTACTATAACACAGTAATACTACATTATTTAAATTTTATTAGGACTCAGCTAAAAGAAAGGGGAAATGCTTTTCGTAAACATTTTCAGCATGTCAAAAATCACCCCTCTTTTCAGTGATTTCACATAGCCAAATCTGATTGGCCATGTTGAGTTGTGATAACATCTCATTTGAAATTTTTCAGTAACATCTTAATTGACAATATGTCAGACAGAATATAGGCCTGTGACTCTAACACTGTCAAAATTTGTCTTCTGTATAATTTTAAACATCTTTCCCTGATGAAGAAGCCAGTGAAGCTATGAAACTTGCATACTGTGTTTTATATTTTGGAGTTGGCCCAAAAATATATTGCTGCTTGTGGATGTTGATCTCACTTGGTGTTTTCATAATCTTTTCATTAACTACTTTGTTATATTTGTAGTTATATGTGACATCTCATTTAGTTCATGCTTTCCATTTGGCAGGGAGCACCCATGTGGCTGATTCAGTGGGAAGTCACCAAACTGGCAAATCAAACTGGCTACATGGTTTCATAAATTATTTAGTTCAATAATTGATCCCTGATTAGGTGGGATCAAAATATGACTGATGAAGGAGACAACAAGAAGAAGGAAGCAGGGAAACAGTTGGAACTGAAGAGTATGTGTTGGTGGTGGGAGATAGAATCCGCAGCATTAAACTTTTAAATAACAGATCAGGACTTCAAAATATTTTATTGGATATATGTGAGCAGTTTTGGTTCCTTACCATTTATCCTTTCCCATTCATTAGTTTATTCCAAATCACCTCTCCCTACTTCCAAAGAATACTCTTGGAATGATAGATTTTTGTTTTGAAGAAAACAGCAGATTCAGGCAGGTTTCGTATGGATGGCGATGGGGTAAAGAGTTAAACTCCCTCCTCGCTAGACAACATGGTCCTGATACCTCCCCTGTAGCTGCTATGTAAGCTCTAAAAATGAAGCATGTTAATTGCATTTGTGTAATCAGTATCATGCTATTTAAATTTAAAAAAACAAAGCACAGTAATTGCATTCATGCACTCAGTGTCACACAATTTCAGTTTTAAAGATTAAGCATATTAACATGCAATCAGTATCACAGTTAGATTGGGCTAGAGTGGCTCTGAAACTGAAAGCATTAGCAATGGACTCCAAGGCCTCATGTGCAAAAAGGTCACATTGTGCAAGTAGTAAGGCATGTTTTGGAGCGAGCATACTTTCTAGAGCAAAGTTAGAAATCTAACTTTTAACATCAGTACATGCATCCCTTTATTTGTATCCTGCTGTTTCCTAGGACGTTTTCACACTACGTCCCTAAAGCCGCCTGGAGCCTTTCCGGAACGGCTCATGCTGCTCATTCCGGAATGGCTCCGGCGGCGGCAACCTAATTCCTTTTAAAAACAGGATTACCTTTCCGGCGCTGATGCCGGAGTTAGAGCTGGTTCGGCCGGAATGAGGTTGGACTTGCTGCTCCGTGAGTGTAAACACACGGAGCAAGGAGCCGGACTGACGCAGGGATGGCACCGGAAGGGGCGGGGTTTGCTGCGGCGTGCGTGTGAACAAACTGGAAAAGGAGCCGGAGTGGGGCCGGACGGAGGTAGGATTGCGTCCTCCTAAAGCCCCGTGTGAAAACGTCCCTAGATTCAGACTCAAGATGGCTTACAAAAGATGTAAAATTACAATAAAAACATATGTCTTTAAAAACATACAAAAATTGAGATTAAAACAGCATTTAGCTCATTCATTTTGTGCTTAAACTAATGTCCTGTGCAGCTTGCTGCTGGCATAGTTTTGATCAAATGTATACTCTATAAATATCTTTCAGGGATCCCAGAACAGTTTTTAAGGAGGAGGACTCAGCATTGGCAGGCAGGCTGTCCTTCATTTTGCCTACATACAAATACTTAAAAAGGGAGAGCAAATTACTTTTCCCATCCATTGTCACTGAAATATTTAAAATATGAAGACTCATACAAGTGCAGTGTCTACCTGTCTGTGTCCTTCATGTGTTCAGTGTAATTTGCTGCCAAGTAAGGGGTTCATAAGATAGATTGCAGGCAGCCTTTATTACTTCTGGAAGGGCTCAATGACATCAGCTGTCTTATTTTATTTTTATTGCTTGATCATTTTAAACATTTCTGATTGATAATTTCTGAGGAGGCTGAACTACACAAGATCTTGGTGGTTCAGTTTTGCCATATCATCTCAGGGGGGCTCAGCTCCCCCACCCCAGCCTGGCTATAAGGAGAGCTCAACCCTCTTGCCTCCCCCTGTTCCAGCATCCATGGCGTTCACTACCTTTCATCCCTTCTGTCATATGGCAGTATACATTCCTCTGGCATACCTGTTGTACGAAAGCATGCATTCCAAGGTAGTTCTGTGCAACACTATTCTGAAATCTACTAGCATGTCATAAATGGCAATATGTTGGTTAAGAGTAATCTTGGATAAACTCATTCCTCAGATGTTATCTACGTTGGTTGCTGACCTCTTGGCACCTTTCTCAGAGGAGTAATGATGGTTTTGCCCAGTGAATCAAGACTCCAATGGAATGTGTAATATGATGCTCCAAAGACTCTGATGGAATGTGTAATATGATGCTCCAAAGAGCTAAAATAGCTATTTGCTTTATGTGCAGAGAAGTTTTTCAAATCTGTTTGTTTAACCTTCTTGCTTTCAAACTCAATCCATCGTTCCGAGAACCTTTCCTACAACTTTGCTGGTTAAAGTTGTACAGCAAAAAACACAGCAATGAAATGAGAAAACTGGCATAGAAATGCTTAGGATATTTGGGAAACATGGAGCTGACTTACTGCACTGTCTTCTTTTTTTCCTTGCTCATCATATTTCTGGATTTTAGGAGTCTTTATATTTGTACCTGTGATTCAGCTTTCATTTTCATCAGGCTGTCAAAAGGCAGTATATATTTTGCACTAAAAAGAAAAAAAGAGGGGAAAAGCAAACAGTGTTCATCATTCTGGATCTGGATAAAGTTAATTCTGACCTTGGTTGTAAATAATTAGAAATAACAAGCATAATTAGAAGTAACCTGTTAAGATTTAAAATGGACATGAAAATAAATCAGATAGAGAAAGAAGAATC
>CM034710.1:71271175-71283112 GCA_020142125.1 Phrynosoma platyrhinos | reverse complement strand
ACACACACACACACACACACACACACACACACACACATGCACACACAAGGGTAATAGTAATACAAAAGGCTTATTTTCACTACCTGTGATCCAGGCCATGTCTTTCGTTTGGCTCCAAATTAATCTTCTGCTAGAGCAGGCATTCTGTAATGCACAACTAAAATACATTCCAAGTTTCACAAACCTATTGATTAGTAAGCAAGCTGTTTAAAATAACCTCCATCTCCACTTGGATGCTGAAAAGTAAATCAGATAACTGTGAAGAAATTGTGGCATTAAAACCAAACTTTCTATGCAAAATGTGTGCCGCTTTGCCTTCACCAACGAATGACCTGGTTTGTTTGTCCCAGCTCAGTACAACAAATATTTGTGTTACATATCAGGGCAATCTGACAAGTATAGCAGGAATTTTTTGAAGATAGAGGAAATTGTTCTCTTTCTGTTGTGGAAAGATGCTGGATCTCCGCTAGGTTTTTCAACTCAGATTGTTATTGAGTTTAATAATAATAATAATAATAATAATAATAATAATAATAATAATAATAATAATAATAATAATAATAAAATTATTTATTCCCCGCCCCTCTGTTAAAAACAATCGGGGCGGCTACCTCCTTATCATCCATATGATGGAATATGATATTTCATTTTTAAATAACAAAGGCCAGTTTTAAATATATTTGTAAATAATAAAGGCCAGTTAGTTAAATATAATTTCCCTGTATTGTTGAAAAGAAGTAATTTGTACCATCAGTCAGCAGTATCTTGTGAGCTGCCTTGAGTCCCTTTTTGGGAGAAAGGTGGTATGCGTGACGGTTATTGCTGGTTTTACTTCCTTCAGCAATAAACCTTATAGTCTCACCCCTGTCTGTTCCCTTGTAAAAATAACATCCAGGGAGACAGAGGTTCACACAAGAACTTACTTTACTGTAAGCAGGAGAAAACATAACAGCATTACCAGTCTTTCACCAGACAGATGCTCAAGCAAAGAGAGAGCAACTCTTAGTATACCCCAATTATAGTAACAGGATTAGGGGGTGGCTCAAAACCTATTGGCCTGATTACTAACGAGAACACAATTGTTCTACTCTAGGGAAGGAGATTTTTGAATCTTAACACACACACCTGTAAGTATGTAAGTAAGGTTCAGGATCCTTACAAGCCAAATCCCTAACAGTATGAAAATGAAATAAATAAATAAATAAATAAAATAGAGGTGACTCATAGCATAGTATGAACAAGGATGCTTAAAATTCTACAACAAAGACTCTTAACATATATGGAGTAACAGTTGCCAGATATCCAAGCAGCATACAGGAAGAGCCACTAAAGCAGAGGTAGGCAACCTAAGGTCTGGGGGCCGGATGCAGACCCTCGAGGCCTTTGGATTGGCCCCAGGCTGGTCCTGCCACCGCCCCTGCTGCCGCCCCCATCGCCGCCGTCACCAGCCATGATGATATTGATTATTGTTGTTATTACTTGTTCTTGGGGTTTTCATGGCAAAATCTCTACAGCGGTTTTGTCATGGCTTTTCTGGGGCTGCAAGAGTGTGCATGCATATATTTTTAATTTTTTTAAATTGTTTAATATTTATTTATTTATTTATTTATGGTGCTTCAGCCCCCCAATTGTCTGAGGGATAGCAACCCAGCCCCTGGCTCAAAAAGGTTGCCTACCCCTGCACTAAAGCATAGAACAAACATACACTGGATAATAGAAAGTACTAAGGACGTTTTCACACGAGGCTCTGGTGGAGGCAATCCTACCTCCCACCGGCCCCATTCCGGAATGGGTCCGGCGGCGGCAGGCTAATTCCTTTTAAAAGTCGGAATTAGCTTTACGCCGCAGAAGCCGGAGTTGGAGGTGCTGAAGCCGGAGGGACGCCGGAATTAAGGCTCCGTGCGTGTGAACACACGGAGCTAGAAGCCGGACGTACGCAGGGATGGCACTGGAAGGGGCAGGGTTTTCTGCGACGTGCGTCTGAACAAGCTGGAAGAAGAGCCGGAGTGGGGCCGGAGGGAGGCCCGCTAGCGTCCTCAAAAAGCCGCGTGTGAAAACGTCCTAAGTCTATCAGCTGTAGATTACAACAAAGACTACAGAAAGGCATTCAATTGTATAGATCACGAGAAACTATGAATTGCTCTTAAAGAAATGGGTGTACCACAACATTTGATAGTTCTGATGTGTAACCTGTACTCAGGACAAGAGAGTACTGTTATGACAGAATGCACAGAAATGGAATGGTTTCCAATTGGAAAGGAGGTCAGGCAAGGCTGCATTCTATCACTCTATCTGTTTAACGTATGCTGAGAACATCATATGAAAAGCAAGAAGGAAATAGGCGTGAAAATTGGAGGAAGGAACATCAACAATCTAAGATATGTAGATGACACCACACTACTAGCAAAAAACATCAGACATATGGAAAGATTATTGAAACAGGTCAAGGCAGAAACTGCAAAGACGAGTTTACTGCTGAAGATCAATGAAACAAAAATTATGACCATAGACCAGGGGTAGGTAACCTAAGGCCCGGGGGCCGGATGTGGCCCCCTGAGGCCTTTGGACCGGCCCCAGGCCAGTCCTGCCGCCACCACCGCCCCCCGCCATGATGATATTGATTATTGTTGTTATTCTTGGGATTTTCTTGGCAAAATCTCTACAGGGTTTTTGCCCTGGCTTTTCTGGGGCTGTTTTAATTTTTAAATTATTTTATTTTATTTTATTTAAATTTATTTATTTATTTATTTATTTTTGGTGCTTCGGCCCCCCAAGTTTCTGAGGGACAGCAACCCGGCCCTCGGCTCAAAAAGGTTACCTACCCCTGCCATAGACAATCTACATAATTTTAAAGTAGATGGTGAAGTAATCAAGATTATTTGTACTTGGGCTCAATCATCAATCAAATCAGAGACTGCAATCAAGAAATCAGAAGACTAGGACTTGGAAGGGCAGTTATGAAGGAATTAGACAACATCCTGAAGTTTAAATATATCATTAAATACTAAAGTTGGGATTATCCATGCCATCATATTTCCCATTTCTATCTATGGTTGTGAAAGCTGGACAGTGAAGAAAGCTGAAGGGGAGGGGGATCAACTGATTTGAGATGCAATGCTGGAGAAGAGTTCTGAGAATACCATTCTAATTAAATAGAGGTTATCATATTTTGGCCGTATCAAAAGAAGAATGGTCTCACTGCAAAAGACTATATATTGCTATAGGAAAATAGGCAGACCACATTCCAGATGGATAGACTCAATAAGAGAAGCCACAGCCATGAGTGTACAGAACATAAGCTGGCGGTTAAGGATAGGGTGACTTAGAGGTCTCTCATATATAGGGTTGCTGTGGGCCAAAGTCAACTTGGAGGCACTCAGCAACAACAAAGGAACTCTGGAAGATGTAGTCCAAAATAGCCCTGCCCCTGATACCCATTGATTAATTCTATTTTCCAAAGCCCAATACAGTTACCACCAAGCATATTATTCTTGCTGACAGACCTGTAAATTTTATCTCTCTATTAGTTTAATCTTTAATTGAGCTCCTGAAGGAGACCTGCTCCCTACCTGTCTTTCATCTGATAAACCAAGTGAATCTTTTGCAGGCTTGACATTCTGGAATGAAGGACAAAAACATCTCTGGAAACGTTTTATCTTTCATATATTTGCTTGGAAATAGAGCCTCTAAAAGTAGACTATGGCCTGATTCTCACATGCAGTTTAATCATTGGCATCTAGTGTGATGGGATCATTGGCAGTACTGAACTGTAGACAGAACTTTTAATTGCAAACCTATTTTCCCCCCAGTAGAATTAATTAACATTAAGCTGCCAGACAGCACATACAGAGACATCACGTTTCATAGATGCATCTGTGAAACAGGCCTGTGGTATCAATGTATTTTGTTATAATTAAAGGATGTTAGGTAGGAATAATGATAATTCCATTTAGGAATAAAAGGCAATACAGTTTATAATATGCCCAAACATACATAGATTGAAGGTTGTGTTGAGTTTCTCCATTTCTTAAAGAGCTGTTGCCTAGTAATAAGCCACATCTTGAATGCTTGTCTGAAAATGTAAGTGATGGCTCTTTTTTTCCTTGACAAGACAAAGAACAAACTTTATAGCTATTGGCTTTCTGCTTGCTGCCAGGATTTGTGTGGTACTTCTGTTTTACCTACTGAATTAAGAGCAGACTGGTCTATTATGACACCCTAAATAACCACAGTGTCACATGTCAAAAAGATAACTCTTGATGTTCATGAGAGCAGTCTTAGCAGGGAGGAAATAAACGTCATCATTGTTAATTCGTTAATACTTAAAACTACTTAGCCATGCACAGTTAGATCAAAGCTTTTGCTTGAGAAGATTGTGGTTTCCGGATAGAGACCTTGGAGGCAGTTTGGATGACTACATTATAGCTGGGCCAGGGATAAAAAAAAAAAAATGAAATACCCTTAGGTAAATTGTCTTTAGGTTCACATATCCCTTGTTTTCAGTTGGGATTGTGTGTGTGTGTTACATTGTGATAGAAAACTAAAGCTCATTTGCCCAATACTGACTACTAATTCCTCAGATGAGCATATTGAAACAGACAGAACTGACCAGAGATATTCTTTGCCTGGAGCAAAAGACAAAATGGTATCCCACCCCCAGTTTTATGTACCAAAACTGGCTGGACTGTCAGTTCAGTCTTAACCACTGTGATTGTTAGCATCATGATAATTTAGGGAGTGCAAGACAAGTCAGAAGAGGACTGCTGTGCAGTCTAGGGGCAAAAGCTAGGAGGATGACACTGCATCTGCCACCTGAGATGAGTACCTCATTCTGCCTGGAGAATGAATAGAAAAATAAATTTATTATTTAAAACAGTGTGTAATGGTCCCTGTACTAGTGTGAGTCTGTGAGCCATCTGCCACTGGTTCTTGGTAGGTTTCCAGTAAAGAAAAAAAAATGTACCCAAATGGGCACAAACTGATCTTTGGCACACACACAAAACTCCTAGTCCTTCACTTCAGATAGCCCTAAATGCACTGATTTAAACTGCTTATAACCTTCATGTTTTTGATAGGCAGGTATCTTACAATCTCTTTTAATAAAAGCAAACAATAAGATAAATCATTAATGTGCCAAAATACAACTAATTGCTCAGGCACCACCAAAAGCTTGGGTAAATACAAAGTTTTAAACTGGTACTGAATATTATCTGCGTAGGAACTGAAGGAGATTTTTTTTTTAACCTTTTACGGTTCATTAATGGAGTCTGATAATTTTGGAGTCCCTAAAGCCTGAAAATCCTGATTAGTATTTATCTGATCACAATGTCTTGGAAAGCAGAAGCATTAAGCTTAATTTATGTCTGACTCTCAGTCTGTATAAGGTGGATTCACAGAAGACAAGCTTTTTCAATACATTGAACTGAATTCCAGATATATTGCATCACATGTGATATGTACCCTTTAAACAAAGCATGAAAAAGCACCTTACCACAATTTTGGAACATCAAGGAAGGAAATATGTTGGGGCCTATATTGGTAAATATATAGTTGCCTTTATCTGTTTCACTGGTTGTTGTGGTTGTTGTTGTGTACCTTCAAGTCTTTCCAGCTTCTGGCACCC
This sequence comes from Phrynosoma platyrhinos, assembly GCA_020142125.1. NCBI lineage: Eukaryota > Metazoa > Chordata > Lepidosauria > Squamata > Phrynosomatidae > Phrynosoma > Phrynosoma platyrhinos. Next base: position 71,277,489 of record CM034710.1, on the reverse strand, counting down.
CTAAGGTGAACTTCCCACAGGGCTTTCTTGGAAGAATTTGTTCAGAGGCAGTTTGCCAAGATTGCCTTCCTCTGAGGGCTGAGAGAGTATGACTTGCCCAAGTTCACCCAGTGGGTTTCCATGGCTGAACAGGGATTGAAATGCTGGTCTTCAGAATCATAGTCCACTGCTCAAACCACTACATAGAAATAAACATTGTTTAAACCATTGTTTTTTTATACTGTTTATTATAGTATAACAGTGTCTAATCTGTTATTTCCGATTCCTACGTTATTGAGGATGTTTTTAATTTATTTTAAGGTTGTATTTTTAATTGGTATTTAGTTTAATTCTGTTTTAAGGGGATGAGAGGATGGGATTTTGGGATGAGGGAATGTTTTTAACTCTGTTCTGTTTTTAATAAATTACTGTACCCTGCCCTGATTGCCGCACAGAGGGGCAGGCTATAAATAAAAAAATTATTATTATTATTATTATTTATTTATTTATTTACTATCTAACTGATTTCAAGTAATATTGAATGTCACTGAGCGGTATAACAGAACTAACAGGAATATGCTCTCTCTGTCCAGTTCATAGTATAAATCATCCACCAAAATGACTGAGGCTATTTCTACTCCAAAACCAGCCCTGGACCCAGACTGAAAAGGATACTTATAATCAGAAAGCATGGAGCTGTAACGCTACCAGATGTCTGTGGACCTTACTTTAAAAAATAGATTTTAGGAGCTAATCTATAATAATGTAGAGCAGTGGGGGCCAGTGATGCTTTTAAAAAAGAAGAAAATAAATATTTTTGTAATAAATGTTGTAAATAAAAAGAAAATTGTACCAGTAACTGAAGTATGTTAGACACTAATTATTTTTAAAATAGCCAAACAATGATACCTTTATTGGACCAACCAAAATGCACAACTACATGTTGCAAACTTTCAAAGTCACAACACAGCCAACACGGCTACCCCTAGATATTTTTTGGATTTCAAGATACCTAATTTTAGCTGTCACGGAAGAATCCTAAAGAGAGAGCCAGCACACTGGAGCCTTGCTATCAGAGGCTTCTGCCTCCAAGAAAGTTAAAGCATTTTTTTTTCTAATATTGGGACTGATTGGGATGCTTTACCCCTACATCACCTAAAGTTTTCCTGATGCAAAACATTAAGACTTATTGAAAGATTAAGTGTTCTCTACCTGCATAGGAGCCTGAGGCTTCGCAAAGGAAAGAGACATGCTGGATTCCAAGGAAACATCTTCTTTGGATTGCAAATGGACATTAAATTTCCTTGACTTCTAAAATCTTCCAGCAATTGCATGGCCAAAGGGGCTGGGGAGTGGGGAGCCAGCCTGTAGATCAGGGATAGGCAACCTAAGGCCCGGGGGCCGGATGCGGCCCCCCCGAGGCCTTTGGACCGGCCCCAGGCCGGTCCTACCACCGCCCCCCCGCTGCCGCCACCACCCACCATGATGATATTGATTATTGTTGTTATTACTTGTTCTTGGGGTATTCTTGGCAAAATCTCCACTGGGGGGTTGCCGTGACTTTTCTTGGGTTGAAAGAGTGCACATGCATATTTTAAAATCTTTTTTTATTATTTATTTATTTATTTATTTATTCATTTATTTTTGGTGCTTCGGCCCCCCCAATTGTTTGAGGGACAGCAACACGGCCCCCAGCTCAAAAAGGTTGCCTACCCCTGCTGTAGATAGTCCTCCCATGAGATCAGAAACAGAAAATGCAGGCCCAAGACTAAGATCTTAATTTTTTTTCCTCCTGTTCGCCTGATGAAGAAGCCAGTGTGACTTTGAAAGCTTGCAACATGTAGTCGTGCATTTTGGTTGGTCCAATAAAAATATCATTGTTTGGATGTTTTTTGGATTTGCTGTATTGCCAACATGGCTACCCCTAGATATTTTTAAAATAGTCATTTAGGTGAACCACTCCTCCACTTACTAGGTGGCAATGTTTCATTTTCTTGCTGCTTAGCTAAGGTTCTGTATCTCTTTGTGTTCATTGCTGTTTAAATAAAGCAAACATAGCATGTAGCTATTCATAAACATGGAACATTTGTAACTCAAAGTTTTCAGACGAAAGGATTTTGAGGGTTACGTTTCACCTCTGAAGCCACTGCAGTTCACTGCTTCTTGAAATTGGATTACATGCCTCAGGCGAAGGGTGTTCCTCCCTCATTGAACCAGCCATGCTTCCCGGAAAAGCCAACCTTTCGGCAAGGGACTGGCATTTAGAAAAATGCAGCAGCCGCAGCCAAGTGGCAAAGAGGTGTGCCAGGCAGAACATATGACGAGAGTATAGTAATATGAACACCTAATAGTATCATGCTCCTTTACTTCATTCCTTCCTCAATTCCTGTTATGATGCATGTTGCTGAAAAAGACTGGATGGTTTTTATCTACTCTGAGAATACGTCACTGGCACATTTTGCTTAGGTCCTAAAATGGTTCATTAATTACTTACAGCTCTTTAAATTTAAAATGGCAGCTGACAGTGGAGAAAAGGAACAGAATGATCCAATGACCATGTTAAACCCTGTTCAGGCTTTCAGGAACTGTGTACAGTAACCACAGAAGGTGAAGCCTGCTAGCCTTTCCACCATAATGTCCACCTCATGTGCTAGACATGGAGGGTAATTTTGTGAAAGAGTCTCCTGTTAACTGTAGAACCATTGCATGCCATTTTCAATACTGATTTACCTCCAGTCTTCAAAATTACATGGAAGAAAGTCCATAAATTCACACTCCACTGATAGAGGATGATAGGACAATGAGTAAAGGTTACAAGAGGAAGGAGATTGTGGTCTATTTAGGGGGTAGCCCCTTGACCCAAAATGTTGGGGGGGGTCCCCTCCACTCAAATAATGGATTTATTGACTAGTGTGCACCAGCACTTACCCTTATTCACAATCAGCCAGCATTTTCATAGAGTTGGAAGTGACCACAAAGGCCATCCAGTCCAACCCCCTGCCATGCAGGAACTCACAATCAAAGCACTCCTGACAGATGGCCATCCAGCCTCTGTTTAAAGACCTCCAAAGAAGGAGACTCCAAGGGAGTGTATTCCACTGTTGAACAGCTCTCACTGTCAGGAAGGTCTTCCTAATGTTGAGGTAGAATCTCTTTTCCTGTAGCTTCCATCCGTTGTTCCAGGTCCTATTCTCTGGAGCAGCAGAAAACAAGCTTGCTCCATCCTCAATATGGCACCCCTTCAAATACCTAAACAGAGTTATTGTACCTCTATCATTTTCATGGATTCTTTCATGCCCTAATGTCCAAACACTCTCTATCTCTCACCTTTTCTCTCCCACCCACCCTCTCTTATCCAGGCTCTGTTTTATTATATTTTATTCTTCATTTTTTTTGTTTCCCTCCTAAGCCATACCTAAGAAATGGACTGTAAATTTCAAATTAAGTAGTGGTAGTGCTGCAGCTGCAGTTATTGTTTTTGTTCTCATCTTTGATATGTAATTTCTATTTCCATGTTGCAACAATACAACAGTCGAATAGAAATACTTGCAAGCTACAAAAAATTAAAGTATAACCAATGATCTTGGTTATACTAATGTGTTTTCTTCTCCTGCTGTTCACCACAACTTATCAACCCCACCACTATACTTCAGAAATGCAATGTATGTCCTGGATTGTGGCTGAACATTATACTGAAGCCCTGTGCTGTTGCTAAGGCATCACAGCAGCTGCAGTACAGCATGAGGTCTGGTTTCTATGGATTCTAGCAAACAGCTTCTAGTGGGAATTCCCTTTGGATACACATTACATTAATCTTTCCATCTCACATCAGAATTGTAGTAAATTAATTTATGTTACAATATCACAGCTCGGCTGTGGAGCACTCTGAATGAACAGTTGTAAACACAAATGAAACAAATGGGTCTCCAGTGAGCTTTAGTTGCCATTTTTTTCCTGTTGTCTCAGCAAAGCAATTGTGCCACATTCAAATTATTTTCAAATTTCCTTGCAAATTTGCTGTTCAAGACACTCAGCCCCCTTTATTCACACAGCTGTGTCAAAGAAAGAAAGAAAAGAAATGTTTTTCTCTCTCTGTCTTTTAAGTGGCAAGCACATGTTTGGCATTTATGAAGATAGAAATGAAAACAGGCTTAATGTGGTTGATGGCAGTGCCAGGAAATATTGTTGCTGTGTGCCTTCAAGTCATTTCTGACTTATGGTAACCCTAGGATAATCCTATCATAGGTTTTTTTTTTTTGACAGAATGTGTTCAGGGTGGTGTGTGTGTGTATCTTTCCCCTCCTCCGAGGCTGAGAGAGTGTGATTGCCCAAAATCATACAGTGGTTTCCGTAGCCGAGCAATATTCAAACCCAAGTCTCCCAGTGTTATAGTCCAATATTCAAATCACTCCACCATGTTGGCTCTCCCAGGAAATGTACAATATGGGTCATCGGGGTAGCTTTTATACTGGCTTTTTTGGATGCAGCTATTAGTATTTGTATTTAAGATGGGAGATCCACTGTAGCATCTATGGTATAAAGGTAGGCTTGCCATTTCTACTGGAAAACTGGGGAAATCTCAAATTGAAGAGTCTTGAAAATGTCCCAGGTGGCTGGATCAGTTGAAGGAACAGATCCCAGATTCCTAAAGGCGGATGTGAAACCTCATAAGAAGACTCATCATCCTGTTCTTGAGGTTCTGTGCAGGTGTGCCCGACCCAGAGCCCAGAAGGCAGGAAGGGAAAGGAAAGGAGGTAAGCAAAGGTAGACGTCTGTTGTGTCCTGGTAAGTGTGTAGTGACACTGCTTGAGATGGTGGAATCTCCCTTCGAAGCGACTGCCAGACTAGACGGGAGTCCCTCTTATTCTGGTGACATCTTGGGAGCTTCTCTGTACCCCCTTCCCTATAGAGGTATGTGAAAATAAAATTAAACAAAAAAACTTTGCAAAATTCCCTTCCAAGTGGCTAGGATTCAGAGGTATAGGTTTATATTGCAATACAGAAATAATGCAGTTTGACACCGCTTTAATTGCCATGGCTCAACACTATGGAATTCTGGGGTTTGTAGTTTTGTGAACTATTCAGCCTCTATCAGAGAGTTTGGGTGCCACAACAAACTACATTTCTCAGAATGTAAATTGATGGCAATATATAAATAAGCACCAAGAACATCAAAGACTGACATATGCAATAAAAGAATGTTAAATGCCCAAATGTGATATGTGCCTTTTGAAAAAAATATTGGGGGGGAGGGTGTCGATAATCCACCCAATCCCGTCCCATATACCTTTGTCCTGGTTATGTGGAAGGGAATTATGGTAGTTTAAGAGTTGGAAGTAAACCAGTGGAACTATAAGGGCCTTTGCAGACTGCCAGAAATAGTGCAAATTGAGTCCACTTTAAGGGTTAGGGTTAGTGCTAGGGAGTCATGGAATTGTTTTTTTTTTTCTGAGACATTGAGCCTTCTCTGTCAGAGACCTCTGGTGCCACAATAAACTACAGTTCCCGTGATTCCCTAACCCTAACCCTAACCCTTAAAGTGGACTCAATTTGCACTATTTCTAGCAGTCTGCAAATAAGTCAGGGATTGGCAACCCATGGCCCGTGGGCCGCACCCGGCCCGCAGACCCCCGCTGACCGGCCCCTGCCAACCCCTGCTGCCACCGCCTGGCATCGTGTGCATCGCTGCCACGCCCGCCACGTGCGCCACCACCATTTTCTTTTCCAAAATGGCGGCCGCGACTCGTTTGCGCATGCGCAGTACTCCTATGCATGCGTGAACAAGCCACGGCTGCCATTTTGGAAAACAAAATGGCAGCTGCAGCGTGCACAGCAGCAACGCAGCCAAAATGACGCCCTAGAGGAGCCCCGGCGGCGGCACTGGGCCTCTCGGAGGCCTGTCACTGCCGAGGGAAGCCTCCTGGGGGGGCCTTGTGGTGGCGCTGGGCCCAGGGAAGCCCCCGCCGCGGCCACTGTGGGCGAATTTGTTCACCGTGGGCATGGGGGGGCTTCCCTGGGCCTTGGAAAGGCCCAGGGAAGCAGCCGCTGCAGGCAAATTCACCTGCTGTGGGCGTGCGGCCGCGTCACGTGCATGTATACGCACCCGTGTGGTTGCAAATGCGTGCGTACAAGCGCCCCCCTGACCCCCACGCTATTCCCCCCCCCCGGCCCCCCGGAAAGAAAGGTTGCCGACCCTTGCTATAAGTGAAACAATAACAGAGAGGGTAGAGGCAGTCATTTTAACTTCCCACGGTCCTGGAACTACTGTACAAGTTAGATCGAGACTGTGATGAGACCTATAAGTCACTCTCTTTGCAACCAAGGGCCTCGGCAGA
>CM034710.1:71259799-71270458 GCA_020142125.1 Phrynosoma platyrhinos | reverse complement strand
AAGAAGATACATAGCATACAAAGACTTAGCCATACAGGAAGATCAAGACAAAGGGAAGCTGTTTGACTCCACTTATTGCTAGGCTACATCATACCATGCTTATACTTGGCTGGTAAATAGCTGCGTTTCCTGAGTGACCCCTGCTAGCATATGAGCTGACTTTTTCTAAACATTTCCCTCTTTAGATTCAGTTTTCTCAGTATCATTTACTGCTATTGCCATTTCAGCAGAAGGAACCACTGAGACTGAAGGCAATCACACCTCAGTTACGGAGGGGTGGGCAGTTGTTCCCAAACTCTGGTCTTCCTAGTGTTTTCAACTTCAGCTCCCAGAAGTCTCAGCCACCCTGACCAATGGTCAGGGATTCTGGGAGCTAAAGTCCAAAACCTCTGGAGGAACAAGGTTTGGGGCCCACTGATCTAGGGCATGGAGCGAGTGCTTCCTGAATAACTTTGTTTGGTGTTGGCTATGTACAGGTACTAAATGCTTGAATTGGGGTCTAGAGCAGAGCTTGGAAAAGTTGATTTGGGGACTACAGCTCCCAGAATCCTTCAACCAGCCTACACATCTGAGGAATTCTGGGAGTTCTAGTCCCAAAAAGTAAGGTTTCTAAGCTCTGAACTAACTACTGCTATAGCCATGCACAGCAGCAGCCACAGAAATGTCTTACATTCTTTCAGCAGTTAATTGTAAAGGCACATGACAGATCCCTCCTATTCCTATAACGAACCCAGGAATCTCATCCCTATTATACTTGAGTCAGTGGTGAAAGGTCAAATACATAATGAGAACCAATTAGGAGCATTACACCTGTTGGCATCTCACAGATATATTGCAGCAAAGGCTAAATGAATAAGGAGGCAGTGCCTTTTCATTGTACTGCTTTTGTTTACTTGAAACTTAGGCATAATGCAAAGTAAAATAATTGGGTGGTGAAATTAGTGGGAAGCAGAGACATGTAAATCCTTATAGGATTAATGCTACTATTTATAGGTAGCCTCTCCAACATATATGGTGCTTTTCGGATCTTATCAACCATCCTGTTCATTAATGTTTTTATTGTATCATCTTGTTTGAATATCAATGACTTGACTGAAAATGTCTTTCATCTGTTTTTAAGATTAGACATTCTGTGTACTTTATGTTTCAGTTTTTTTATTTTTTGTTACCATTTCAGGAAGATTAGTAGGTTTGGTCTTTGAAGCACAATCATCCTTACAAGATGGAGCAGAATAGTATGGATACCTGAAATAGCATCTCCATAACTAATACTGCTATAACTCAGTTTGACACTAAAGGGTATGGCAAAGTCCATGAAAAGGAAAGGTAATAAATAAGACATTGACAAATGCTAATTGGGCACTCTTTGTAAATGTGTATGGGGTCTGCAGGTTTTCTTTTTATTGCTGCTTGTGTGAGAATCTGGGTTATGGTGCTAAATCAGGCTGAATGTAAGAACTGTAAAATTTGGGTTGCAATTTATTGGACTCCTTCCTGAGAATATACTGTACCGAACTCAGTGGGATACCTTTTGGAGCAGATAAGCCTAAGATTGCATTGTTGTGTTTTATTTCCAACTCTTAAGTAGTTGAACAAATAAACCGATGAACATTTACAATAAAGCATTTCAAAACCATTTTAATTTGCAGTATAGTATTACCTATTTGATTATTTTGGGATCTCCAACTCTATTATGAGTAATACATTGTACATTATATATTTGAAACTTGTGTGGCTGGTTACTTTAAAGATTGTCCTGTAAAATACTTTACAGAATGTGGTAAATACAGGATACAGGATGGAATATGGTGGCTTAGTGGTTAAGATGCCAATTCTGATGATTGTAAGATCGGAAGATTGGCAGTTCGAGGCCCAAGTACTGCATTATGGAGTGAACTCCTGTCACAAGTCTTAGCTTCTGCCAACCTAGCAGTTCGAAAGCATGCAAATGCAAGTATATAAATAGGTACTACTTCCGTGGGAAAGTAAGCGTTCAGTGCAGTCATGCTGGCAACATCACCACCAGAGTAGTTCTCGGACAACACTGGCTCTTTGGCTAAGTAACAGAGATGAGTACCACCCCATACAGTTGGTGTTGGCTATTACCTATAAAGCCCCTAAATGGCTTGGGCCCAACCTACCTTCAAGACAGCCTCCTCCCAGACAATCCACCCCATGCACTTCAGTCCTCTGGGAGGAATCTGTTACAGGTGAAAAAAATCTAGACTGTCAGCTACTTCCCAGAGGCCTTTTCGATGACCGCTCCCAGGCTATGGAACGGCCTGCAAGGCAAGATCTGTCATTTACCAACCTTAGACAGCCTTAAAAGGGCTGTCAAGACGGATCTCTTCCGGCAGTCCTTTCCTGATTAGTCCTCCCAGTCATAGAACCTGTCCTCTGTACCTCTTTTTCCCCCCCATCCCAGCTGCTATGATATCCGCTGCTGCTGCAGTTATAATAATCTGTAATTTTGTCATTTATTTTTAAATTGTTTTAAACTTGATGCTGTTTAATAATTTGTTAAGGGTTGGGAGGGTTGGGGCTTGGGGTTGATTTTATTATACTGTATTTTTATGTTGGAAGCCGCCCCGATTGCTATGGAGAGGGGCAGGGTACAAATAAACTATTATTATTATTATTATTATTATTATTATTATTATTATTATTATTATTATTATTATGACTAGCCATTCATGTCAAGGGACTACCCTTACCTTTAAATATATATATTAATCCTGCTTTTTCTCCAGCATGTTCAGGGTGACCTACATGGTTCTCCTCTTCCCCATTCCATCCTTTTACAACAACCCTGTGAGGGGGTCAGGCAGAGCAGGAGTGACTTTTACAACAACCACTAAGCCATGAAACCTTCTAGGGCCCAAGGTTTATATATATATATATACACACACACATATAAACAAGCTATATGTTACAGACACAGGAAGTCAGTCACGTGCTGGAAGAAATAGTATGTCAGAATGATCAATACATGCAGATTATTAATTCTCAATTGGTAGGCAGCAGGGCCCCCACTGGCAGAGAGGAACTTTGTGGTGGCTGGGAAGTCCTGGAGGCCTCTGTAATACTCACATAAAGCTGTCACTGGAAAAGTCCTAGATTTTATTTCTGTTATTTCAGATTTTTTATTGAGTTAAAATAATCCAACCTCAGGAGGTGTATAAAAAGTCTCTGATCATGCCAGGAGCTGACAGAAAATATTCTGGGATAAACAAAACGTATATGGATCTCCAAAGTAAAATTGGAAAGAGCAGGAACAAAATCTGGGCTTTCTAGTACTTTTAATTAGGAGCCCTGGTGGCACAGTGGTTAAATGCCAGTAATACAGCCACTCACAGCCACAAGCTTGTGAGTTTCATCCCAGGCAGGGCTCCAGGGTCCGCTCAGCCCTCCATCCTTTCATAGGTTGATAAAATGACTACCCAGCTTTTTAGAGGCAATTGGCTTAAACATTGTAAACCACTTAGGAAATTTTAGTTCACTGATAAGTGGCATAGAAATGTACTTCCTATTGCTATTAGTCAGGATGCTCCCACTGTTGGTGTTTCTGACAGTAGTAGCCCCTGTCCCCCAGTATTCTGGAAGTGGAGTAGAAGCGCCTGAGTTGGTTTAGCTAATTCTCTATCTCTGCAGTTAGTTTCAGTAGTTAGGGGAAACATAGTTCTAGTCCAGAAAATAACCTTTTCCAAGTCCTATGGGGAAAATTCACAGAATAAGTGCCTACTTGGCATAAAAGCCAAATAAAGCTGACACCCAACTTCTGTTTAACAGTTTTTGGAAGTTCCAGTTTTGAATTAGGATGTTTTTTGAAGCGGTGGATAATTTGTCACTTCCTCCCCCACAGCCTTTAGGATGCGTCTCTATGGCCCAGATCCAGCTGCTACTTCCAAGTTGAGTTGACACACTGAATTAATTGATAAACAGTAAATCAGCATTTATGAAAATCTTGTTGATTTTAGTTGGGGAACTAGTGAGGGATTTAGATCTAAGTGAATATTGCTATCTCCAAATCTGTCCCAGTTTCACTTGTATGTAATTTCCACAAAGTATTTTTGGGAGAGAAATGATTTGCAGAGGCAATCCAGAAGATCTTGTGTCTTTAAATTCAGAAAATGGAAAAGGAAAAAACACAAAACAGCTTTCATCCCACATCCTACCAAGGCAGCATTTTCTTCCTAGAATATGTAAAATGAATACATTTCTTTGATCAAACTTCAATTGAATGTAAATAGTATTAGGGGAGAAACACACATTGTTTGCCCCATATTTTGCTGTTTTCCCTTTTGCTTGATTTTGATCTTTTTCCTCCCCTGCCTCTCCATCCAATATTTGCACCCATCTATCTCTTCTCAACTTAGCCTTGGTTTACTAAACTTGGCAGCTTGCCTGGCCTTATCATTCTTCATAAACCCGGTTTTCCGTACTCTTGATCATGTTTGCCTTTGAGTTTTCTCTCATTTGTCAATAGCTTTTCATAATGCAATAAAATGAATGCAGTATTTCATAGGCACTTACTCAGAATCCTCCAGATTGAGGGCTGGGGTCCAAGGAACTACTTTAAGCATGTCAGAGCACTTGGGTGCTTGCATCCAAGAGAATGGGGGATTTTTCTTCATCAAACTGCCAAGCCCCTGTGCTGTGTCACATATCGCTTTTTGGCATTCAACTTGTTGCCAAAGTAATTTTCCCTGTAGCGTTGGGATCCACATTTAGAGAGTTTGAAGAGAAAAACACCATCAGTCCCACTTGAAAAGGAGCATTTTTTTCACTTTATTGAATTATACATGGATGCATTTTAATTTTTTAAATTATCAATTACTTTTGGTATCCTGCTTTTTCTCCATCATGTTCAGGATGACCTACATGGTTCTCTTCTTCCCCATTCCATCCTTTTACAACAACCCTGTGAGGGAGTCAGGCAGAGCAGGAGTGACTTTTACAACAACCACTAAGCCATGAAACCTTCTAGGGCCCAAAATTACCCAGAAGGTTTCATGGCTTAGTGGAGAGCAGAACATGTTTCTCTTATCCCAGTCCACCACTCTGACCACTATACCATACTGGCATGAAACTAGTTGTATTGAGGGCTTTGCATCATTATGAAAGTCTTGCTGATATTTTGAATGGCTGGATACTTTTAGGGGTGAAGGATCATGCTGTTTTTATTGGCTTGACTTTGGTTGGGAAATTTAAATATGATTTCTCATATTAATGTGGCTTTTTCATAAAGCTGCAGGCTGCTCACCAGAATGCCGTTTGATCTCTTATTGCTGCAAGTAGGGTGAAAGAGCTAAAATTCCCTAGATGTGATCAGAGAATATAGAATGTATCCAGTAGAGACAGCCAGAAAATCTGATAATGTGGCATAATTTATAGTAAAAAAAGCAAAACAAAAACAAACCCACACACATATTTATCATCATGCTCTTTGTGATCTTTCATTTCTTTCTCATTAGCTGTTGTACTTGTGCCAAGTAGGACAGTTCCCCTTATGTCTTTCTATAGGAAAATGTCCCTTTTTCTGTTGTTGATATTCCTATCCACATTCTGCCCTTAGCAGTACCAGCTCAAGATGTCATGTTGCCCATTCATCAGGTCATGATGCCCAGTACTGAAAGTCAATAATTTTGTCACAAGGGGCAGAAAATTTCCTCATGCACCCTGCCATTCCTGGCTGTAAAAATACCAGCACTAAAAAGCAAACAGCTAACAATGTGCTGCCCTTTCCTGACATTTTAAATCAGCTGTCTGAGGTAGGGTTCCTCACTTGTAATGCTTTAGGACAACCTTGCTTCTCAGTTATATTGTTATATTAAGTCAACAGGCATTTCTGTGTTGCAGCTTGCAGCTGCATCATCCTCACATAACCAGTGGATATGGCTATACTGTACATCTGACTAGGCATTTAAATCAAGCCAAGAAAATGTCTGGGTGAATTTGGAGGTTGGTTAGATTGGCTTTTAATTTGTTTAAAATAAACTCAAAGATAAAAAAAATCAAAATCTTCCTCTTTCCACTTCTTGTAGTCACACCATATTGCTAATGAGATGAGAACAGGTGCATCTCCTAATATTCTAATTCACAGTCTCTTGAGGGGATTAATATCTTGACTCTTTAAATTGATATATTGCTGAAATGTGATAGGCAGCTTGTCAGTTCTTGCCCAAAGGAATGGCCATGTCTTTTTTGCCAGTCTTTTTTTCTTTCTAATCCTTTTGCTTCCCATTTTATAAAATGTTAACATCGTTTGGGTTATGCAGGTCAAGCTAATCAAGATCTTTCAGCAAATCTGTGGATATGGAGATTGTGTCTTGTGAAGAGAATTTTTGTGACTTCTGAAAATGTTTTTCCTCTGATAAACACATGATGGTTTGTCAGCCCAAAATATTACATTTAAGCTAAGTAGATCCCATTCAAGGAGCTGTAATTTCATGAAAGGGAAGGAATCTCTAACATAAATATTATAATCCGCCTGAATGGCCTCAGTTTAATAATAGGTGGAAGCCTGTACAAATTTTAAGATTTTTGAGCAGGTTTTTTTTTAAATCACACCAGCATCACAGACCCATCTAGTGAGGACATGAAATTATTGGTGGTTGCTCCTAGGCTGTGAGATTCCCTCCCACAGGAGGCTAGGGTGCCCCGTTTCCATCTCTTTCTGCCAACCACCAAAGGCCATATTATTCAGACAAGGTTGGCTGTCAGCTTGTTGCAGAAGGGTCTTTTAATAGAGAATACTGTGCTTTTATCCTGACCACTATGTTTTAAATGTTTTCAGACTGGTTTAAATTGGTGTCAATGGGCCTTGGCAGACGACGAGTCGTCTCCGAGCCCAGGAAGAGGAGGAGCAGCTGCATGCGCGGCGCTCCTTCCTCTTCCTGAGGTTGCCCTCGGAGCTGCCGGCCCTCCGCACGGCCGGCGCTCCCAGGGCAACCTCCCGCCGCAGCGACCGCATGCGCTGCGGCGGAAAAGACAGCGAAAGTGCGCCCTACGCGTTTAGGGCGCACTTTCGCTGTCTTGAGGAAGGAGCGCTGATTTAGCACTCCTTCCAGGGACGCCGCCGGTGCGCCGAGGTGTGGAGGCTGCGGCCCTGCGGCGCGCCAGCCCAGGGCATCCTGGACGCCCTCGTCTGCTTCCCCCCGTTGATAGGATTGCTTAATTGTTCTTAACCTTTGTATTATAAATTATTTTAGCTTCTTTATTTATCTATTTATTTATTTATTTATTTATTTATAGCTGTGTATTTATTTTGTTTTTAGCCTATGCTCTGTGTTTGCATATGTACACGCAATGTGTACAGGATATAGATATAGATAAATGTGCGCAAGGTGAGCAGCCCTTTGGTATTGAGATAGTACTAGGCAAAGCATTACCTGCTCATTTTCATGTCTGTTATATTTTATGGCTTTTATTGACATTTTTAGAATCTGAAGTTCAATATGTTTGGAGAGCCAGACATTCTCCACCTCTTGGGGGGGTTGCAGACTGCCAGAAATAGTGCAAATTGAATCCACTTTTAGGGTTAGGGTTAGTGCTAGGGAATCATGGGGATTGGTTTTTTTCTGAGACATTGAGCCTTATCTGTCAGAGAGCTCTGGTGCCACAATAAAATACAGTTCCCATGATTCCCTAACCCTAACCCTAAAAGTGGACTCAATTTGCACTATTTCTGGCAGTCTACAACCCCTTAACTTTAATGCACTCATTTTGGCTTAGAAGAGACTTAAACATTCAAAAGCTACCTCTCAATACAGCTCAGGCTCTACCTACACCCCATCTCAGTTGGGATGTTGCCCAAAGCAGTCTTGCAGTTCTTGCCCTATCATCTTCTTGCAGTACAACCTTAATTACAGTGCTTCTGTTCCACAGTTCTTACAAGCTTCTGGTCAAGAGACAGTCTTAAAAGGTAAAACATTTTTTTACACTTTGTCAAATGCACTTGCTTTTATGTCATGACCAGGGTATACCTGGCAGAAGCAGATGTGTCTACTTTTCATTCCCACAAGATCCCTCACAAGCCTTTGGGACTTTGAAGAGCCAATTACTTATTAAATAACAGATGGCATCTTAGATTATCCCAGATGAGTAAAAGCTCAGTTGCACTGAACAAAGGATTGTGATTAGCTAGTTGAATAACAATAAAAGAAATCCAAACAGCTGTACTAGAAACAAAAGAAAGATCCACATTTCCACCCAGTTCATTATCTTCATTCATGGTCACACAATATCATTTTAGTAATAGGACTACAAATTATACAGGTTCCTTTTCATTTCTTTTAACAAATTACTTTTTGAAATTCAAGTAATGCATTGATAATTGTTCCCAAAAGGAACACTAATATAGGCTTAGTGCAGTTTACATATAATTAGTGCATTTGTTGCAAAAGTCTTAGCGCAATCACTAAAGCTATATTTTAACTAATTTTATCCAATTTTTAAAATGTAATCTTCCTCTTAAAAGCATTTTTCCTTTTACTTGTCATTGATCTGGCTTGTGTGCATGTGTGTAGGAGGTAACTTCTCTGTTTCAATATCAGGTTTTTAGGCATGGTGCTTCACAATGAGCTGTACACATTTTAAAATGTATACATAACTAAAAGATACATAATAAAAAGATATTAGACACCAGTCCAGTCCAGTCCAGTCAATATTTTAGTAGAAGGCTTGATTATATTTATGCAGGATAAATGCAAAATAATAGTTAAATACACAGATTTTAACAAAATTAAACCACATGTTTTATTTTTGCACAATTATAAATTCTAGGTGTCTCAAAAGAATAACTAGAATAATATTAAATAATATGGATATAGGCAGTTCTGCAGTTAATCTCTCACCTGAATCAATACCTCTCCCAGATACATTAAAGGGGGATGCAGACCAGGGCGTCCAGGATGCCCTGGTCCGGAGCGCCGCGGGGCCATGGCAGCCGCACCGCGGCGCTCCTGCGGCATCCCTGGAAGGAGCGCTAAATCAGCGCTCCTTCCTCAAGACAGCGAAAGTGTGCCCTAAACACGTAGGGCGCACTTTCGCTGTCTTTTCCGCCGCAGCGCATGCGATCGCTGCGGCGGGAGGTTGCCCTGGAAGCGCCGGCCGTGCGGAGGGCCGGCAGCTTCCAGGGCGACCTCAGGAAGAGGAAGGAGCGCCGCGCGTGCGGCTGCTCCTCCTCTTCCTGGGCTCGGAGACGACCCTTTTAGTTGTCTGCCGAGGCCCTAAGTTAAAGGAAGCTTTTCTATGTAAATGACAAATCAATTTAGCCATTTCTCAAATATGAAAATGTACAGCCAACCTATCAAACATAAAGCATTAACTTTTCACTGATGAAAACAAGCTACTCTAGTTTGCCCAACAGTGAAGGCATAGGATGCTGCAGACCTCCTCTTCCTTGGCTGGAGAGGCTGGCCCACTGCTGGAGGTCTCTGTATTTTGCTGGTGAAATGATCTGCTGCCACTGTCATCCCACCGCCACTAGGACCATGAAAAGGGAAATTAGGGGGCATCTCAGAGGCTTGTTTAGGGCACAAATAGGTCTGAAACCACAGCATCCCAGATGCCAGTGATCCTCATTATATATTGCGAAATGACAGTGAAGAGCATCAAACTGGTAAAAGAAAGGGGAAAAAGCAAATACCAAACTCCAACATGGACAAAGTCATGGTGGGCAGCCATATTGGTCTGTTACATCAAAAACAGAGTTTTGTGGCACCTTAAAGGCTATTATCTCACAAGGATTACAGTCCACACACATTTATGCTGTAGTCACATTTTTAATGCCGTTTATGCTGTAATAACATTTTTTAGGAGACTCAGTAACTCAGCGGTTAAGATGCCGACTCTGACGATTTCAAGATCGGCAGGTCAGCAAGTCGAGACCCAAGTCCCACATGATGGAGTGAGTTCCCGTCACTAGTCCCAGCTCCTGCCAACCTTGCAGTTAGAAAGCATGTAAAAATGCAAGTAGATAAATAGGTACCACTTTGGTGGGAAGGTAACAGCCTTTTGTGCAGTCATGCTGGCCACATGACCCACAGAGTCATCTTTGATAATGCTGGCTCTTTGGCTTAGTAATGGAGATGAGCCCCACTCCTTACGGTCGGGCACAACATGACAACCTTGTCAAAGGGGAATACTATTATCTTTACCTTTACGGATTGAGATTCTGGAGACCGGAGTTTGATTCCCCACTTGCCCATGAAACCCACTGGGTGACTATGAGAAAGCCACATGGTCTCAATTTCAGGGGAAGGCAATGGCAAACCTCCACTGAACAAATCTTGCCTAGAAAATCTCATGATAGGTTCATTTTAGGGTTGCCAGAAGTTGGAAATGACTTGAAAGCACACAACAACAACATTTTTTTAAAATCTTTGGAGAGCAGAGGGCTTGTCTGCCACACCCACCATCACCAGAGCCTTCAAAAGCTAAGAAGGAGCTGAGACTGCAGTCAGAGGGCTTGTTTGCCACACCTACTATCATCCCAGTGCCACTCAAGAAGTACTCTGGACTGAGAGGCCACCACTCTTGCCTAGTAACTGAGGGACTGAGGCAGCAGTGTGCACAGGGAGAAGGTGGCTCTGAAACATCCCCCTCCCTCGCCTTCTACCTTCTACAACAGTGTGATACTGGCACCGAAAACTGCAA
>CM034710.1:71219043-71248833 GCA_020142125.1 Phrynosoma platyrhinos | reverse complement strand
AAAAGCATGGGATGAGTCCTTCCTGAATCTTCGTTTGCGAAGAAAAGCAAGAGAGTGATACTCTCTGTGTGTGGTCATGTGAAGTTTTATATTTTCCTGCCTCCTGTTCTCTGTCTTGGGAGAAGAAGATGCTCATCAGGTAGCAGGTGGGCAGGCTTACTATATATACTTGACTATAAGTCGACCTCATGTATAAGTCCAGGGCAGGTTTTAGGGACAAAATTATTGATTTTGACATGACCCTTCAAGGTCCAAAGGAAGCATAGGAAAATGATACCAAAGAACTTACAGAATTCCAGAAGGTATAACTGTTCGTGCTCACACTAAAGGTTGATGGATGAAAGAGTAAAAATACAGTACTTACATTGATCTATGGATAAGTTGATTTGGGGTTTTGGGGTCATTTTTTTTATTAATATTTCTAGACATATACATGAGTATATACAGTAATTTCCCTACTCTCTGGTGAGCCAGGAACTACCCATGGTGGAAAATGAATTTCACTATGCTTCCCAGCTGTGTGCTGCAGAGAGAGTCCCCTTTTTCACTGCACAGCATGGAAGGAGAACATAGTGTATGTACACTTTGGTGTATGTGTGTATTGATGAGTGAATGACTGGATGTGCTTTGAATTTGTGCATATGTGGAATATGCATGAATGTACGGTATATCTGAGTTGGTGTTTTTTTTCATATTTACTGATTTAAAAATAATAGAGGAGAAAAAATTGATGATGTTAATCACAGGCCTGCATTTTGTCAGGATGTTGTTAGTGTTCTGACTGTGGATATCTATGCAGGCAGGCCACTCCACCTTCTGGCCATGTCATACTCGTAAACAAAGCATTTTAAAGTCCAGGAAATTTTAATTCTATTAGCAAAATAAAAAGGTTCTTATTAGGCAGAGAATATTGAATTTCTCAAAAAGCCTCAATGCTTTTGCATTAGGAAAATTTTAAGTGCTGTTTGTTTGTTTAAAAAAGTTTTACCTTTGTTGGAGGTAGAAACGTCAAATGGTAAAGTCGGGTTTATGGCCTTGCAAAAGACTGAGAAATCTTGGCTCTCATGGGAAGTAATGGAATTTAAATTTCCTGGACTTTAAAATGCTATGTCTCCCAGTACCACATAGCCAGAAGGAGAGTGGTCTGCCTGCATAGATATCCCTTCATACTCAGAACAGCATCACAACCTTCTTGATGAAATGCAAGCCTATGGCTAACATCATCAGTTTTTTCCTCCTGTGTTATTTTTAACACCTCTGCTGATGAAGAAACCAGTGGAGCTTTGAAAGCTTGTGACATATATTTTCTGCAATTTGGTTGGCCCAATAAAGGTATCACTGATTTGTGGGTTTTGGATGTTATTTTACTTCATATAAAAATGTAATTTTAATGCAATTTTTGTTGATGTATTTTCAGCCTTATAAGCTTTCTTTTTCTTTCCCTTCTATTTTGCTTTCTTTTACTATAACTACCTATAACAGTTTACCCTGAAGGATCCAAATCTGTACAAACTCAGCTCAGTGGCCTCACTTGAAATTTATAACCTCTAAAGTCAAGGCCAGATTTGACCAAAAGGACCTCATTAAATTTATTGTATAGAATTTTATATAAGGTTCATGACCATGAAACTATTTTTGTTTTTAAGCCAGCAGTAAAAGAAAGATGAACATGTACAAACAAAATGCCACATGATTTTTATTCCTCTACAAGCCATTTCTTACCTCCAGAAATCAATAAATTGTTTACATCCAATTAGGTACAATCAAAACCAGCACAACAACATATCTGTTACATCATTGTACAATCACTGGTAGACTTTTTAATCCAAGAGATAACTGTGAACTGGGAATAATAAATAAATGCAAATAAACAACAGCAGGCTGTTAAATACAGGCGTTATATTCCTAATGATTATTTTAGAATAAACTAAACCTGCTCAGATTCTATGGCAGGAATAACAGAAAAAAAGGTCAAGAGTTCCAGAAGTTCAAGATAAGTCAGCAGTCCAAGAGTCAAAAGTTTCGGGCCAAGGAACAAGGAAAGACAGAGGCTTTCACTAGGAAGCTCAGATAATCTCTGACACTGAGGCAGACCTTCTGCATCTGCTTAAATTACCAAACTTCAGGAGCTCAGCTGAGGCTGAATGCTCCGGCATTTTTCATAAAGGGCCTTTGCAGACTGCCAGAAATAGTGCACATTAAATTGAGGCACTGCCCTGGCTCAGTGCTAGGGAATCATGGGAATTGTATTTTTTTCTGAGACATTGAGCCTTCTCTGTAGAGAGCTCTGGTGCCACAATAAATTACAGTTCCCATGATTCCCTAGCACTGAGCCAGGGCAGTGCCTCAATTTAATGTGCACTATTTCTGGCAGTCTGCAAAGGCCTAAAGTCTCCTCGAAAGCTGAAGGCCCTCCCTTTCTGTTCGACGCTGGCTGAAGGTAGGTATTGTCCCTTGATCCTCCTCCATGTCTGAAGGTTCTGCTGCCAGGAGGAATGGCTGCGGAGTCTCCTGGGAGACCACAGGCTTGCTGGAGTTGGCAAAGCAGAACTAGGGACCAGGCTGAGGCTCCACAGCTGCAGGCTCGGGTCCCAGAGGAAGTTCTGGCTCATCCTCCAAGTCCTCCTCCAGCCGGAAAATGACAGAAAGCAACAGCAACAATAATCACAGTTTCAATATGCAACCAGTATTTTGGCATTATATTTATCTACATCAAGTATGTTCTCACATACAAGATAAATGTCAAAACATTCATAAAAGTTAATTAATTGAAGGGAAATTTTTGCTCTGTCTCTAGGAAATACGGAAGGTTTCTTACATTCACAGCCTCTGTTAAAATAGAAATGAGATGGGAAGATATCTCCAAGGGGGAGTATTCTTTATCGCTGGGTGTATAAATAGCTTTAAAGTGATAATGTAAGTGAATGTCTCACATCTTCTGCTGGTAAATGGAACTAATAAAAGTGGCAATCCTAAGAGACTTCCATCTACAAATCAAATTCAGTCCTCCTGCTTTCATAAACTCCTTGGCATTTAATCAGCAGTGAAGTGCTGTTTATTGGTTTAGCTTATATCACAGATGCCTTCAAGATCATCTCCTAAATAAACTCAGAAGGAATGATAGTAGTGAACATTAAAATAGCTTGCAGATGCCTTAAGTTGTGGGCAGATTTGGTGAGGGGAGAGTTAAGATAAGGAATCAAGTTCCTGAAGTTTGTTAACTGTTTTCAAGGATTGGCTCTTGAGTCTGAAGTTGTAGACCAGACATAATAAATGCATAATAGAGCCTGGTGGAGACCTTTGGAATGATGGCATTTAAAAGCCAACCCAATACATTTTGCTGCAGGCGGTGAGGGGGCGACCTTCACTAATTTCATTCAAGTCAAGGTGTGTCAAAAGCCAGCCGAGGCAAAAAAAATTCTACAAGCACTTCCCCTTAGACCTGGCAGTAAAAAAGTGTTATATAATAAATAATCAATGTTTAATGTTCTTTTATGACATCTCATATCTGCTGCCTGACCCTTTGTAAAGACATACTCGGTTGCAATGATTCAAAGAGCTGCTCAGGATCTCGCAAGAGTATTTCACTAGCATGGTGAAAATGTTAAGTTTTTGTCTTTTTAATATAGTTCCCCCCATGCAATATTACAAACTGCTTTTCAAACTTTTTGTGGCTTTAAAAACAGTTTGTCTTTTCAAGAAATGACACACAAGGAAGGGGATGGCAGTGGGGAAGGGGATCAAGTCCAGGAGAAACTGCAGCTTATTCTCTTCCTCCAAGGCCAGGGTGATGGCAGTTGAAATGGAGGGAGGGCCATTCTTCTGCCTTTGAACCCAATTACAATTCTCTGTAGTGCTTCTGACTATATGGCCATAAAACAGCGTGGCTTCTTTTTAAAAGTCATTCATAGAAGACCCTAGTGTGTATTTGTTTTTTTTCATCTCCTAGACAGAATCATGAATAAACTGCAAGACAACCAGCAGCAGATGATACCATGAAGAGAAGCTTACGGGTCCTCTATTGCCAACTGCTTAGTAAGTAGATACATAAAAATTCTGTTTCACCACTCTTTTGCTCACACTGAAAAAAATAAAGTATGCATCTGTTAGGTATTATTTTTGGTGGTGTCCCTGAGAAAATAAGATGTCCTCAATTGATAGACTGCAGCCCAGATAAAAGGTTATAAATCAGCACAACAGTAATAATAAGATTTAAGTTATGATTATGGGCAAAGTATGAAATGCAAATAAACCTAGAAACAAGGTCTGGATGAGTGTTTTCTCCATATTTCCAGTGTTTCTATCCCAGAGCCAAAATAAATTATCATCTTTGTTGTTGTTTTTTTAAAGGTGAACAATGTTCCTTGTGTATGTGTGTCTGCACGCCTTCAAGTATTCATTATTTTCCCCACCAACATTTGTTTCCAGTAGCCCACAATATTACTGTGCTCTTCCCAGCAGCCCATCTTTCTTGGATTAAAGGTTAAGCATTGAATGGTTTTCTTTTGGGGCTCTTTGTTGTTGTTGTTGTTGTTGTTGTTGTTGTTGCTAATTTTCTCAAGTAGACCTTGACTCATGGTGATCCTATGGATAAGGCATCTCCAAGACAGCCTATCCTCCATTCCTCTGCTTAGGTCTTATAGGGCCTTTGCAGACTGCTATAAATAATGCAAATTGAGTCCACTTTAACTGCCCTGGCTCACTGCTAGGGAATCATGGGAATTGTATTTTTTTTCTGAGACATTGAGCCTTCTCTGTCAGAGAGCTCTGGTGCCACAATAAACTACAGTTCCCATGATTCCCTAGCACTGAGTCAGGGCAGTTAAAGTGGACTCAGTTTGCACAATTTCTGGCAGTCTGCAAAGGCCCATAGATTCATGCCCATGATCTCCCTAATAGAGTCTAGCCACCTGGTGTGCAGTCTTCCTCTCTACTACCCTCTCCTAGTATTATTGTCATTTCTAATGAGTCATGCCTTCTCGTGATGCAGACAAAATATGACAGACTCAATTTGATCACCTTGGCTTCCAGGGAGAATTCAAGCTTAACCTGTTCAAGAGCCCATTTGTTTGACTTTTTGGCTGTCCATGATATCCTCAACACTCTTCTTCAATACCACCTCTGAAATGAGCTGATCATCTTTTATCTACTTTTTCACTGTCCAGCTCTCACATCCACATGGTGATGGGGAATGCAGTGGATTGGACAATTCTATCTTTAGTGCTCAGTTGTACATCTTTGCTCTTTAGTATCTTGCCTAGTTCTTCCATAACTGCCCTTCCCATTCCTAGTCTTCTTATTTCTTGACTACAGTCTTCCTTCTGATCAATGTTTGATTCATGTTATTAAAAAAAGCTTTTTTGATTTCCTAATTGTCTAGGTTAAATTTATGTAGATCTTCTACAGTTATTATTTTTGCTTTCTTTATGTTCAGTAGCAAGCCTGCTTTTCCACTTCTTTGACCTTCCTTAGTAACTCCCAACTTTGTGATGTTTTCTACTAATAATATAGTGTCATCCGCAAATCTTAGATTGTTGACATTCCTTCCTCTTATCGTTACTCCTTTTTCTTCTGAGTCTAAACCTTCCCTTCATATGATGTTTTCGGTGTACAAGTTGAACAAGTAGGATGATAAAATGCAGATTTGCCTGACCTTCTTGCCAATTGGGAACCATTCTGCTTTTCCATATTCTGTTCTAACAGTGGTCTCTTGTACTAAGTACAGATTTCTCATCAAGACTATCAAATGTAGCAGCACTCCCATGTCTTTAAGAGCATTCCATAGCTATCCGTGATCTTTGCAGTCAAAGGTTTTGCTATAGTTTATAAACCACAGACTATAGTCTATAAATCACATGCTGGTTTTCTTTTGGAATTCCTTGGTGCGCTCCATTAGGCATCGTATGTTTGCAATGTGGTCCCTAGTGCCTCCCCCTTTCCTGAACCTTACTTGCATCTCTGGGATTTCTCTCTCCATATATGATTGGAGTTGTTGCAGAATTTTTAATAAAAAACAGTTCTGTGTTGCAGAATTTTAAGCAGAATTTTGCTTGCATGGGAAATTAATGCTATTGTCCTTTAGTTGCTGCAGTCTTTTGTGTCTCCTTTTTTTTGGTGGGTGGGATGTATATTGAATGTTTCCAGTCTGGTGGACAGTGTTTTGTTTTCCATATTTGTTAGCATATTTTAGTTAACACTAGAGTTGATTCTGTCTGTGTGGATTGTTGCAGTTCGATTGGGATATTATCAGTTCCTGGTGATTTGTTCTTTCCAATTTCTCTTATTGCAGCTTCCACCTCATTTACTAGAATTTGGGGTTCAACTTTGTATTATTCATCATTCCATGTGTCATTCATTATTTTCATCACTTTTATATAGCTCTTCTGTGTATTGTGTCCAACATCTCTTTATTTCTTCTTGGTCTTGTAGTATGTTACTCTTCTTGTCTTTGGTTTGAACTTCCCTTTGAGTTCCCTAATCTTGTGGAAGAGGTCTCTCATTCCTCCTTTTTTGGTTGTTGTCTTCTATCTCTCTGAATTGATTATTATTGATTATTATAGTAGTCCTCTTTATCATTGCACACTAGCAATTGAACAGTTGCATTTACAGTTCTTCAGAGCGGCAGTGGCGGCAACAAGTAAGCGAACCATGGTGGCAGGGGCTCCATGGTACGATAGCGGGGGTGTGTGTGAACACTCACCTATTGCTGAAATGGTCTGGGAACAGAACCATGTTGGAACCATGGGCAGGATACCATGGGGTTGCCCAGTGGTATCCTGCCCATATGTATAGGCCCTAATAGACTTACATTAAACAATGTGAGGATAAATATTTAAAATAACTGATAGAATAAATATTTAAAATAAAATAATGAGATTAAAGAAGATGGCCATGAAAATATGCAGAACAAAAATAGTCCAACAGTAAGAAATCTTAATGAAGATATGGGAATGTTTAAATTGATTACAAAGGAGAACATAATTATCAACAGAATAGTCAAACTGCTGACAAATCAATTCAACATGTAAGTTAGTGAAAATATATTTCCCTTTAATTTATTTAGTTTAACGTAAGCCTGTGTTCATTTTTCTTTCTTACTTATCACATTTATATCAGCTTATACTTGCACTTTGGGGAAATAATGCATTTTATATAAAGCTATCATGACATTCTAGCCTGCTTTCAGTGATGAATATATACAACAAGAAAAAGACTATTTTCTGAGCCAAACAAACAAAGAAGGAGGAAGGGGGGGGGGGAAGAAATGTCTCTAACCATGTAACTGTATCATTTATGTCAACCACCTTTCAATAGAAAAGAAGTTCAGTTAACCTCTTGAGAAACTGTACTAGTACAGAAAGTAGAGAAAACTGTACTAATATGATATAAACAATGAAAGTGGCACAACGAATTCTGAAAAATGTGTATTTCATTACAAATGGAAAGTAGAAGCTTTATTTGATTTGTGCAGTGCAGCAAATCCATTAGTCAAGTGCTGAGAATTCTTTTTCATTCTATTATTATTATTTGTTTATTCAATTTATACCTTCCCTTTCTCATAAGAACTTAGGACACAGTTCTAAAAGCACACAGCTAAAATTCACAAATTACAAATAAGTAGAATCATAAGTCTAAAATCACAAAATGCATATCTAAAATGGCAAATATTTTAAAACATAAATTACAAATATGCAGTAAAATACAAATGAAACAATTGCTTATTCCCTGAAAATCTAAGCAAAAAGATTTTTTAAAAGAAAACTGGTGCCTGAAATGCAAAAATGTGGTTGTAAATAAATAAATACATGTAAGTATTAAGTAGTTGAAGGGGTCAGTACAATCTATTTATTTAGAGTTGTTGTTGTGTTTGTGCATCTATGTGTGTCTATTCTGCTTCAGCAGGCTTTTTCCAATTGCTTTTCCACATAATACTGTTCCTAAATTTTAACTGCATCTCAAGCGTGAATAGGGCTGGAAGCATTCTGCTTGGGGACTTTTATCCTTAGGCAAATTGAGATAATGTCCCATGAGCCACATAGAAAAAATTCTTCTGGAAAAAAATGATGCAGCCTGAGGGAAGAATAAATGTTTATTCAGTTTTCTAATACCAACAACTCTTTATAAATAAAAATAAATAAATAAACCTAGCTACAAAGACATAATCTTAGCTCAGATCAATCCCAGGTGGGAGTTAACTAAGGCAGGTATAAGCAGCAAGTTCCTGAGTCTAGAAACTTGGGTTTGCTGATGCTGCTTTTCATTCCTCCACTCTTCCACCCGTGTCTCATTGAAATCAATCCCAGGCTGAAGCAGCAAGTGCCTGAATCTTGGAGACTGGGTTTGCTGATGCTGCCTCATGCTTCCGCACTGCTTCTGCCTGCCTTAGTGCTTCTCCCTTGGAGAGAGGAACCCGGAGGAACCCACCATAGAGGAGGCCACTGCTGTGATGCTCCTGGCTGCAGACCACAAAATGGCTGGGCAGTAAGTCACACCACCCAATTATAAGTTGATGAGAAATAGAAGTTTACTTTGTTCATCTTTTCAATAGGAGCTAGTTTCAAGCCAAGTACAGTCGCAACACTCATTTGTGGAGGATTCCCCTAACTTTTTTCTTTTCCACTTCCCCTGTGCATCTGTTATTGCTTCAAACTAAATAGAAACTTGACTTTTAAATAAATCTTTTTTCAGTGATACATTTGTAAATGCTTGCTTGTGCCATGAAGGTACACCACAGAACAACTGCAAGGAATAGGACAGGGATGGACCACCTCTAGCCTTAAGTCCAAATGCAGCCCTGGACCTAATGTGAAAAAAATTAACCTCAACCTTACTTCAAAAGCCCTGTGCAGGAAATGAGTTCAGACATCTTGCAAGATTGATCTGTTCTTCTCCCAAAAACTATCTTGGGGGGGGGGGGACTAAGAGAAAGGGAGTGGGAAGGATGGCAAGCAAGTTAGAGAGACAGTGGAGTGAGCACAGCTACATTTGGTTCTGGTCCTAACTGCCCTTTATTGGGTTCAGCTCCCCCTACAGAGTAATAGATTAATTGCTCCTCATTCCTGAATAAGATGCACTTGCATTTATTTACTATTTTAATTATTCCGGCTCTTGGACCCACATGTCACTAGTCTGGAAGGGCTGAATGTGGCTATGGATGGGTATATGCAAACAGGCAGGCAGAACTTACAGAACTGATTTGTATTGAGCACTGTGGGAAGATGGTGTTACTACTTCTAAATAAACTGAAGGTTGACAGCTAAATAATGTTTTTCAGCAATACATCTATAAATGCATACTTGTGCATGAGTCCCACTGAGTTTAGTGATTCTTACTTCTGAGTATTTGTGCTTACAATAGCATTGTATAATGCATTTTTACAGTGTTTCTAGTATAAAGATATAGCGGTTTTCCCCCTCTAAAAAAGCTGAAATACCTATATTTACTTTAAAAGTGGTGGTAGTGGTTAAGAAACTGGAATTCAAAATGGGCTACTTGATTAGTATCTTGAAATCACTATAGGACCTCTGTTGATAAGCACCAATCAAAGTGAACATGTGTCCACAGTTTGCTTCTATTTTCTACCAGGCTTCAGCAGACACTTCCATTATAATAAATACGCAGTTGGCTTTGGAAGGAGAGGGGTTTTTTTTTTAATCCATAATGTGGAGATTTAAGCCCTGCAGCATGAACCACAATAACTCAATAGAAATATTTATTGTGTTTTCTTTCTCTGTGGGTGTCTGCTGAAGCTGAATATATAATATTGAAAAGTCAGAAAAAGACCTATGAAGTCTTTGGAATTAGATAAGAGGACTGCACAGTTGTTGAGTGTGGGGCAGAGCCAGACTTAACAGCATAATCTGATGCTTGTCCAGTCAGAAATAAACCCTCTAGATTTTATTAGTCTTATTGCCTGATATACAGTTGCAGCCTACATTCATCAGGCTTGTATCCTGATAAAAGCAGTGGGACCAGTTAGTCATGATTTTCAATGGGAAAATAAGATTTGTGTAAAAGCTACAATATGGGCTTCAGTATAGGTTTCTTGAGTCTTTCAGTATAACAGTGATCACACTGATTTAAACAGAGACTATAGTATAGTCAGCCTTCTGTTTTCTCAGGGGATCCATTCCAGACACACACACCCTGCGAAAACGGAGATTTGTAAATATTCAAACCCCATAGACTTGACGGGGCACGCCCCCATGGCCACACACAAGGGTACACCCCATTGATTTTAACAGAGGTCACCCCTCCATGAATATGCAAAACTGTGGACTTCAAATCTGCGAGAACGGAGGGGCGACTGTATATAGTGAACAACAAACTCTGAATACAAGGAGAGAAGAAGAGAGAAACACAGCTCTACCATGCCTAGGACCAGAAGCAGGTGGAAGGTCCTCCCTCCATCCCTACTGCCTCTGCCATGGCCACAGAAGAAGATATAAGGCAGGCACAGGTCCACAATGCCTAGACCTAGAAGTGGATGAAAGGCCCTCCAGTTGCCGCTGCCCTGGCTGCTGAAGAGAAGAACCAGCTGTATCTGATGGACTTAATCTCTTTTCCCACTGCCATTCTCTTTCCCTTGTATGATGCAACTTGTTTAGGTTGTAAACCTGGGGACAAGGAACTGTCAAATTAACAATCTGTAAGCCACTCTGAAAGCCTTTGTCGCTGAAAAATGGGTATAAATACTCAAATAAATAAATAAATAAAATTTAGAAATACAAACATGCAACTATCCAAGCACAGGTGGCATTACTAGGTTGGCATTACCCAGTGCGATAACTCATTGTGTCACACACCCCGATTGACCTCTTCCATACCACACCATACAGAATCATTAGTAATGTTTTTCATACTAATGTTCATCATAAATCGTAATTCCCTTATATCACTGAATGTAATGGAAATAGTTGTAACATAAACAATTAGTAATATTAAAATTATACCTTTAAATTGCAATTATCATATGCACAGTCTAAATATATTTGCATGTACATTGTTTCATATGGTTAAAGTAAAAATATGGTTAAAGTAAAAATTCATAAGCTCCACTCCACTAAAATGTGATTTTAATTTATTTAAATTTTTTAAAACAAACAAACCTGGGGCCTCTTCTTTCTCTTCCCACTAAGCCTCGACTCACTCACACCATCTCTTCAGTGTTTTGTAAAGGGACATAAGTGGACACCACAGCCCATTTCTGCCAGAAGGCAGAAGATATTTGGGGAGTAGTGGTGTCACTTCCCCTTAGGGTATCACCTGGTGCAGCTTGCACCCCCTAGTGACACACCTGCCAACCACCATGTTCATTGACATGAAGAACATGTAGTGCAATGCATTACACAAGACTGCTTGAAATGAAAAAACAAAACAAAACTGGTGACTAATATCATGCATTTTAGATAAGAAGGAGCATACACTATTTCAGTGACATCTAAGGATGTCATTCTACCATCATTTATGTATGCTCTAATTATACTGGTGTCAGTGGAGCTTATGAATCTGTTCCTGTGAACAGAATTGTGTAGAACTTCCAAGAAAGATGAAAAGTAAGCTGGATTTCTGCTATGGAACTATAACCATATCTTAACAACTAACAAGAAGAGTTCTCAAGCAGAAATGGTGCACACAAACAGTTTGGATGAGAGGCAATCTCAACAATAATCTTTTCCAGGCAGAAAGAGTGATACCATGTTTTATATGAGCTGCATTCTACCAAATCATATAACTGATATTGTACTGTATCCTTCCAATCCAGGTATACTGAAAGGAGCTTTCTCAGACAGAACGCAGCATTGCCAGGGAGAGATTCACATTTAAACTAAAGAGGATGGAATAATTAATATCTGAGATGTCTGTGTGCACCAAGGATGTAAGCCTCCACTTATTTCATCCTGACACACACACAAAACAAAGGTTTTCTCCCCACCAAGTGAAATTATGAGAATTTAGAACATCTTTTTTGATGACCTTTCACATTCCAGGCCTTTTTTATGGGAAAAATTGTTCAAAAAGAAAAAAAATGTTTGTGCAAACAAAAAATTTCACGAAAAATCCCAAATTGTGAAACGTCTCACAGCATGCATACATCTTGCACATTACCAATGTATCACAGGAGAGACTAGACATTCCAGGACCACCAGTGTTCACCTCTTTTCCAAACTGGTTGCAATTGTGTATTAAACACTACTCCAAATCACAGATGCATTTCACAAGTGCTAGCACAATTCTTGCAGCCTCAGTAAAGTATGTGCAGATGTAGGCTATTAAAATAGGACTGAGACTATAGATTTGCAGCCCATGTTTTAAAACCCTGACAGTGAAATTTGGATTAAAAGCCAATCGACTCCTATACAACAGCAATGGCTCACTCAGTCAGCAGCCAGGCAAATCCCCTGCATTTGCCCACAGTGTCTCAGCGTACTTCGATAATTATCTTGACAGAAGGCGTCTTCACTTTTATGCTCATTCTGACACATTTATAAAGATCCAAACGAAAGCTCTTTCAAGTTTAATGAGAAACAGTAGCTTTCTATAATTCACATTCTCCATACATTCTCATTCACCATAGCAGATACAGCTTCCTTATGCAAGGGACTGAAATAGTACAATGAATTTATCTTCTACTAGACATATAAGTGTAAATTCATCATCCCAATTTAAAATTTGCATAAGCAGTAGCCCAAGGGCATTTTCATAGATGAAGCTAAAAGTCTTTTGAACCTCTCTCACACTGCATGTGTGAATGTAATCAAGTCCAAATAGGAAGTGAGGTGTGTGTGTGTTTAATTGAATACACATTCAGATGTAAGCTGGAAATAAAAGAAATCTTGGAGGAATACACCCCCCAATATTCCTGCCCCTGCCAAAAAAAATTTGTCTTCAAACCCTCTCTGGGGGCATGGGG
This sequence comes from Phrynosoma platyrhinos, assembly GCA_020142125.1. NCBI lineage: Eukaryota > Metazoa > Chordata > Lepidosauria > Squamata > Phrynosomatidae > Phrynosoma > Phrynosoma platyrhinos. The sequence goes on along the minus strand of CM034710.1, from coordinate 71,235,920 downwards.
CATTTTCACCATGTTTTTATGTCTTCCTGGGCCAGTTAAATATACATTTTCTGTTACTATTCCCTCCCAATAAAAAAAGGGTTCAAGATTTCAGATGTTATGTTGATATAATAATGCATTGATGCATACCATCTGTAAATTAAAGATAAATAAATCTATCAGATTCATTTAATCCCACAATCTCTCAGATATATAAAGAAATGTATGTATTTTAGGAACTCTTATAGAAAAGAAAGAAAACAAGCTTTTAACTCATCCCTAAAGTTGTTATTAATTCAGTATTGTAACCTGTTTCGTGGGATATGAAAAATTGCAGTTTCTGAATACATCTGTCTTTAAGCATGTCCTGCAATTACAGGCAAAAGTTTGTAACAATCTGCTGTGACAGTTCTTAACAGATAGTTCAATAGACTTGAATCTCACTACTTGCTTTCAGCCTGGAGGTCTCCTGTGCTGCTAACAAGTGTTCTACTGCATTTTTTCAGCTTGGAAGAATATAAGACTAAACAGCATGATATCCAGAGTCATTTGGAGCTATGAATCATGGCAGAAGTGCTTGAGAAAGACTGAAAATTCACACACTCCCCAAAGACTTCATGTCATATCTTATTTGTACTTTGAGGAAGAACTTACAGAATATTAGAAGCTTGAGGTCTACATTAAATTTATATGGAACTCAGATAATTCAGAGAAAAGTTGCAAGCTTCTTTGAAATCTAGACTTTTCTGAAACCTTGTTCTTCTTGAAGTCAGTTTATGAAACTCTCCTTCTGGTTTCTAGTTCCTATTTTTAACATATTTAAAAGTGGGTGGAATTCATACTTTGAAGCTAGGTTTCCTACAGGAAGGAAAACACCAAATTTGCCATATATTCTATGGTTTTGAAGGAATGTTGTCAAGCATGTTCTTTACTGACTGGCAATGACATAAGTGAGAGCTTCTGATTGCTGAGGTTACTGATGGCCAGGGACCTCTGTTATAGAACAGGATTTCTGTGACATGTTTCAGGATTAGGGCTATGTGAGGGTTGTTTTTTTTCTTCTTGTGGACTTCACCCAGTTCTTGGAGTATTGGTAGGCCAGACACGGTTTATGCACCAGGATCCTCACACTAATTGAGAAATTTAGACATGTTTGGGGTGGAAGTAGGAAGTGCTCATCTGAAAGTGTGAAGAATGCAGATATTTCAAATCTGCATAAATCATTGCTAAACATAGGAATGTGTTCAAGCAAAGTGTACAGTTTTCAAAATGTACCCAAAAAAGCCCTCATGTGAAAATTCATCCATTGTGTGCCTTGCAGTGTTTTTGCAGAAGAAAACTATATACAAAAATACATCTTAAAATGGGAACATCTAAAAAAGCATACAACTGAAAAATGCACACAAACATGTTTTAGTCAGTAGGAAAGATGAGTACAAAAAGATGTCCAGTTATGAAAAAGTAAAAATAATTTGCGCCAATTTCTTCATGGAGAGAAAAAAGCAAAGTCTCATTTTTTGTGGGTTTTTTGGGCCATGTGGCCATGTTCTAGAAGAGTTTATCCTTTTTTTTCCTACCTCTTCTCTTTTTAAAAAAAAGCTGCCTCAGTTGTATTTTACAGAGATGCGGGATATTATTATTATTATTATTATTATTATTATTATTATTATTATTATTTCCTGACGTTTCAACAGCATCTGTGACTGGCATCTTCAGAGAATGCTGGCATGGAAATGAGTGGGGTATATATATACAGTGTGACCCTAGGTTGGGAGGAGTGATTTACATGTTAATCTGTGTATTATTCTGTTGTTGAATGGCAAGGCCTCAGGGTGGGAGGATATGCAAGGAGGATTGTGTCTAATTAGTGATCCATTGTTTGCTGGAAAATCTCATAATTTTAGATAACAAATCAAGGATGGGTTCAGGTGAAATTTGAAGAAATGCAAATAGAAATACATGTGTGTATAGATAAACCTTTGGCTGCTGAAATTATTGAGTGATCATCAGAGTATTTGGGCCCGTCAAACAACTGCAGATGTTTAATGTTACAGGGTGGAGAATTTGCTGGAATTAGGGTTATTTTTTTTATCAGTCATCCTTGTAAGTATTTTGCAACCATATCCCCTCTCTCCAAAGATACAACAGATCTCAGCATCAACAGATGTATTATTAATCTATCTTCAGAAAGCAATATCCTTTTGCACAGCTTGAACATTTCTCTTGTTCATGGATTTGAACACTGCAATCATAACTCTAAAAATGGCTGTAAATCAGTAGATTTCTTTTTCTGTAATGAAACTTTAATAAATCAGGAATGATGGGAAGAGTTGTAAAATGACTTTAAAGCTGGTGAAGTTTCACAACAACAGTCAATCAGCTTTCTCCACAGAGGATACTTGGCAAAGAGGTGACAAACTCAAAGTATTATCCTTCCCTTGAAACGAGTGAAGTACTGACACAAATGTTTCATGGTGAAGCCTACCATCAAAGGTACATTTTTGAAGTATCTCTATAGAAAAATAAATGAGCCCTCTTTTGCAGGGAGGAGGGTTCTTGAGCTTACCAGCCTCCCCTTGAAATAAGCCTATGGCCTAAAGCAGATGGAGAGGAAAAACCAACTTACCTGATTTGTGGGGAGAACCTTCCAACTGCACCGCTGGTTCACACAATGGCCTGACGACTGATGTGCAGTCAGCACTGCCCCTCTCCCACTATGAGGTAGGATCCACCATAATGGGTTATTCACGGTTACGAACCATGCCACACTATTTTTTTCTGTTCCATTACAAATGTATGCACACGAGCACACAGCCAGTAGCTGCCAGTTGCCCCCTGTCCTGACCAGCCCCCAGCCCATTGGACATACCATGCAATCGTTCAATTGCAATATCAATCTAATAATAATAATAATAATAATAATTTTTATTTATATCCCGCCCCTCTGCCTGTACGGTGCATTGGGGTGCCCAGTGACGCATTGGCATAGCAGAGTCATGGTGGCCCACTGGTACATACCTTGTTTCTCCCCTGCCCAAGGGTCCTGTTGGACTGGCCAGTTTGTTAATGCTTTTATTGAATCCGTTGTATTGTTGGTAACCTGACATGCTTGTCATCATTTCACTCCACAGGGTGTGCCCTCCCCCCATCTCTGATAGTTCACTCTTTCCAGCTTGAACCAGAGGAAACCAGGATTTATTTGCTCTGGTGTAAAGCACCAAAATGCAGCTTGGGTCCATTTCCTCCTCTTTCAGCCACATTCTTCATCTAAACAGGCAAGTTCCGAAACAGGGTGGGGCCATTTCCTTCAGCCCATGTGGACAATCCCTAGAACACATCTTGGAAGACCAGTTTTATCTGCATATATTTATCAGGAACCCTGAGTACATTTGTCTGGAAGTAAGACCATGATCACAGCCCCATCTGTGAAATACCAAGGGCAGGGACTTCACTAGTCCCTTGAGTACAGAGACCCAGTCAGGCACCAGTTCAGCTGTGTCAATTACTCAGTCCATTTATCTGCAATAATATGTGGGATATATTTCTGTTGCATGTACTTTCCCCTAAAGTATTAGAATCATAGAATCATAGAGTTGGAAGAGGCCACATGGGCCATCCAGTCCAGCCCCTGCCATGCAAGAACTCACAATCAAAGTACCCCCAACAGATGGCCATCCAGTTTCTATTTAAAAACCTTCAAAGAAGACTCCACCATACTCTGAGGGAATATATTCCACCGTTGAACAGCTCTTACTGTCAGGAAGTTCTTCCTAATGTTTAGGTGGAATCTCTTTTCCTGGATCTGGATTTGCATCTTTTCCTACATCTGGATATGGGAGAATGTGTATTTCCTTCACTCTTCATGGGTAAATCCAGAGCTTGGTAAAGTTACTTTTTTTGGACTACAACTCCATCCTGGCTTGGAAATTCTGAGACTGATATTTTAAAAAAGTAGTATTTTCATGTTCTATGTAATCATCTGAGGCGCCCTGATGATGCATAAATGCCATAAATAAATAAATAAATAAATAAATAAATCACAGCTTCCTGTGAGTCATATTCTAATGTAGCAAATCACAGCACATTTCTTCAATGCCTGTCCACTAATTGCCTCCAATGATTCAGTGATTCCATCCTATGAAGCCTATTCATGCCTGGTATAGTAATTAGATCATGAACCTCTGTCCCATCAGTTGTACTGGCGAAACATGAGCAGGGATGAATGAAGCTCATTGTTTCACTTTCTATAATGTGCACGTTTGTTTAATTACAGCTTTGTCCTGTCTTGTTTCCACGTCAATTTTGAAACACTTTTGAAAATGGGACATGGATATTCTTGTTCTCTCAGAATTCTTCATCAAGCAGGGTGGGAGAACTCAAAAACTCACCATGTATATGACATTTTATTGAGTTAATAAAGGTGTTGCTCAGACTGGAATTTAGCTTCTTACATTTTGTTTTTTTTTTTAATTGGCTGATGAATATTTAATGCATTTTCATACACATGGGATTTGGAAAATGTTGTGTACATCATCTCCCCTAATTTATGTGTTTTTACTACTCTCTCTCCAGCAATGTGACTTTTATATGTGATTTTCCCTAAAGTGTGTTCTTGTAGTGTATTTCCTTATAGTTTACAACTCTTGATACATATTTTTGGTACACATTTAAACACCTTGGTATTCATCCAACAACTAGATCACAAAATTCAGAGAAATGTGAAAACTGAAGGATAATTGCCTTATAATTTGCATGAAGTGAATTTGTTTGGAAAGTGTGAATGACAAAAGATATGCTTTAATCTCTGTGTATGAGGAAGAGGTGATGGAACTGATAGGATGCCACCAGTGGATTATAATGATTATCACTAAATATCTGATTAAATATGTGTACCACCTTTTACCAAAAATGGATTCAAGGCAGTTTGCAGAAAAACAACATAATAAATCCAAGAGGCTGATGGATAAGTGGGAGGGGCAGGTAATACAACAGCACATAGGAATGTAATAGAAATAATCATTTATGTTACCTCCAACAAAGGTTATTTTTTTTAAATTGGGACTATATTTGGCATTTTTTACCAAAACAGCACCTAAAATTTTCCTAATGCAAAAGCATGGAGGCTTTTGTTCTCTGCGTAACAAAGGGGTTGTGACCTCACAAAGGATGGAGACATCTTGGATGTCAAAAGAAATACCTTTGTGTATTGCTAACAGAATTCAAATTTTATCTCTTGGTCTTTGGAATGCTTTATTCCCAGTGCCACATTGCCAAAAGGAGGAGGAGTCTGTTTGCATAGATATTCCTCCACAGAACAACACAACAACAACACTTCGAGAAAATGCAGGCCTGTGACTGTCATTATATATATATATATATATATATATATATAGTCCTGTATTTTTTTTAACATGAAGAAGCCAGTGGAGTTTCAAAAGCTTGCATTATGTATTTTGTGCATTTTGGTTGATCAAATAAAAATATAACTGTTTAGTGGATTTGGGATGTTATTCTACTTAACCATTTTATGTAGCGTGCATTGTGTTTATAGCATGTACAGATGTACCACCAGTGTAGTAGTGTACAGGAAACCACGCAGCCTACTTGTATCACTGGTTCATACTCTAGTTGCTGTGACATAACATATCTTCTCTTTGATGTCCATACCCCTCCCCACTTGCCAGTCAGCAAAGGTAACCTCAGATTGGTGGCAGAGTCTACAAATGTTCATTTTCATTCTCTCTGTCTCTTTCCATCTTAAATTTGTGACTAGTTTAGAATGTGGGCACTTTTAAAATTATCCTATCTTTGTGCACTACCTTTCCATGGTGATGGGATTGTGTCCTCCTGTGAGGTAAGCCCACGCTGACAGTAGCAGTGCTGCTGGTATGTTCTCCCACGTTAGACAGGCTTTTGCTGAGCCAGATTAAATGTGTCAACACACCTGCTGGGCAGCAGTACTAGTGGGGGAGGGCGACACTAGCTAAGTATCTCTCATAGATAAAGGCAGTGGTATCATAGCTAATTACTGAACATAAGTATGCATGGTAAACCCCTTTTGAATCTCTTTTACCACAAAAACGCTGTGATGAAACAATCCAATATGAAACAGGAGGTAGTGCCAGAATACAAAACTCTCAGGTCAGATGTCAATCAGGGAGCTACTGGCGTACAGCACAGAACAACTACAAGTAGCACTGTGGCCAATGACATAGCTGGACTCACGCCAAAAGGACCTTCAGCTGTTGGTGTGCTCAGAGGTGAAAGGAACGTCTGAAGCTGCATGAGACATATTATTGGAACATGGAATGTGAGAAACATGAATCAGGGAAAGCTAGATATAATAAAACAAAAAACGTAATGTATAAACATTGCAGTATTTGGGGGTGAGTGAGCTAAAGTGAACTGGAATGGGGCATTTAGAGTCAGATAATTACACAATGTTTTATTCAGAAAATGAAAATCTAGGAAGAAATGAAATTATAAGATTTTTTCTTATTTTATTTCAAGAATTTATATCCCACCTTTCTCCCACAGTGGGATTCAAGGCAGATATGGAATTCAAGGCATGACATAATAATGAGGAAAAATGTAGCAATAGTAGTCAAAGGATAAAATGCAAAGTCTGGCCAAATAAGATCAATAAGACTTCAGTCAAAACCCATCAACATAACCATAATACAAGCTTATGCTCCATCCAGAGGCTGAAGAAGAAACTGAAAGATCCTACACTGGAGCCAAGGAAGAAATTGATCACATACCAAAAACAGGACTTGTTAATCATAGGTGACTGGAATGCAAAAGTAGGAAACAGAACAGAATCAAACACTGTAGTAGAATTTGGCCTAGAATCAAAAAATGAAGCAGGAGAGCTACTGATTGAAATTTGTGAAGCCAACAGTTTGTTCATAGCAAACACATTTGTCAGCGAGCAAAAGAGGCTTCTATATACATGGACATCACCTGATGGCCAATATAGAAATCAAGTAGACTACATAATCGGAAGAAGCAGAAGATGGAGAAGCTCCATTTTCTCCTTTCTCTCTGCAAAGACAAGATCAGGAGAAGATTGTGGCACAGACTAATATCAAAATTTAGAATAAAGCTAAAGAACCCTAAACCAAACCTTAGGCCACAATGCAACCTGAAGAACAGCCCCATAGAATGTACTGATAATGGGGGGAAAATAGATTTGCACTTTTAATCATAATTGACCAGGAGCTGGAAGAAGCCTAGACTGAAGCCAGGAACACTGGGCCTTTGCAGACTGCCAGAAATAGTGCAAATTGAGTTCACTTTAACTGCCCTGACTCAGTGTTAGGGAATCATGGGAACTGTAGTTTATTGTGGCTCCAGAGCTCCCTGACAGAGAAGGCTCAATGTCTCAGAAAAAAATGCAGTTCCCCTGATTCCCTAGCACTGAGCCAGGGCAGTTAAATTGGACTCAGTTTGCACTACTTCTAGCAGTCTGCAAAGGCCCATTGTCAGGGAGGATTGCAGAAAGACTCTTCTTCTTTGCCTTCAAGTTGTTTCCAACTTATGGTGACCTAATGGCAAACCTATCATTGGGCTTTCTGGGTGTTTCTGAGTTTCCATGGCCAAGTGGGGAATCAAACCCAAGCCTCCAAGCCTACTCGTACACTCAAACCACTGCACCATGCTGGTTCTCGAAAAGACACTATCTGCACTCAAAAAGTAAGAGAGGCGTCAACAGATCACAGATAAAACTCTTCAAACATTTAAGGACAGACAAGAAGCAAAAGTAAAATGGGACAGATATATATAGGGTCAGAACCCTGAATGCAACTGTCCCCTTTGTGCAGGGACAAAGAAAATTAGTATAACAATCAATGCAGAAAAATAGGAGATGACAACAAAAAAGTTAGAACAAGAGCCCTTTTCCATAAGACCCAAGAAAACAAAGGGAAATTTAAACTAAGAGTAAGGATGGTCTATGACCAGCAGGGGAACACACTACATGATCAAAAAGAAATTTTTAAAAAGCCAAAGAGAAAAAATATACTGAAGAAACATATAAAAGAGATGAAAGAAAGACAGATTCATTCAAGAAAGAACGTGTTGAAGATGGACCCACAATTTTAGAAAGTGAAATGGAAGCCACACTCAAAGCACTTTGGGGAAATAAATCACCTTGACTGTCCCATATATGGTAAAACTCTTTAATGTAGAATTTTGAGCATTACTTTATTTGCATGGAAGATTAATCCAGTAGTCCAGTGGTAATTTCAGTCCCTGGTTTCCCCTTTCTTGGGAAGTGGAATGTATATTGAGTGTTTCCAATCTGTGGACCATAGTTTTGTTTTCTGCATTTGTTTCCAGATTTTAGTTAGTCTTTATTGATTGAAACAGTTATATTGGTATGCCAGCCTTTGATTATCCTAATGCATAATCTGCATTTAGGACAAGAGGTTACTCATAGGACCTTATCCCACGCTGCTCTCAAAAGTGGCAAGAAAGCGATATAAGCATCATTGCAGTACTATAGCGCTAGTATAAATATGGCGCTAGCGCTATAATAGCGCTATGGATAAGCTAGCGCTATTGCAATGCCCGCTGAAACCGACATTCAAAAGAACCCGAATGATGCTGCATTCCGAGCGGTTTCTTGTTGGATTCTGAGCGACGTCGTGTAATCACCCGGAAAACTATAGCGCTATAGCGCCTGATTCTTAGCGGATTCTGAGCGACGTCGTGTGATCACCCGAAAAACTATAGCGCTATAGCGCCTGATTCTTAGCCGATTCTGAGCGACGTCGTGTGATCACCCGGGAATGTATAACGCTATAGCGCCTGATTCTTAGTGGATTCTTGCTGCTTTTGGCCCCGTGGGATAAGGTCCTTAGTACAGAATATAGAGTAAATGAATGGTTTCCAGTTGGCAAGGGAGTCAGGTAAAGCTACATTTTATCACCTTCTCTGTTTAACTTGTACACTTAGTATATCATATGCAAAGCTGGATTAGACTCTAAGAAAAGAGGTGTGAACATTGGAAGAAGGAATATCAACAATTTAAAATACACAAATAATGCCATGTTACTGGCAGAAAATAGCAAAGACTTGGAATGACTACTGAAGAATGTTAAGAAAGAAAGAAGAAAGACAGGTATACAGTTGAACCTTAAGAAAACCAAAATAATGGCCACAGATGATTTCCATAACTTTAAGGTAGACAGTGAAGACACTGATATAGTCAAATATTTCCTATAACTTGGCTAAGTTATAAATCAGAATGGAGACTGCGGTCAAAAAAATCAAAAGAAGACTAGAACTTGGAAGGGCAACTATGAAGGAACTCAACAAGATCTTGAAGTGTAAAGGTATATCACTGAATAGCAAAGTTAAGATTGTCCATACCATTGTACTTCCAGTTACCATATCTGCTTGTGAAAGCTGATAGGCAGAAATCAACTCTTTGATTTGCAATATGGTGCTAGAGAAGACTTCTATGAATATCCTGGGCTACCAACATAACAAATAAGTGGGTCAGAGCAAATCAGGCCTGAGCTCTCCCTGGGAAGCCAAGATGACTAAATTGAGTCTCATGAGAAGACATGACTCAGTAGAAAAGTCAATAATGCTTGGCAAGGTAGAAGGCAGTAGGAAAATAAGAAGACTGCATTGCAGATAGTTAGACTCATTTAAGGGAGTCACAGGCCTGCATGTGCAAGACCTGAGTGGGGTTGTTGATGATAGGTGACCTGGGAGTCATTCATTCTTCCATAAGTCAAAGTCGCCATAAGTCAAAGTCAACTTAACCGCAGTTAACAACAAACTTTGTGCAGGAAGGCGGAAAACTGGCCTAAGGCAGACTGATTTCATGAGGACAATCTTCCAAGAGGGCTAGTATGATATAGTTGTTAAGATGGTAAGATTCAAGCACCCACTTTGCTGTGAAAACTCACTTAGGGGCTCTGCAGATGGCGCAAAGCGCCATTTTGGAGCCAGGGATGGGGAAGGGCAGCTGGACGCCGGACACCCCAACCCCTTCCTGAGGACATCAGTGGAGCGCACACCATTGCACACAGAGAACACTCCGATGACGTCCTTCCAGTGCAGCATTTTTACACGCTGTGCCGGAAGAAGCACAAAAGAGCCACGTGGTAGCTCTTGCGGCACCCTTTCCGCGGCTTGGGAAAGGAGCGCTATTTTGGCACTCCTTTCCCAGTCACCGAAAGGGTGGATTGGGGCCAAGGCATGGGGCAACCTCGGCCCCAATCCTTGGTTCTCGGGGCGGCCCACGGCCACCCGTCTGTAGAGGCCCTTAATGTCCTTGGGCCAATTATTTTCTCTGTTGGACCCAACTGACCATGTCACTGTGAAGGTAAAATGGAAAGAAGAATAGTCATCTACACCCTTTTAGTTAATTGGAGGGAAGACAGACTATAAGTGTAGCGAACTAATGATTGCTGCTTTAAGCAGTACCAGTTAATTAGCCTTCTTGAATCAAGCAGATCCACTCTTCTATATTTAGCTGTATCCTTAGCCAACTGCTTTTACTAAAGACTTGTTCCTTGTTGGCAGATGTTGAATGCAGATGGGCTGCCTATAATCTCAGAACTGCCTCCATTTCCCTCTTGCACTGAAAAGCAATCACAACAATTAGTGGATAGAGGTTTTAGCCCTTTATGCTCTGAACTACAGATGTTAACTTTTCCTTCCATAGAGCAAAACAGAAGGAGACTTTTGCCTCATGTTTTCAAAGGTCAGCCCTGTGTTTTCAAAGATCCATGTTCATTAAAATTTCTCAGCATGTATATTTGCATAAAGAATTGGTCAGCCTATCAAAAAACAGGCATGTTACTTAAGCAATTACTTTAAAAATTCTTTAAAACTTTATTGCAATCAGCTTTTCAATAATCAGTTTCCACAAGTCTGGTACACAACTTCTTAAAATATGGTCTTTCAAACTATTTCAACCAAGGACCAGCTCTTCTGTTTCTCTTATAACCCATGATTTAGTTCTCACAATGGTGTTAGGCCTGTGTTTACTATTTCAAACTGAAGATTGGGGCTTACATGAATGAAGGTTCAGTCATGCAAACTTGATGTCTCCAAATGGAAAATTGGCAAAAGTGTCCACTTGTCCTTCCCTACAGAATATAGTCCAGAATCTAAAGTTACTTTTTAGGAGAATGAATACAATGGCTCACTGAAGCCAGCCATAAGTGAGCAGTGGTAGGATGATGTTCTGCATCCCAGAGCACCATGCTACCAATAGTTATGTATAAACTTCAGCCTGTCTTTTTATTCCTTCTTCTAAAAATTAATTTTGTAAGTTCTGGAATAACCCTCTATATAAAGGTCTGCCAGAGGATCTGTTTGATAGCATCATCTCCTTGAAACACTGACTGGTTCAAGGCTAGTTTAATGATAAAGAGCAATAAGAAATAAAAACACAGGGACTTTGATGTTGCTCATCAGTAGGTAAAAGTGGGACAACAGATGGATTCAGCACATGGGTCCCAACCTCCCAATCTTCTCTACTCAAGTGTGATGAATTATAGTTCTGTTTAAATTATATTAATAATTTATAAATTTGCACACATACATACAAATGTGCATGTGCAAAATTTATGCATATAGGTCACTTTTTGGCAGTGTAAAACTGGCTACACTAACCAAAAGGCTTGCATATACATTTCAGTTATGGAGGATCTCTTAAATGGAGGAACAGTTAGTCATGTGACATAAATAGGAAATAATCATTCGGTTGGCCACAACTCCCCTATTGTGAAATATGTTAGCAATCCAGTACTTAATCCAGCTGTCCAATATCTGTCACCCAACTATTTGAATGCACCTGCCAAGTATATCTGTCCTTTACTTATGCAGCAATGCATATGTCACCTCTTACAAATAGCTGAGATGATAGCAGCATCTAAGTCAAGTATTGATACGAACTGCTTTTATGGCTACTTTGCTTTTCTGCTCCCTCCTGGCCCTTTTTCTTTCATTTACAGAAAATCTTGACAATGGCCGTTACCATAGTAATGTGGCAGACTAGTTCAAATGATGGGAGGGGCAGGAAATGAAAATGTAAAGAATTAGTCCTAATGAACTGACGGAGATTGCTGTAGCCAAAAGGTATTCCCCAAAGCAGGGGTAGGCAACATTTCCCCTTTAAGGGCCGAGGGACTTCAGCTCCCAGAATCCCAGGAGCTATTGGCCAACATGGGACTATTGGCCAACATGGCTGAGGCTTCTGGGAGCTGAAGTCCCTCGGCCTTTAAAGGGGAAAGGTTGCCTACCCCTGCCCCAAAGCATAACAGCATATTTGGATGAAGAGTAATTAGCTGTAATTGCCAATGAATATTACCCTAGTTATTACAGTATGACTAAACAAAGAGAAATAAATATTTGGGGGGGAAGTAGATGTTATGGCAAGACATTTTGGTTTCTGCCTTCTTTAGTGGATATGCTTAGTGGTGTAGTAGTAGTTTGACTCTGGAGATCAAGGTTCAATTCCCCTCCCAGCCATGGAAACCTAATGGGTGACCTTGGTTGAGCCACACACCCTCAGTCCTAGAAAACCTTGCTTATGGATCACCATAAGTCAGAAACAACTTGAAGGCATGCAACAAATAAATAAAATGAGCTGTATCTAAGATGGTGTAGAATACAGAGGCTGTGGATTGCACCCAAGTGGATGTTGATAGTAAGTGTTGTTATTTTGTTGTTATTGTGAGTGGCTGCATTGAGGTTGTTGGTGCAGCTGCTCTGAATAAGAAGCTGACAATAGAAGGGAGATAGAGGTACCGAGCATAATGTCATAGACAGGTGATATCATCCATGGTGCTTCTGTCTCTAGGCTTGTGTGAAGTGCCTTTATCCAGCCTTGCCTTAAGTTTCCAGCACCACCTAAAGTTTGGCAGTCGTAGTGGCAAAAGAAAGAGGGCTCATTCCCACTTGCATTTAAGCTGGTTTGCAAGTCACATTTACACACCAGGTTGCTGAATCGATTCAGGCCAATGGATTGTTCCGCTATGGAACTGAATTATTTTATTATTCCATGAATTCATGGCTTTTATGACATGATTGTCATTCCTACTAGATTTGCGCTGCTACAGAATGCATGCTCAGTATCAAATGTGATTGATCCATCCCAGGACCAGTGTGATTTAAAAGGGGCCACTTGGCAGCTTTGAAAAACAAAATCCATATAGCCCATGGAAGTCAATATATAAGACATCACTGAGGCAGAGCTGTGAGGAGGGGAAATGGCAGATTTCTCAAAACCTGGGGCAGGATGGGTAACACCCCTCTGCCCACCCTCTGCCCTAGTCCCTCCCCTCCAGTGCAGTGCAATTGAGATCCGAATGTTGTTCACATTTGTTGAACATACTTGCAAAATGATTCTTTTCAAAAGAACCACCAAATGATCCATCTTTGGAAGAAGAAAAAAGCAATTGTTTTGCATTTGCCTCACTTCACTTCGCTTCTCCACGAGTTAGACCGAACACAGTTGAGTCTGAAATCAATTCCAATGTGTACTAGGCACATATAAACCGATCTTCAAATCAGTTTAAATCATAGTGGGAATGAACCCAGAGAGTGATCAGAGTGGTAGGAAGGAGAGCCAGATATTTTTTTAAAAGGCGATAGTGGGGGAAGTAGCAGAAGATTTGGGGAAAGAATGGAGTGTTGGGAAAAGATCTGACACAAGAAGCAAAGAGAGGGAACTCAGGAAGAACCTTAAGAAGGAGGTCTTAGAAGGTTGGCAGCAGCATGAGGGAGAATCAGAAGGGCAAGAAGCCAGAGGGAAGACTGAGAAGGTCAGGATTCAGGAATGGAGGTATTGCCAGGGAAAACTACCCCTCTGACTCTGTGAAGCTTTGTCCTGACACCATCCTTCCCCTCTTACAAAGCCATCATCTGTGGCAAAGAGTCTAGACTCCCCAGGTGCCTTCTCTGATCTGGATACTCCTAAGAAGGCAGCAAATCTGATGGAAGTGGGGGGAGTCCTCTGGGGCCAGTTATGAACCATCCCTTTATCCAAGGCAAGATAAGGACAGTTCATGGAGAAGGAGGTGATGGAGCTCTAATCAAACACTTACCTGAATCACTTACTTATGTGTTATCTGAATTAAGAGAGTTTATACCTGTTTAGAATTAAGTTACCTGTAATCATCAAGTAGTATTGGAACTCTATCCTGGGGTAATGAGAAAATTGAACAAAGAAATAAAAACACTATAGTCACAGTTGTGACAAATTAGTGTTCACAGGGGAAAGGGCTTCCAATGGAGAGGGCTGGCCTGGTGGAGCTCCTGGCTTGGCCATAATTGATTTCCAGCTTGTGAGTATGTGCTGTTAAGGTTTTAACTCTGTATATTTGGAATTTGTCTCTCTTCTTTGATATATCTGATGGTATTTCAGTTCCAATTATACGCATGGTTCCTGAAGTATGTACATAAGTCAGTTGTTGTTTTGTCTTACATAGGAAATTACTACACATGGCTTTTAGATCTGGAAAATAGTGGCTCTGGTAGTACTTATCGCATGACAATGCTTCCCACATGTAGCTGCCTGGGTCCCCTAACCATAATTAGGGCATCCTTTTTAATTAATAGGAGAAATCCATCAATGAGACCTCAATATCGCTTGTCCCAAGGTGCAAAATGTCACTCCCAAGGCAGATGCATTCACTGCAGTCACATGGTGTCATTGTTCCCCTCTCCCCCTTGCTATTTCCAAGCAACCCGATTATCTTTTCCCCCTATTTCTTCTCTTAAAAACAAAATCAAATTGCAGTAGCAAAGCTCCAGAGTTGCATGAAACAATGAAAATAAAATAAAAACCAGAAAGCGTGCTGGGTAGGGCATAGGGCAGAGAGGCATAGTTGAGGGGCAACCAGGAAGCAAGTGTGATAGCAGTTGCACAATTGAGAAGATGTGCAGTGATGCAGTTCTACAAACAGGTATAATTCTCTTTACACTGACAAGCACGACTGCAGTGAGAACAGGGCTTGTGTGGTAAAGGACATACTGTAGATATCATCCTGGACATCTGCATGCAGCGACATAAATTAGTTTGCTTGACCTTTATATAGGAGATCCAACAAGGCCCAGTGTTCTTAAAAATGACTGACAGCCTAAGGTAAATGGTGTGAGCCAGAGTTGTTTATTGATAATTTCAGGATAGCTCTTACTAGAATTACATTGTTCACTGTTGCTTGACTCATATCTTTCATGGAGAAATTTCTCTCTCGAAGAGATAGTTTTTTGCTTTATGTTATAGTCAATAATGTGAAGAAGATACTTGCTGTGAAGCAGGTCTTTCTTAAGGTCACTAGTTCTTGAATAGTAGTTTTCTATGGTGTTAACAAATATGTCTGATTCTGAGAACGAGGCTATATTAATATTACTATTTATATGTTTGGGGTGGCAGGATCTCTAACCTAGTTGGTATGAGCATCAATGGGATTATTGTAAAGATCGGTGGCTATTTGATGGTTTTCATTGGTGAGGACAACATTAAGGAAAGGAACATATGGATGTCTGTTACTGTTGCTAAATGTAAACTTAATTGTAGGATGAATTGAATTGTTATAATGTTTAACCTTCTTTCCTAACTCTTAATCCAGACTATAAAGATATCATAAGTATACTGCCACCATAGAAGAGATTTGCTATATATATAAATTTCTATCTATATCTATATACCAGAGCTTCAGATGAAATGCAGTTCATGTAACAAGTTACTTTTCTCGACAATAAGGGTGGAACAAAGATATATTCCAAAAAGAATGTAATTTGTGGGAGTGGTTTTACTAGGGCATTTTTGAGGTCTTTTATCAAATTTTTGAGGCAGTATAAAGGGGTTGGGGAATAGACTCAGTTCCCATCGTTCCTAGCTACCATAACAAATAGTGAGACTATGAAGGGAGTTATATCTAGAGGGCTACACATTTTAGCATAAAGTGTCCCTTTGTAACTTTGTAAAGCCTATGTGAATTATTGTAGTATGTTAGTTATCTTTCCTCCACTCTAATTTGGTCTGAAATAAATTTAAGCAAAGAGAATTCTGAAGCAAATTCTCCTAACTCCAGTTCTATGGGGAAAAGAAATATATATATTCTGCTAAAATAAATAATATTTTATTTAAATAAATAAATAGTATTCTGCTAAATAACTCCTTCAGGGCTTGTTTGAAAGGCTGCATTACTCTATTTGGCAAATGTTGCTCTCCCTGTTCCTGCTGCTCTCTAGATAATGCTTCCTTGATTAAAAAACCCAAAACCCTGTTGTTTCGCTTTGAGAAGCCATTCTTCTGCATATTGTGGTAACATGGGGAATATCATATAACCTAATAAAAATGTTGAAAAGGTCATTCTGTCAGATACGCTACAGTTAAAACACCAGTGGCAAATCAGTTGTTTGGCTTTCATATGTATGATGCTCCCAGTGGTCCTTAACACATAAATGCCCCCCCCCAAGTTTTATTATTATCTGTAGCAGTACACTGCCCTGAGGCTATTTCTAATTTATGTTCAAATTATAACAACTACTGGCACTAGGGAAATCCCCAAAATGTCTACTCCTTTAATTTGGAATTATGTTCAATAGCATTGCAAAGGTAGCTCTCCAGATGTTGAAAATAGGGGTGGGCACAGGATGGTTCTTGCATTGTAATTCCATCAGACCTAGTCCATGATGAGGGGTGACTAGAATTGTCAACAACATGTGGACATTGAATTAAAGGAGACTTTCTCCCTGATAAGTATGGGAACAGGATTACACCATTATTCAAATACCCTCATTGATGTTCTCGATGCAATATATGCATCTTTATCCCAGGGATGAACATTTTCTAGGTGTATAGGGACCATTTGGGGCCTGTACAGACTGCCTGAAATAATCCAGCTTGAGACCACTTTAAC
>CM034710.1:71143808-71165515 GCA_020142125.1 Phrynosoma platyrhinos | reverse complement strand
CAAAAAGGTTGCCTACCCCTGCTCTATGACAATAAAAATAACATAATTTAAGACCTGGAAGTAATAAAAAGACATTGGATGCAATACACAGAAGAATTATATAAAAGAGATAACAAAATGAAGGACACATGGAACGAAGAGCCATATGAAGATGAACCCCAAATTCTAAAAAACGAGGTGGAAACTGCAATAAAAGAAATAGCAAAAAAGAAATCACCAGAAACAGGTGATATTCCAATTGAACTGCTGCAATCCACATTGACAGAGTCAACTTTAGTGCTGACCAACATATGTCAACAGATATGGAAAACAAAACAATGGCCAACAGAATGGAAGCAATCAATATACATCCCCATTCACAAAAAAAGGAAACACATGAGACTGCAGCAGCTATAGGACCATAGCATTGATCTCCCATGAAAGCAAAATTATGCTCAAAAATCTTCAACATAGACTCCAACCATACATGGAGAGAGAATTCCCAGAGATAGTCCCCAGTGATGGTGCGTGCAGGTGGCTGTGCCACCATTAGGGACAATGGGACCTGAAATCCTGTTGTCACTGATGGTGGCATGGCCACATGCACATGCCTCCACTGTGGACAGTGGGGGCTGTCCCTAATGGCACAGTGGCCACGTGCCTCTGCCACCATTGAAGTCCTGTTGACAGAGCCCCTGTGGATACCGAGGGCTGACTGTTGTGGGATTAAACAGATAGGTAAGATAGGTTTTTTACTCTTAGGACCTCCTTTACATCTATGTCATGACCCCCTGACCACTCAACATAGTATATGAATAAAAATATTTTATTTTATTTAGTGTATTTTCATTTGCACATTCATGTATATACATAGTTTAACATTTTATAAGGAAACAACATCATTCAAATTAGAACAGTTTTATCTAAGTAAATTCAATATGTAACTTAACATATATGTACATTTTAAACATAAAAAACTTTAGGAAGAGGAGGGGAGAATCAAGACCTCCAACTCTCATCCCCCCACCCGGAGTCCCACTCCATCATTTAAGAACCATTGTAGTCCAGGTATACAGTTGGCTCTCCATATCCATCCATGGTTTGAAAATTTTCCAAAAATATATAAATTCCAAAAAGTAAACCTTGATTTTTGCTATTTTATATAAGGGACTTCATTTTACTATGCCATTGTATATCATGGGGCTTGAGTATCCATGGCTTTTGGTATCCACAGGGGTGGGGGGCGGGTCCTGGAACCAAACCCCAGAAGATGCCAAGGGCCCACTGTACCTTAACCAAGAGCCGATACAGACAACCCGAAAGGGATGGCACAGAGCCACCCCAGGAGCAGCGGATCAGGGCTGCAGCAACTGCATGCCATGGCCCCAATCCTCCTTTTTGCCACCCCAAAAAGAGAAGCAAAATGCCACTCCTTTTGTGGGTGGCAAAAGGCTGCCCTTTCAGCTGCGACGGCGGCTTTTTTGCGCCCTTTTGGCACAGCGTGTGCACATGCTGCGCCAAAAGGGCATCCTGATGCTGTACACCATGCAAATGGGCGAGTGGCATCAGGACGGGGTCGGGGTGGTGTCGAGGCGTGCAGCTGCCCCACCCAAATTCCATCCCCAGGCTGGCCCTTTAGGGCAGTCTGCATCAGCCCCAAGTTGAAGTGTTTCTTGCTTTACTTCTTTAACAGATACTTTGGTACTAAAAAGATCAAAATAACATGGAAAGATTAGGATAGATTCCTGCACCACAAAAAAGAAGAATAGCTTGACATGTTTAATCAAACTTTTTATTCAAAGTTAACATTTTGCATACAGAAAATCAAATAAGTAGGTCAGGTAAGTCTTGCATAAGTAAACAAAATTTTTTGAATGTTCTAGATATCTCTTGAAAGCTTCCTCTAATATCTTTCCTGAGATGTTTCCTGAGATGTTATTTCCCCCTTTCAACAGCCTCTACTTTGATTTTGATTTCCATTTTGGTGGTGAAATGTACAGATTGGTGCTTTTTCAACATGTCAAAATAGCTGGTGAGGCAGGTTAATCTGCTTTCCTTTTTTCTTTCTGTTTTGTTTTTCACACATGCTCAATAAGTGATTTTAGAGCCAGCTGTACTTTGCCAGTTGTATGGGAGAACACTCAGCTACTGTAGGATCACCTAGAACAGAATCCCATTCCTTACCAGCTCAAGTTTTATTGTTTACTGTAAACATGCTGCTGTCACCCAATCCTGAAAGTCTATCTTTCTCCAACCCTCCTTCACCACCCTTCCAATGCCAATGCTGCAAAAACAAACCAACTTCCAACTAGACAGAAGAGAAGAAAAGTGGTGGTGTGTGGTAGGCTGAGGTCCTGTAAAATGATTTTATAAAAGGAATCATCTTTGTTAAAAAGCTTTGTTAACTGAGGCTGCATCCACACTGCAGAAATAATCCAGTTTGGCGCCACTTTAACTGCCATGGCCCAACGCTATGAAATTTGGGGAATGGTAGCTTTGTGAGTCTTCTCTGTGAGAGAGTTCCTTCCAATGAGACAACAAACTACCATTCCCAGAACTGCATAGTATTGAACCATGGTTGGTAAAGTGATGTCAGACTGGATTATTTCTGCAGCGCAGATGCAGCCTGCTTCTGAGCTACCTCTGATTCATTCCACTGTGTGGATTATTTGATTGTAAGACTGGGGAACATGTGGCTGCCCCATTATTGTTGTACTCCAGCTCCTACCAAAAGTCCTAGCTAGCAGAGCTAATGGTGAGGTATGGTGGAACTTTCTGTCCAGCAACCTGTGGAGGAATCCATGCTCCCTTTTACTGATTTCCTACCACTATTAATTATGTGAAATATTTTATAAGATTGTCTATTTAGACTTGAGCCAAGTTCGTTATAAACACCTCCTCAAAAATCTTTTAAAATGTCAATTTGTCCTGTTTTTTCTGTGGTTAATGGTAATTTCTCAAGGTAACTGTGACTATTTTCCCCCACCAGCTTCTGCCTCTTACAGCTGTGAATTCATAATCCTTTGTTTGCAATCTCATTTTATGTTGCCAAGGAAATTCTGTGTGATTTGTGAATTTGGCATTGCTTTAAAAAGAAGAAAGACTGGTAGGTAGCTGAACTTTTATTCAGACAAAAAGAACTGATGCTGACATTACAGCTGCAAAAATATAATTGGAGAAACTCCAGGTTTCCTCCAACAAATAAATGCAGGTAGATTGTATTGATTCTTGATAAGACTGTAAGGTAGTGGCTGCTGTAATCCAGTACACACCCGCAGAGGTACCTGCGCAGATCCAAAAGCGTACACAGAATGCAAACCAGAAAGCCTCAGAGCTTTGAATTGTAGTTCATGTCTAAAGCATTTGAACACAACTGAAGGAGGCACAGTTTCAGTGAGTAGCTTCCTTTTATCTTTGTCCAGCTTTGTACAGAAAAATGTGAGAAATATATGCTTCCCAGATTATTAAACAGAGCCTGAAGAAGTTACTTTTGGGACTACAACATCCAGAATCCTGAGTGGACATGCTGACTTGGTGGATACTGGGAGGTATGGTCCAAAAAGCTAATTTTTTAAAGCTCTGCTAATAAAAGGCAACATAAAATACGCAGAGCTTATGAAAGGGGAAGTGTGCCCCCAAAACACCAAATGTGTGGGGATCTTTATCCCTGTTACAGACTGAACCGCATGAGACTTTAAACACAATACAAAGACATGCTGAGGTTCATATTGGAAATGCATCATGAGACAGATAGTCAGAGGTACTTCTCATAGTTTATTTATACAGTATATTTAAATAATTAATTGGATTTATACCCCACCTTTCCCCAGTAATAGGATCCAAGGTCACACACTCAGTCTAATGCATATGAATTTTGGGCACATTGGCCTGTGTTAAGAAGGTGATAAATCAGACACCACTTTAACATCCATGGAGCCATGATATGGAATCCTAGGAACTGATGTTTGGGAAGACATTTAGCTTTTCTGTCATGGAGCCACAGCAAACTACAGTTCCCAGAATTCCATGGCATTGAGCCCTGGCAATTAAAAGTGATGTCAAACTGGATTATTTCTGCAGTGCAGATGCAGTATTAGTTAAAATTAGAGAAGGCTCACTGAAATCAATGGCTCTAAAGTTAATCAGAACAAATTTATCTCAGGCTAATAAGTATGGTTTGGTCTGGATCTAGCTCACATGGCCCTCCTTTAGTGAGAGCATCATTCTTGCTGTTTCCACTGTTAAGACTATAAATGTGCCATTGCTTGTATAGCCAAAATGGCACCAGACATGCAAAGAGCAAGGAAACTGTATTCCATCCTAAGCTCCATTTTCCAGCCCTTTAAATGGGAGGGAGTGTTGGGGGGGGTTTTCCATAAAATCTTAAATAGGGGTCAAAAGCACCACAAACAAAAGTGATTTCATTCCCCATCTTCCTTAACCTCGCAACACTCCCGAAAATGTTTAAAAATGAAACCAGACGTGACATCACAGTGCATTTGCTCATCCCTGCACAAGAGGGTAGCCAGAAGTTTTGCATGTGAGTATCTGTGTATGTGCCTTCGAGTCACCTATTGGCTTGTGGCAACCCCATGAATTTCATGGGGTTTTCTTAGGCAAGGAATATTCAGAGGTGGTTTGCAGTTCCTTTCTCTGAAATATATAAGTTTATCACACGGCACTTGCAGAAACGGGAATGGAATGGAACAGTACCGAGCAGGATGAGAATACATGTTACTGCACAATAGAATGCCGCCCATGCCGCCAGGAGTCCCCAAGCTGTTCCCCAGACATTCCTGGTAGCCAGTTTTGAAGAGCAGTTCAGAATCATTCTTCAAAATTGGCTGTCATACCATAGATGGGGAACGACTTGGGGACTCCCAGCGGTATCGGCGGCGTTCTCCTGTGCGGTAACACATGTTCTCGCCCCATTCTGTGCTGTTCTGTTCCTGTTCCTGCAAGTGCCGTGTGATAAACTTAATAGCCTACAGCACCTGGTATTTCTTCGCGCTCTCCCATCAAAATACTAACAAAGGCTGACCCTGCTTAACTTCCAGGATCAGATGGATTCTGGTGCCTATATGGTATTTAGGCCCTTTGATATCTTGCAGAAGTACATACATGGCTTTAGAAGGGATGGGGAACAGCAGGCAAACCCCTCCTAACATCCCAATAAGGATTTCAGTAGTATGTTCAATAGACATCAAATGCTGAGTCACATTGTGTGAGCAAAGCAGAAAATCCAGTGGAGTAGTGGGTTGACAGAGAATGGAGTGGTATGTCTGCATCCTAACAAGGAGCATTCAGAACTGCATCATTATGTTGCAGGCACACCATCAAATGTCTTGTTCCTGTCTTTTTTAGCATGGCTTTTCCAGGAAGCATCTCCTGCTACACTGGGAGAAATGACCAAGGTTCTTTCAGCAGTCAAGCTAAGCTAAAAAGCCAGTATTGTGGGACAGCTTAACAGCATGCTATCATCATAAAAATAATTAATGATATCTGCAAGCATAAAACACTTGGTGATCATTTTATATGCTATCCTGTTTCTTAATGGGCAACATTAATACATTTCTTGCTTTTAGGGAGTCATGTGTTGGGGAGGCAGGAGCAGGGAAAGCATTTTGGATGCACTATCCAAAATCTGCAAATCACTTTAATTATTATGACATTAAATTGAATTATCAAATACATTAGCTTGCATTGAACATCTGCAAGGAAAATGTATTATTAAAACCAGGAATATTCCAATAACTAATGCATGTTCCTCTAATTACAGTCATATTTGGAAAATTCCAATAAGGGAAAGGGAGCTCCTTTGTCTGTTTTCCATTAATCTACAAAATACTCAGCTTTTCTCAGGAGATGCCAAGTGGGAGGCTATTATTGTACTTATGTCTGCTTTGTGGGCTTCCCAAGGCATCTGGTTGGCCACAGTGGAAACTAAATGATGGGCTAGATAGGCTTTTGTTCTGATCCCGCATGGCTCTTCTGCCATCATTCATTTGAACAGTTCCTATTAGAATCTCTGTTCAGTACTTTTTTAGTATGAGACACAACCAGTTGCTGGTTGGAAGACAAAGGTATCATGTATTAAGTAGATTTATCTTAAGTGTATACATTGGACTACACTAGGAGGAGTGGAGCCATGCTATCTGAGGTGATGGGAGTTATAGGCAACAAGTTGTGGAAAGCGATGCTATAACTTTATAGTTCAAATGCAAGCATAGGTATATGTCTATATTTTCAACACACTTGTCCCAGGCTAATAGATGTTTCAGTTTGTGCAGCCTGAGGATGTAGACAGGATCCTTGGAGAGGTGAGAGCCACCTCACATTCACTAGACCCTTACCCTTCGCAGCTTATAAAAAGTTGCAAGAAGATATTTGGTTGAGTGGTTAACAAGAGTAGTAAATGCCTCACTGCAGCAAAGCAGAGTTCCATCTCACCTAAAAGGCTTCTTGGATGAAATAGATTATCTAGATCCATTTCTCCTGGCTTCAGGCCTTGCTATGGGACAGAGACAGTTTTGGATGCCTTGGTGGATGAACTGTGCTGGGAAATGGACAGAAGGAGTGTGCCCCTGTTGGTTCTGCTGGACCTTTCAACAGCTTTCAATACCATCAATGTGATTTAGGGGCAATGTTCTACAGTAGTTCCCTTCCCATCTTAGAGGAGCAAACTCAGAAGTGGTGCTGGGGGGATTCATGCTTGACCTCATGGCCATTGACCTGCAGGGTCCCTCAAGACTCAATTTTGTTCCCCGTTCTGTTTAAGATTTCGATGAATCCACTGGGAGAGGTTATCCAGACTTTTGGAGTTGGATGTCCCCAGCATGCTGACAACACCCAGCTCTGTCTCTTCCATCTAGCTCCAAGGAAGCTGTCTCTGTATTAACCCAATGTGTGCTGTCAATAATGGACTGGATAAAGGCAAACAAATTGAAATTTAATCCAGATAAGACAGAGGTACTTGCGATCAGTTGAAAGGCAGCTCAGGGAATGGGATTCAGCCTGTGTTGGATGGAATTCAAAGATATAGCCATGTTAGTCTGTAGAATCAGTACATAGAGAGATCTTGTAGCACCTTTGAGACTAAGGGCCTCTACAGACCAGCCCAAAGGGCTGGCCTGGAGGCAAAAGTGGGGCGGGGCAGCCGCACACCGGCTGCCCCAACCCCACGCTGAGCAAATCCTGACACCATGTGCCATTATGCATGGCATGCAATTTCAGGATGTCCTTCCGGTGCAACGTTTTGACACACTGCACCGGAAGGGGCGCTAAAGAGCCACACACCAGCTTTTAGGGCGGCCTTTGGAGTGGCAAAAGGGAGGACCGGGGCTGTGGCATGCGGCAGCAGCAGCCCTGATCTGTCACTTCCCGGCGTGCAGCCCCGATATGCCACCTCTTTGGGCCAATGTACATTAGCCCTAACTGAAAGAAAGAAATTGGCAGTATGAGCTTTCGTAGACTTCATCTGAGGTGCATCTGAGGAAGTAAACTGAAGTCTGTGAAAGCTCATGCTACCAATTTCTTTCTTTCAGTTAGTCTCAAAGGTGCTACAAGATCTCTCTATGTTGGAAGGAGTTACACTCCATTTGTGTGTTGTGTGCAGTTTTTATGTATTCTTCCTTATTAATAACTTTTGCCATCTTAACCACACTCTGTGTTGTGGTTTTGATCTGTGAAATACTGGAGAGCTTGGAAGTATCTTAAGGCTAACCAATATTATTTGATATAAGTTTTGTGCATCTAATAAATTGGGCTACAGTCCACAAAAGCTCATGCCAAACCCCCATCTGTTTATTAGCTTTTAAGGTGCTATAAGATTCTTTGTTCCTTTTGCTGACTGTTGCTGATGCATCTCCAAAACTACACTGTTCTTGCATAGGAAAATGAAAATTTGTTAGTCTTGCTTTCATTGCATTTCAGGATATGATAAACTGGCAGTCTGGTTTTCATTGCATTTCTCAGAAACATTCTTTATTCTCATCCAGTACAAATTCTGTGTCAGTTTGTTAAAAAAAATTCTTCCTGCATAGCTGTGCATTTGGGAAGGAATTATTTAAATAAAATGCATTTGATTAAAAAAATTCATACACACATTAATCCCATTGGCTAAAGCCTTCTATGGCAGGGGAAACCCTCTGGAGAAGGGCCTTAAGTGGCAACCTCAGTCAACAGGCAAAGTAGGATGATGGCAGAGAGGAATGTGTAACCCTATTGATGCTCTTGAACTGTAATTCCCATTCACCCTAGCCAGCATAGCCAATGATGTGAAAGCTTGAGTGTCACAGCCCAGCAATCTCTGACATGTCCTAGTTTGCCATATTATATGGCACCAACCATTTACCCAGTTGTGCTATTGTGATGTAATGAATTGGTCTACATAGGGCCGATGCAGACGGCCCTGATCCTCCTTTTTGCCACTCCCAAAAGAGCGGGCAAATGCCGCTCCTTTTGTGGTCAGTTGAAAGAGCGGGCAAATGCCGCTCCTTTTGGGGGCAGCAAAAAGCTGCCCTTGGAGCTGTCGCTGTGGTTCTTTTGTGCCCCTTTGGCGTAGCGTGTGCGCATGCTGCACCAATGGGGCACCCTGGATGTTGCGTGCCATGCGGACAGGCGTGTGGCATCAGGGCAGAGTTGGGGCACCCGGCGTGCGGTCGCCCCTCCCCAACTCCACCCCCAGGCTGGCCTAAAGTCTGCATCCCCCCATAATTCCAGAAATTGCCTATTGAGTTCATGGCATAGGACTGATAGTCATGGTGCTCAGTCCCAAGCAAAGCAATGGAAACTTGAAGGATCAGGCCATAACAATGTCACTGAGGAGATAGCCTTACAAGGCTTTTAAAAAAGTTTTATGATTCTTTCCCAGGGTGCAGAGGAAGTCGATGAAAAATTCCCTCCTTGCACCCACCACCAAATGAAATGATCAGTTTGAGCTGAGAAGCCACAATGAATGTTCCTACAGCAATCTGTTCCCATTATCTCTTCCAAATTGAAAACTGATTAATACAATCATCTCATGCATAATGATGATGGAAACAATGGAAGCAGGAATTTTCCAGCTTGAGAGCAAAAACCTTTCTATAAATGGTTCAAAAACGAACATACACACAAAACATTTACATCAGGTAATGTGTTTCGATGTAGATAAAAGGCCTGCAGGCAACCTATAGATTTATTACTTCTGTCATGTGTAAAATAGCCTTCTTGTACTGCCTATCAGCCACACTTCAAACCAGAAAGCTACTTACTTCTGATGACACATTGCATTACAATCAGCTAATGAGGTTGCATTTTACACTCTGACTTGGATTTTCCATGTTCTTGGGCTGCTTTTGACCTGACTCCTAGCAGATCACTGGAATAGTTAAGGAAGGCAAAATATATATTTGCTATCATTTTCTACATTAAAAGCAAGCCAGGCATGATCCTGTCCTAAATTTTCCACAGGATAGTACATTATCTATTATTTGCTAGTTGCTAAATTATATAAAGTAAACATCCTGATCTGATATTTACTTTATAGATCTGATGCATAAAAAATATGTTGCATGTAATGAATAAGACGGTTACTAAAATGTACTACTCTGCAAATTGCTGGGAGTCAGACTACCAATTTCCATGTACATGTTTAGAATTTTGTGGAGAATTTTTACCTCCAGTCTTTCTGTTTCTTGCATGCCAAAGAGAAACTGAAAAATGTTAACCAAACACCAGATAATCTCTGTGTGTGTTGTGTGCCTTCAAGTGATCTTTAACTTATGGCAACCCTAAGGTGAAACTATCATGGGGGTTTCTTGGCAAGATTTGTTCAGAGGGGGTTTACCATTGCCTTCCCCTGAGGCTGTGACTTGCCCAAGGTCACCAGTGGATTTCATGGCCAAACAGGGAACTGAACCCTGATCTCCAGAACCTTCGTCCAACACTCAAACCACTGTGCCATGCTGATACTACTATTGGTAAATTATGTATTTGGATTGGTTGTTGGATCTGATTTGTAGGACTTATTTTTATTCAATTCCAGCCTACACCCAGGGATGGTGAAAAACAGCTTATGGAGCTTGGTATGTTTTGCTAGGAGAAGAGGAAACTGAGAGGTGACACGGTTGCACCTATTAGATTTGTGAAGGGTTGTCATGGAGTGGATGCTCCTAATGAAGAACAAAGCACACAACTTGAGATTGCTCCTGCACTGAGCATTAACTGAGAAAATTAAGCTATATAGCATCATCCCAGCTGCAAGGAAAAAGATCACAGATAATAGAAGCTTCATGCTGCTTGAAATATTTGGGGTCAAAATGGAGCCTATGGGCTGGATAGGACTGTCACTGCCACTTTTACAGTTTTGTACACCTTTATCCTCTCAGGCTCCACATTTTAAAGAGAAAAAAAGGGCATGATTTTAATTTAAAGACGGTGTGGGGGTACGCAGCCCTCGTTCCAAGCTCTGTGTCCAAAAAAGAAAACTAGAAGTAGACTACCAGCCAATTCTGGTTTTAAAGATATTTTTGTTAATTTCTTGGTCAAGAACAGTCCACAGTGGGGTAAAAACTTGGCACTTAGTCATTTGAAGTTGTCCACATCTTTTTTGTTTAGAATAGGAAAAAAGGGAAAGAAATGACAGCCATGGCTTTTCCAGAAAGCCACTTCCTGAAAACTGATTTGATTTTCTTCTCACCCTCATTCCCACTGCTGTTCCTCCTTTTTCACAGTGTGAATGGAGCTAGGAAAGTAGAAGGGGGAAATCTTCCTCAAGTTTTACATTCTACTATCTCTCTATTACCTTAGATTTTTGATCTGGTGTCCAGTCATGATAGAATTAATCCACGCTATGATAGGTTACACCTGGTTCATAGTGGGGCTACCAGGAACTCTTGCAGTATGGCATGCTGCTGTTCAAGATTCTAGGCATTCCATTTCTCTTATTTTGTTCACAATATTCCCCTTAGTTTATGAATTATGTTGTTCTGGCTGTATAACCAATGATACTCCCAGTTTGCACTTCAGAAATAGAAGGAATGTAGTTAATCATAGCAAATGACAGAATGGCTGCTCTGCCTTCTACATGAGGACATGACTGAAGATAACATAGATTCAGAATATTGTATTCTTCAATAGAATCACAAGGATGGACAGGACTGCAAGGACCATTTAGTTCAACCCCCTGCCATGCATACATGGCTAAAGCACTCCTGAGAGGTGGCTGTTGAACCTCTGTGTGAAAATCTAAAAACAAGGAGGGTCCACCTCCCTCTGAAGCAACCTCTTCCACTCAAGTACCAGCCTTACAGAACTTCCTAATGTTTATATGGAATCTGTTTAATATGGAATGATACTATTTTAAAGCTTATCTCGTGTAGATAGTAGATGAGCATTACTCAGTCTCTTATTTTGGAATTTTGTTTATCCAAAATAACATGGATCTATCTCTCTACTTATACATAGGAATTCATAACAACCAGTTGAATTCCATGCAGAAAAAGAATCACATGTCATGTTGTTTTATATAGTATTTGACACATGCTTGAAGAGTCTATCCATAAAGAGGTCCTTGTTATTTCTAAAAGTGACATGAGATGAAGTGGTGTGGCTTATTCCTTGGTGATCCCTGAGAAAGCCTAAATATTTGGCCTATGTTTAACAGCACAAGCTGTTGCATCCTTGTGGAATATGTACCATTTTTGCAATTAATATCTAAGGCTGACCTAAGTTGAGTGTGCTTCAGAGGGCAAGTCCTAATCAAGACTTTCCATTCCATGACCAGGTTTCACCTACACTGATGAATGTTTTTTTAACATTAAAAACTTCTTTCCAGCAATAGAGCAATGAATAGAGAAAAAAATAGTCCTTGCTCTCTTTTCTTTCAAAGAAAATCCTCAATACTGATTTTTAATAAAATACTCTGAATAGTCTTTGTAAAAGGTTCTGTATCGGCAAGGTCGACACTTAAGCATAACTAAAAAAGAGAGAGAGAGAGAGAGAGAGAACAAAAGATACTACAGAATCACCTAAAATCTGCATGGGCTGATCTAAATATAGAGATGTAACTTTAGAAAAAAAGATTGTAACTTAAATGTATTACCTGTTACCATCATGGGGAAAAGTACGACCAGTCAACATGTATATCTGCTCATTTTGGTGTTCTGCCAAGAGCTATTGAGAGAGACATCTGCCATTCTCCCTTCTTGCAGTTCTCAAACCACAACTATACTCGATAACCCTTGAAGTACACTATAAAGATGATGCTTCTGTAGTCTGTAAAGTATAACCTGTGGCCACTCTATCTGGGTATCACTTTATCTAATTCTGGGCTTAGGTTTCTTTTTGTTGGTATTCTACACTCAAAATGTTTATTTTTGTTTTATAATGGGATTATTCCATCTCACCATGTGGGCTGTGTTGCCTTGAGCTTTATAAATAATCTTATATTATTTTTAAATGAAATTGCTGTGTATTTGCAAACACCCTGTGGTGCTAAAGCTCCTTTAAAAAAAAAGTCTCCTTACCTGTCATTATTCTTGTGCTAGCCCTGTTAGCTTAAATGAGAACTGCTGTGCAACCCATGAAGAACCTGAGGGTCATAAATATGCATGTAATCAACCCTTGTCTAAAATGAAATGGTGTTGTAACAGTTCATACTACTTCTCTACCACTGGGATTGTCCTTGATGACTGGTTCATTAGTTGTGCATCACTGAAGAACATTTTGATAAGAATGGACAGAACTAGGGTTGCAAGGTTAGGATTATCCCAAGCCCTGAGGTTCCAAAGCCAAAACATAGAACTTAGAGATATTTCAGGTCGGTGGTGTCACTTGGGGGGGGGGGGTGCAGTCTGCACTGGGTAACACCTCAGAAGAGGGGTGACACCTGATCAGGCCCTCCTCCATGGTGGGGGAAGGGGCACAGTGGCAGTGGTAGGGAGCAGAGCCCAGTCTCCAGCATGGCCGAGTCCACCAAGGCAGCTGCTCCGCCACCAACTCCTCCCAGCTGCCACTTTCTTGCTCACTCCCAGTCTAGCTGTCATGGCCAGTGTGGCAGTGGCTGCTGCAGCTGTGGCTGCTCCATCGCCCAGTCATGCCCACACTACTGGGCTTGCTGTTGTCATAACTGCTGTGGTGAGTGGCAGCGGTGGAGAAAAATTTCTTGCAGAAGGGGCAACGATGGCTCTTCTCCAGACCAAACCAGTTTGCTCTCAGAGTTTACCAAGGAGAAGGCCATGGCAGTGGTGTACTCACAAGTAGGGAGCAGCCACAGCTGCTCATGGGTAAGGATTGCAGTAGCGACCCCTGGTCGCATGTAGACTGTTACCGCCTCACCTACTTGCAAATAGACTGCCACAACTGCTCCTTACTAGTGGGTAGATCCCCGCTGCTACCCCCTTTGCTGTGGGGAAGGAGAAGGGGTATACCCCCTAGCAGCCCCTACACACAGCAGATAACACTAGGGATAGCAACGCCACTGTATCAGGTGAGCCTAACTCTCTGTCTCTAATGTTCTTGCCCCTACCAGGCATGTGTAATGGTACTACATATCCAACAGTGCTGAGGCAAGAACATCTTGTAGAAGCCATAAAAGCTTGTCTCTTCAACACCAATTGCACTCATCTAAAGCTGGGTCTCTGACAGATCCTCTATGGTGAAATTCTCCAAGTAGGGTTCTTTCTCTAGCTAAAACAGCACCATCCAACACAAGAGGGGTTGAAAGAAGGCAGAATTTTAAGGCAGAATGTTATCTCCCCCAAAAGCGCAATGAGGTCTGATGGAATTGGAACTAATGGAGCACTCTCAGTGCATACAGAATGCTGACTGACTGGGGTAGGGAAGTAGAATGGAATATTTCAGGGTTCAATTAGGTAATCTTAGACTGTTCATTTTCAAGCTAGTGCCCTCCAGATATGGTGGACTACCTCTCACCAGCATTGGCTGTACTGGCTATAGATGCTGGAAGTTGTAGTATGTCATAGGACTTGTCTACACCGGCCAGAATACTCTGGGCTGCTTCCAGAGTATTCTAGCCCAGGATTCCCCTTCATTACCTCTATACTCCATAGCGACATCAAGCAGCTGTCTACATGTGCGTCCTGCTGCATTATCTGGCACTACCTGTCATGGTGCAAGTCGCTTCCTCTGAGGTCAGAAACAAGATGCCCAGCATTTATCACATGGCTGTATGCCTTGTTGGACCCCAAAGGAAGCAACCTGTGCCAGTGGCACATGGCAACACAGCGGGATATGTGTGTAAATGGCTGCCCAGCATTGCTATGAAGTGCTCCAGGTTTTCCTGAAAAATCTGAAGCAAAGGTGAGATTTTTTACACAAGTTTAAAGAAGCGAAAAAGTAGACTTGGTGCAGAACTGGCCTTCCATTGTGAAGACAGTTCACACTCAAATTGGGAATTTGGCCCTGTGTCATGAGGAAAGGTGAAACCTGTGTCGACATACCCAATGATTCTGGACTTAATGATCTTCCAGATGCCTTTTCTTTAGACAGCAATGTGTGTTGCTTCATTTATTTCAGAATGTGATAAATGAGACCTGCCACATTTGGGGATTCCTCCCCCACCTATTTTGCCAAGTGAATCCTTGGATTGTTGCAGCAGAGTTTTGCTCTAATATCATCATTGGACCTATCCTGAAGGAAAGCCTGGCCAGCTGATGGACTGGCTGAAATCCTGAAACAGAGCACAGCACATTGGGACGACTTCTTGTAGATTCCATTTGTTTTATCTGGTTTGCTGAGGTAGTATCTGTTTGCTTTGTCTTAATTGGCACATTAAAATGTGTTCTTAATGGACTGCTGGTATTCACCCAGCAAAACCCTCAGAGTGGAACAAGCTGCAAAGCTTGACACACACACACAAGAAATGTGATATCCCCAACAGAGGAAAACACATGCAGTCCAGTTGGGCTTCTAGCAAGATTCCTGTAACATCTTCACACCTCAACCTCAATTGCCTGGCCACAGGCTTCTTCTTGGCCAAGGCATTTGTATTCTTCTGTAAAATTCATGTTACATAATTATTATAATAACACAGTGTGACTATTTTGCTCACTCTGGGGCCAAGAGTATTCCTGTCACTGTTTTAGCTACATTCTGGCCTGTGAGACTGGCTGTGTTAGATAAGAGCTGCAGAGCTGGCAATCGGTTTTGTGTTTGTTTGACTGGGGACTCACAAAATTCACTGGCAAAGGAAGTGCTCACAAAGGGAATGCATTAAGACTTTCTCAGAGTGGGAAAAGCAAGTTATATACATTCTATGCAGACAGATAGTACCTGATCAATTTGTTTCTGCCAATAATAAAAAAAAATCATATACTAATGCTGCAAGGTGACGATAAAAGAACAATCACATCAGAAGGAATTGAATTAGTTATTTTAGCCAACTGTAGATAGGGCTAGACTGGAACCAGGGAGGCTTGGGTTCAAAACCCAGCTGAATGGGTGACCCTGGACAAGCTGTTTAGAGTGCATCTATACTACATAATCATAGCAATTTGATTCTACTTTGACTGTTCTAGCTCCATCCTAAAAAATTTGGGAATTTGTGGTTTGGCAGGGTATTCTGGAGTGTGCTTCTGAACTTTAGCATTAGACTTCTCTAGCAGAGAAATGTGAGTACCTCATCAAACTATAAATCTCAAGAATCCGTGGAGATGAAGTTTCCACAGTTGCTTAACTTTTTAAAATCATAATCTGTTTCATATGGTCATTTTAAAGATAAAATGAGGGGGGGGAATCATGTATGCCACCCTGGATTCCTTTGATGAAGGCTGGAATACAAATATGACTCATCATGGGTGTGCAGAATGTATAACTGAGTGATTTGCCTTAACTGTGTTAGAAACCATACAAGGTTTAAACCAGATATGTGAATCAAGTACTCTCCCAAATGTTGTTTGACTGTAAATCCCAGCGGTCCTAGACAGCTTATCCATTGCTGAGAAATGCTAGAAAGAGCAGTCTAGCAACATCTGAAGAGATGCATGATTCCCACTGCAGCTTTAAAGGCTGAAAAGAATTAGTTAAACTGGGTTCATTTTGCAAAAATGTAGTAAGGCAGAAACCAATGAAACTGATTTAAGGTAGAACATAGGAAAGTTCATTTTTTGGACTACAGCGGTCAGAATCTTGCTCCAGCTGCAAGAGATTCTGGGAGCTGCAGATCAAAAATATTAAACTTTCACAGCTCTGCAGTTTTCTCAGTCCTGTTCATTTTGAGTGTAACTGCACGGTCAGCCTTTTGCATTGCTTCTGTGCAAACTTTCAGTACACTGGGAGCAGTTTGTAGGGGAGAAGTGAAAGCGAAAAGGGAGGCAGCTTGATTGCTGTTGTTGTTGTTGTTAGCTGCCCTCAAGTTGACTTTGACTCATGGTGACCCTGTGTATGGAGCTCATCACACACTTAAATAAACTGGTTTACCTGATCTGGCTTAAAAATAAATGCGGGCAGTGTCTGTTTTGCCACTGAAATCGCTGCCGGGACCATCCGAAGGCCATCCCCCGCTCCTAGAGCCGCTCAGCACAGTTCTTTTTGAAGCTTGAGAGTTTTCTGGCTTGAGAAAATGGCTGCCAGAGCGGCTCCAGGAAAGGGGGTGGCTCCAGGACAGTCCTGGGCAACGATTTCAGCTGCAAAACCCTTGTGATAGGGTCCGGATGCTGCTCACATTTATTTTTTTAAGCTGGATTAGATAAACCAATTTCTTTAAGTGTGTGATGATCCTCTATGAGACATCTCTCCAAGACCCCCTCTCCTCAACTTCTCTGCTCAGGTCCTGCAGGCCCAGGCCCATGTCTTCCTTGATCGAGTCTAACCATCTGGCATGTGTTCTTCCTCTCTTTCTACTGCCTTCCACCTTTCTTAGCATCATTGTCTTTTCCTATGATTCATTTTTCCTCATGATGTGGCCAAAGTATGACAGCCTCAATTTAGTAATCTTGGCTCCCAGAAAGAGTTCTGGGTTGATTTGTTCTAGAACCATTTGTTTGTCTTCTTGGCCATGCACTGTATCCTCAACACTCTCCTCCAGCACCACATCTAAAATGAATTAATTTTCTTCCTATCGGCTTTTTTCATTGTCCACCATGTACATCCATTCGTACATGGTGATGGGGAACACAGTGGCTTGGACTATTCTCACTTTAGTGTTCAGAGTTATGTCTTTACACCTTATATCCAGTTCTTTCATAGCTGCCCTTCCTAATCCCAGTCTTCTGATTTCCTGACTGCAGTCTCCATTTTGATCAAGGTATGGATTTTGAACCAAGATATGGAAACTCTTTTACTATTTCAATTTTCTTGTCGTGTAGGGTGAATTCTCTTAGAACTTCTGAGGTCATTATTTTTGTTTTTTAATGTTTAGCATTAATCTAACCTTGGGACTCTTCTCCTTGACCTTCTTAAGTAATTGTTTCAGGTCTTTGTTTATTTCTGCTAGTAATATTGTTTCGACTGCATATCTTAGGTTGTTGATGTTCCTTCCTCCTATTTTTACACTTCTTGCCTGTGAAAGGCGAAGCAGACCACCCCGAAAAAGCGGCTCTGTGCCACCCCTTTGGTCGCCAGATCGGGGTTGTGGCAACCACACACCACGCCCCTGATCCAGCATTTTTCTGGCCCCAAAAGAAGCAGCAAAATACTTCTCCTTTTGGGAGCGAAAAAAAGCCACCCTTGCCACTGTGACGGCAGTTTTTCAGCATTTCTTTGGTGCAGCATGTTTAAATGCGCCACAGAAACGCTGTGCATCCGCCCACCATCTGGTTGGGCAGGTGGCATGATGGTGGCTTGGATGGTGAGTCAGCCCTGCCTGACACCTTTGCTGAGTGGGAACCATTCTGTTTCTCCATATTCTGTTCTGATGACAGCCTCTTGTCCTGAGTACAGGTTATGCATTAGGACAATCAGATGGTGTGGCACTCCCATTCTACTTAGTGCAATCCATAGATTTTCATGATCTACACAGTCAAAGGGTTTGGTCTAGTCAATAAATCACATGCAGACACTTTCCCCCATCTGCTTTCTTTTCCCATATGCTGTAGCTTCCACCCCCACATGGCTCCCCTTCCATACCCTCCTTCACTGCTTTTTTTCCTTGCATATTTTCCAGCTCTGTGTTTTAGCAATAGCAGCTTCATTTATATACCGCTTTATACCACTCTATGCAGTCTCTAAGTCAGGGGTCGGCAAGTTTTTCTTACCTGGGGCCGGTCCGCTGGCCTCTAGGTCTTCCGCGGGCCAAGAGGGGGGGAGAAATGGTGGCATGCATGCTCAGCCCCCACCGCCTGCCGCCGTGTGCACAGCCGCCACGCCACCACTGCACATGTCATGGCTGCCATGTTGTTTTCCAAAATGGTGGCCGGGACTCATTTGCACATATGCAATACTCCTGTGTATGCCCAAACGAGTCGCGGCCGCCATTTTGGAAAGCAAAATGGCAGCCACAGCATGCATGGCGGCAGCGTGCATGGTGGTGGCGGGGGAGGGGGTTGCTGGGGCCAGTCCAAAGGCCTCAGGGGGCTGGACCCGGCCCGCGGGCCATAGGTTGCCAACCCCTGATCTAAGTGGTTTACAACTGTAAGCTAATTGGCCCCAACAAGCTGGGGTTTAGCAACCTCAGAAGGATGCAAGCCTGAGTCAAGCCTGAGCCCTGGCTAGTATTGAACTCACGACTTTGTGGTTTGTGAGTGAGTGAGTGACTGCAGTACAGGCATTTGTACAAGGCTCTATTTTATTATACAGTTCTACCCTAGCAGGCGTTACAGTGAGGTTTTACTTGTATAGAATGCACTTTGTCTGTTCCTAAGAAGACTTAGGGCCTTTGCAGACTGCTAGAAATAGTGCAAATTGAGTCCACTTTAACTGCCCTGGCTCAGTGCTAGGGAATCATGGGAATTGTATTTTTTTCTGAGACATTGAGCCTTCTCTGTCAGAGAGCTCTGGTGCCACAATAAAATACAGTTCCCATGATTCCCTAGCACTGAGTCAGGACAGTTAAAGTGGACTCAGTTTGCACTATTTCTGGCAGTCTGCAAAGGCCCTTAATTTTCTACTTCCAAAATATTTTAGCAAATGTTCAATACAAACAAGCCATGAGATCCAGCACGAACTGGCACCACCTACTCATGTTTGCTTGGTGGACATTGATAAATTGATTGATGGTAGGAGATAACTCAAACACCCAGGTCACCATTCCTGCAACACCTAGAAATCTGGATTTGGACTCCAAACAGGATTCCAAAGTGTTAACATATAAATGTATCTACCCAAAGTGTTAAGCCCCTTCTAAATCATTCTGTCTCTGATTCAGTTTAAAAATATTTTCATCTGAAGAAGAAGACCTAGTTTATGAAAGCTTATGCTACGACGTCTTTTGCACATTGAGTCTCAAATATGCTACAAGATCCCTTTGTATGCATTTATTTTCAGTGTGCAATTTTTCTGATTCAGATGGGGCAATATACAATATATGTATAAATGGAGATTGCAGACATATTTCTTGGGGATGAGTCACTGCATCCTGCCCGTGACTTTCCTGAACTAAGAATTATGGGCAGTAGTATACCTAGTGTATTGGACACCTCATGTGGATCATTTTTAATGACCCTCCTCTTCTCTTCAACAACTTTCTCCAGGTCTGGCAGATCTGCTGGGTGAGTGGCAAAGGGGGGCAACTCACTTTCACACCTGGCCAGCAGAGCTGCCAGACCTGGAAGGTAACCTAGTCCCATCAGCTGCTACTGTTGTGAGTGGGTTGCTCCTGCCACCCTTTAGCCTTCCCAGGTCTGGCAGAGCTGCTGAGTAAGTGGTAAAGGGAGGCATGTCTCTGTGCCACCTGGCCAGCAGAGCCACATGACCCAGAAAACAGCTCCTTCCCACTAGAGCACTAGGTGACACCCCACCTCTGAGATGTCATCCAGTGAATTTTTAACTTCCACCCCCTAATGACACCCCTGATTATGGGCATAGCTTTAGTCAGATAGTATTAATTGCTTCTTGGAGTTGTAAACCGCTTAGACATCCCATAGCACAATATGAAGCGGTATATAAATGAAGCTGCTTTGGAATGGAAGGGAATGAAATTAGTGCAAGCTGCAACTGAATGGACACAGGCTGTTGGACTAGGTGAGAGCTTGGCAAAAACAACACCCACAGCCCCGCAATCAGTATGCCTCCACCTTGCTGGTTAGGAAATTCTGGAGCTTGTAATCCTTTTTCAAACTCTGTTAATATTTC
This sequence comes from Phrynosoma platyrhinos, assembly GCA_020142125.1. Classification (NCBI taxonomy): domain Eukaryota; kingdom Metazoa; phylum Chordata; class Lepidosauria; order Squamata; family Phrynosomatidae; genus Phrynosoma; species Phrynosoma platyrhinos. Next base: position 71,145,304 of record CM034710.1, on the reverse strand, counting down.
ATATTTTGCTTTCAAATAACCCTTGTTTGTTGTTAGCATCATATATATTATATTTCCTTTTTTATACACTACTAAAATTGGCAGATTTGTTAGAAATGCTCCAAAGACTTTCCTGCTTCCGCTGGCATCCCTCGGAACTGTATTCAAGCTGATGCCTTCATTTCCCAAATTTTCACTTTGTGATCTGGATTTATTTTGCTTTATTGCTGGCATTGTTTCTTGGTCTTTCTTGCTTTACCAAGTATTATACATCACCTTGAGAAAGTCTTGCCTTTAAAGAGATGTCTTACCAATAGTTGTGAAATAAATAAACAGATAACCTTGATAAAAATCAAGGTTTGCTTTTTGGATTTTTTTAAAAAAAAATCAAACCATGGATGGTTGAATCATGGATCAAGAATTTGTGGATACAGAGGGCTGACTAATTGAATTTTATTATTCAATTAGTCAGCCCTCTGTATCCACAAATTCTTGATCCATGATTTGATTTTTTAAAAAAAAAAATCCAAAAAGCAAACCTTGATTTTGCCATTTTGTATAAGAGATACCATTTCTACTACGCCATTGTATTTAATGGAACTGAAGCATCCATGAATTTTGTTATCCATGGGAGATCATAGAACCAAACCACAATGGATAACAAAGACCCGCTGTATTTAGATCAATGCTATTCAAACCATGGTCTGTGGACCAGTGCAGATCCTCAACTCATCTTCTGGCAGTCCCTTGAAAGCTTAAAGGAAAGAAAGAAACAGGTATTGCAATGGGCACAAATATGGTACTAGTTCTCCTTAATACATTGGGGGGAAAGATTGCTGGTCCCACACATCAGGTTGCTTAAGAAGCATTGGTTTAGGTGATTCAAACTGGCACAGCTATTAGCTGATAATTTGATGCCCACAAATTACCAGTGTGAGAAAGTTGGCTTGCATTAAGCTGTTTATTTCCTCCCCACCTCTCTTCTATTTTACATTTTATTACCTTTGTTGTTGATAAATACCTTGTGGCTAAGGTCACCTTGAGGAAACAGACTTAAGGTTCATCCAGGTGCTTCTGTCAGTGTAATTGGCAGTGAGCGAATGTGCGTGGACAGCTCCCAGCAGGGACACTTTTGAATAAAGGTGCTGTAAATAGCCTGTAACAGCAGAGGTGTATTAGGAAAAAGAGAACACTCTAGCTTCTGCACATAGGGCCTTTGCAGACTGCTAGAAATAGTGCAAATAGAGTCCACTTTTAAGGGTTAGGGTTGGGTTAGGGAATCATGGGAACTGTATTTTATTGTGGCACCAGAGCTCTCTGACAGAGAAGGCTCAATGTCTCAGAAAAAATACAATTCCCATGATTCCCTAGCACTAACCCTAACCCTAAAAGTGGACTCAATTTGCACTATTTCTGGCAGTCTGCAAAGGCCCTTTCCCTCATAGCTTATTGAGGAAACACTACAGCTACAAAATGTGTCCTTAACATCCGTATCCTTCTCTTTCCAGTCAAAGATA
>CM034710.1:71079898-71095544 GCA_020142125.1 Phrynosoma platyrhinos | reverse complement strand
GTATTGTTAAACGTAGTAATGGTAAAAACACCAATATGTATTATTACACCTGATAGAAATGTTATTCTTGCCCCTCCAAAGATTTTCAAGGTCTGATTTGCCTACTTAGCTGGTCCCAATTTCAACAGGACTTTAGATAGATCCTGGTTAAGTATCTCTGTTCTTATGAATGCCAAGCTAGTTTTTGCTGTGTTCTCTGCAGATGGTCTATTTGACTCATGAATCTGGTCATATAAACCATTCCTGTCTGGCAGTTTTCTTGCTTTCTTTTGAATACCAGTAGATTGGATTGTTTGTGGGCTGAGAGTTCATAAAGTAAGAGTATTTTTACATTTTCAGATGCTACATTAAAACAATAGTGTTTTAATGTGTAGCCTTGCAACAGCCCTGTGAGAGAGAGAGAACAGCATTATTCCAGGGTCAAAGGAAAATGTTACCGAGAGATAAAAAGTAATTGGCACATTGAGTCCAGAGTTGAACTCAAGTGCCCCGTCACAACTACTGCCTGTATTTTTTTTTCACTACATATGATCCGTGTATCACCATGGTTTAGAGAAGTGGTTAGCAGTGGGAATATTTCCTACATTGGTTCCTGGCAAAATAAGGAATTGCTCACGTTCAAAATAAGAAATCACTCACAGAATTCTTCAGAGCATGAGAGACTTAATGGAGGGTTCCCTGCCTTCTCTTGTTCTTTCTTGTCTTCTGAGACCTATGTGGCAGTAGCATTCACCATGAAAGTGTTAGGGCACTTAAACTCAATGGTGGAACAACCTCTCCTGGAAATATTAACTATACAGGGATTGGGAGACCAATGCTGATTGAAGCATCGTTTTCTCCCTCCATCTGCCAGCTTGGTAATAAGCCTCCCCTTTAAAACTTGTGTTTTCAGTCACTTGAGATTGCTTTGTTTTATTTCTTCATCTTATTTGCAGCCAGCTTGCCTCAGTTCACTGATGTTTGTGCAGTCTCCAGCTACAGAGTGAAAAGATTATACTGTACATTCATTTATATAATGGTGAATAAACAAACTAGATATATATTGCAGGAGTGAGGGCTTGTTGCTGCAGTCCAACTTCTGTCAATCCCAGCCAGCCTAGTTAATGATCAGGAACAATGGCAGGCGAAGGCCAGTAATATCTGGAGAACCACATGTTCCCCAGTTGTTACAAAGAAATACTTATCTCCTTGTGGAGATAAACAGAGGAACTGAACAGGCATTTACAGTGCAATTCTTTTCTACTCAGAAATCTACAAAGGAGATTTTTCTTCTGCAAGGTTAAAGTCAGCCTTCTCCCACCTTCATAATATAAATAATAAATACCATATTTTCCTGCGTATAAGACTACTTTTTAACCTGCAAAATCTGTGGTTAAAGTGGGGGGGGTCGTCTTATATGCCGGGTATAAGGATAAGGAGGACTCTATATTTTGACTGGGAAAATGGGGGGTCGTCTTATACGCCGGAAAATACGGTAGATATGTAAGTCGGTAAATCTAATCCTGCTTCAATCAGTAGTCCTGGCTCTCCTAGCAAGTTTCAGATGGATTATCAGTCTTGTATGTTTTAACTAACCAATATATATTAGTTTATTTATTTACATATTATTATTTATTGAATTTATATCCCACCTTTCTCTCAAAATAGGATTCAAGGCAGCTTTCATCACCATCTTCCACATATTTTTAAAACAATCTAAAGCATTGTGAAACTATTCTGGAGAGGTAATGGGGGATGGTTTCTTGGCCAGTCAGTTCACACTGTGTTAAGCGATCATCTGCTGTAAACATGCTGACTTCTATTCTTAACCTGGGATGGGAAATGACTTCCTTAGTTGTGCTGCCTGAACCCATGCATTGCGCTAGTGTAATGTTTATAGGTGCTTGAAAAGATAAGAGTAATCAGTTTTTGCACTGCTCATAATCCAGTATGCTTCTGGCTTTGACATTTTCAGACGTGTTTGTTCATGTGTCAGACTTAAGGAAGTTGTAGGCATGGGTTCACATGGAATGGCACAAAACAGTTTTACTCATTTAAACAGAGTTCTTCTTGATATAGAGGGCATTTCAGTTAATTGGACTCTTGCTAGTACAAGTGGAAGCCTAGAGAATGCCAGTGTTTTAGATATGTAAAGGACTCTTTCTTTCCCCCTATTATGGCTCTGAACTGCATTGTCTTTTCCGTGTGCTGCTCCTGCAGCAGACAGATTTCTCATGAAATAGATTGCTGACGTGGTGAAAGGCCCAAACAATCGTTCCAACAAACATGCCTGGGGTAGGCAGCCAGAGACAATGAGAAATGTCCCAGAAGCTCTTGGGACAGAGCACAGATAATGACCCCCCTTCCCAAATCCTGCTTGGCTCTGCAGATCTCAACCAGTGTGTGCAGCATCAGAGGCAGTTCATTTAGTGTAGACATTCTGCAGTTCAACATGCCCTTACCAAGGCGCAGGGCTTCCTTTTTGGGGCAACAGCCCTCTACTTCCACAGCAGACAGCTCCGGTGCCAGCAGCCGTAGGGTTAGTATTGCTGGAGGAGGAGGAGGAGGAGGTCTCTCAAGGCCATCAGGGGTTTATGTGGGTATTGTACCTACAGGAGGTGTGAGCAGTCTGGGCACCCGGGTGTCTCGCAGAGCTCTGGGTATAAGCAGTGTCTTCTTACAAGGCCTCCGTAGTTCTTGTTCAGCTATACAGTTACCCCAAGGGCTGGAAAGGGGACGAGGCCTATCCTATGAGAGCCTGAATGAGTGCCTGGTGGACTACATTGAAAAGGTGAGAGCTTTAGAGCAGGTGAACCAGGAACTTGAGGACCACATCCGCGTTTACCTGACCAAGAAGTCTTCCAATGCCAGTAACTGGGCAGCCCTGAGGGAGAGCTGGGAGACCATCTGCCACCAAGTGAGTATGAGACCTTTTGGAAGCAAAGGCATGAATTGTTAGCTGAAACAAAGAGATTCCAATGGGTAATGATTAAATGCAGATTCATGGTAATATACCACCACCTTGCTCAGCACATTTTTAACTTTAATCTTTATGATAAGTGTGCTGTGGAAGATCCACATTATGTATGAGAATTGCCTGAGGAAGTTCATGCACAGGGGAGAAAGAGACTCAAAAGTTCCCTGTTTGGCCCAATTATAATCAGCTATTTTCCTCACAGCAGCTGTTACGAGTAGGAGCAAAATTATTAAGAGAATTGCTGCCAAAACGGTGTGAGTTTATCCAGCCTGCCATCATCTCATTACCAGTCTGATACTGTGTGTAATGAGGAAAGTGAGTTTAGTGTTGTATTTCCATCTTTCACTCATCAAGTTTTCCAAAAGCCTGGGGGCAAAAGTGAACTGTGACAAGGTGTTTCTTTCCTCTCAGTGCACAGCAGCCTTTTCAAGACAAGGTGAATGTGTATATTCAGATTGTGTTTCTAAAAACAAAAGCATGCCGTTTGTCTGTAAATCATGAACATTTTGTCCATTTTATAAAATGAATGTGTTAATAATAACCTCACCTACCTTATGAAAATGAAACGGAAGGCAAGACAACAAAGTGAAAACCAACAACAAATAATCATGAGTGCATTCTATGAAATACTAGGAAGGTATATTATTTACTAGAATAATTATCAGTGTGCCAATATTGGCTCAGGCATTTCTGTACTACTACATCTGTTATTACTTTTCTGTGTCATATGTACAAGTCATATGGACCTTCTGAGACCCTGTCAGGGATGCATGCACAATAATTATAAAATTTTGTGTATGCATTTTATACTTCTCTGCTGAGTAGCAAATCCTGCTGAGCTCCATGGAACTTATTCCAAAGTATGTGTGCATAGAACACCTACACAATTTACAATAAAAATTGTGCCTTACAAAAATTTTTGGAATGTCTTGGAAGATGGGCAAAGGCAAAGTGGGGAAATTTTAGTCTTTCTGATGATGGGTAAGCTTCAACAATGGATAGCTATGCTGGCCATGGCTTTTGGGAGATGAAATCTAAAATATCTGAAGGACCAAAGATTCCCATCCTTGAGCTAAGCTGTAGTAGCAGTAATGGATTTAGGAGGAAAGATTCAGCCATAAAGCTCAACAGATGGCTACAAGGAGTATGTATCAGAGATACTGTGAATATCAAAAACAAACCTATATATACCCTAAGATAGGCCTGCTCATATTGAAGTCTGATGAACCACCATAATTCTAAAGATTATTCTCTGGGTCAAGTCTGACATCAGTCGTACAAGGTTTAGCTTTTTTTATATGCCAGGACTGAGGAATGAGTGGTATGCTAGTTGTCAGTGGATCAGAATTGTCATCATTCCTGACCATTTACTATACTGACTATGGCTGATAGGAACTGTAGTTCCAACAACATCTGGAGCCTGCATCTTTCCTTGTTCTGCTGTATCAGGTGGCTTGGCTTCCATGTTTTTAGCATGTTAATATACTTGCTCAGCAGACAACAATATTTCTGCTTTCAGAGTGAAGCATGCCGTGTTCTCCAAAGCACATGGGCCAGTCATGGAATTTGATGGATGGAGAGTCCAGACTCCATTAGAGGACCAGACAAAATGATCTATGTTACTATAATTTTGCAACAGGTTCACCAGTGAGCAGAATTGGTTCCCACCTTTAAGGTTAATGGTTTCTTCATGGAAAGAGGCTGTCCACCACCACCATAAATTTAACTGCAGAAAAATACTCCTGTGCCCTCTAGGGACATGACCGGCAATATGACCAAAAAATCCCACCTCCTCTGCTCACAAAGCTATAGTCACAGTAGACTTTGATCTGTTTTTGTTTTTTAATGTCCAATAATGGGAGAGGGAATCCAAATCGGCAGTTTAAAATAGGTTGTGGGTAGAGACCTGGTCAAATTGTCTCTTATAACCCCAGTAGGTGCAAGGGGTTCAACCAAAGGGATTTTTATTTATTTATTTATTTAGCTTTGGGATTCCTTGTAGGGTTTGGCCCTCCCAGACCAAGTAAGGGGGTGCAATGAATACACACATCTGTTTCACCATATGAGTAAGTCTAGATTAAGATATTTTGTTGCCTGAGGCAGAGTAGCAAATGGTATCATCAGTGGCCCAAGCCAAAGTACATGCAATATCTGAAGTCAGCAAAATTATTTTGACAAATTAAAAAGAAAATCCCCCAAAATATACCACCTCCCCATCCTGGCCTTGCAAATTCAAGGAGATTCAGACCACCTAGCAATTCTAGCTGAACACAATTACATTCACAGTTCCTGCCCCCACCTGAATTTCAACCCCAAGTAAAGAGAAGAGGTGTACCTCAGTCCCTAATATTGCTAGGTATTACAATTCATTGTCAATAACTGTTGTTGATTCAGAAATGGAAGAACAGTGATGATTTACAGTGAGTCCTTGGTATCTAGTTGAGTTTGGTTCCAGGACCCTTTGTAGATAGCAAAACACGTGGATGCTCAAGTCTCATTATACAGTCAGCCCTCTGTATCCAAGGATTTTTTATTCACGGATTCGAGCATCCACAGTTGGAAAATATTTTTTAAAATATATAAATTCCAAAAAGCAAACCTTGATTTTGCCATTTTATATAAGGGACATCATTTTACTATGTCATTGTCTTTAATGGGATTTGAGCATCCACAGATTTTAGTATCCATGCGTATTCCAGTATACCATCCTGGAACCGAACCCAAGTGGATACCAAGTGCCCACTGTATCCAGTGGCATAGTAAAATTGAGCCCCTTATACAAAACAGCAAAATTGTTTGCTTTTTAGTATTTTTGTGTGTGTGAATATATTCAAACCATAGTTGATTGAATGCATGGATGCAGAATCTGTGGATATTGAGATTCTGTATCCTAACATAGCCTGAAGGTAACTTTATGTATAATATTTTAATAATTTTGTGTACACTCAACCATCAGAAAGCAAAGTTGTCACTATCTCAGCCAGCCATGTGGATGATTTGGAGTATTTAGGATTTTGGCATTCAGGATAAGGGAGACTCAACCTGTAGTTAGTTTCTGTCCCAATAAACTGCTAGATCTGGATCCAAACAATTAGAAATAAAAAGGAAGCAAATCTCAGTTCTCTTATCTGTCCTACTGAAGGCACAGCAAGGTGCTACTTTATTGGGTAGAGACCTACCTCCAACATGTTTGTGATTTCTAATTGGTTTTTCAGTCATGTAAGAAACCTAAGATACCAATACTTGATTATTTTTTTAATGGACATAATCCCTACTGATTATCATGTGCCACCTCCCAGGTGTTATTGGACTTCAACTTCCATTTGCCCTAGCCAGTATAGCCAATAGGGGTGGCTGTTAATTGTAATCCAACAACATCTGGAGAGTCTTGCCCTGCACCAAATTATCCCACTTCCCTTCCCTAAAGGTACTGTTTCACCAATGCCATTAAATTGAAAGAATAACTATAGAAACACAACAACCACCACCCCAGCCTTTTGATTGCTGTCAAAATATTACCACTTCATGCAGAGGTGTCTCAACAATGTTTTTAAAATAAAATAAAAATCTCTATAATTTTGCTCCCATATTGCTTACAGTAAATAAGAATATAGCCAAATTAGCATGGAAGTGTGTAAGATGGCACAATGCAAACAACTATGAGATTGTCTAATCAGGAGAAGGGGGAAAGCAGGAGAGAATGTGTGACATCTTTCAAAAGTCACCTAGTAATAAGGAGCTATTTGGTCAAAGGATACTGGGACACAATTTGAAGGATGTCTCTTCACCCTTGTCTCAACCTACAGGTAGCCTTCAAAATGAAACATACCTTGGCATTTGCTAGGGAAGAGAAAGAGAAAGCAGAAGGGGGAAATTAGTCTGAGTTCAAGTGCTTTCGTCTTTGTTTCTAATGTGCCTGAAATCAGGTTGGGTCTCTTGATAGGATTTTGCTCTTCACTTCCAGATGATCTTTGAAACCACAAGTACAACAGCAAACATAGTGCCTGTGGATCTCAAGAAGAGGGCAAAAGACTATTTCGGAATCTCAGTTAAGCAATGCAAATTGGATTTTTTTAATTGATTAAAAAAAACGCTGTCTTTACTGGCACTTGTGAAACTTGTAAGAATGCATGTAGCACCGAGTGCAGTTTTGAACACCACTGTTTAAGTAAAGTTCTAAAAGATTCATTTTCCCTAACACCAGATGCCATCTGATCATGGAAGTTACACAGGGTCAGGTCTGCTTAGTACTTGGGAGGACTACCAAGGAATTCCAAGTGCCATGGGCTATATTTCAGAGGGAGGCAATGACAAGCTGCCTCTGAGTATTCCTTGGCTTTAAAAAACATATGAAATTCATGAGATCTTGGTACCAATTTCATATTTCAGCTTTTCCATCTGCACAGTCCCTCACTTTCTATTGAAATAGGACAGATTCTTATTTATTAGAAGTACTGGTGCTAATTTCTTGCTGATTAGATGTGGTGTTCTGACTTCAACACTACAAGTATCAGTGACAGAATGCAAATGAAATAAGGACCGAGAAGTCATCTGCATCTGGAATTATTAAAAGAACTGTAAATTGGAAGAGAAAAGGACAATCTCACAGTTGAAATAGGGTGGCAGTCAATTTAATGGGATTCCATTTAATATGATTAATAGGTGATGATGGACCTCTCATTCACAAATTAACTAATCTCGTTTAATGCATCACTGTGTCCTGTCATTGTCAAATCTGCAAATTAATTGTGCAGTGTGAAGAAGTATTTTACCCAACCTACTTTAAATCAACTTCATTCTGTATAAAAAAGGGAGGAAAAAATCTGTCTGTTTTCCTTGCTCCTACCCATTCAAATAATACTATACACCAAGCATGCTTACAAAGACTGGTACACACCAGCCAGAAATGCCCAGTAAAGAGACTATTTTAGATTCTTCCTTGTGGTAGCTGTGCAATATGACAAATGATTTTAATGCAATAGTTTACTGTGAAGATACAGTGGTATTTTCTTCCACACTGCCAGAGGGTATCCTTTTAAAAAGCATACACACAATCACTGGCCTGTTTGTTTGGGTTTGTTATTTATATTTGTATTCTACCATTTCTCCACTTAAGCTTAAGGCAATGCACAAGGCTCTCCTGCTCACTGCTTTATCTTCATAACAACCCTGTGAGATAGTTCAAGCTGAAAGAATGCCCAAGGTCACCCAATGTGTTTCATAGGTGAATGAGAACCTCAACCTGGATCGCCCAAGCTCTAGTCCCTGGCTCTAAACACCAATCAAATATAAAAATCTCAATATGTATGGCTAACTAATATTAGCCATAGTGTATACAGCATCCGACTGCACAAAGATGTTCAAATCCACTGTCTGGACCATTTAAGGATCCAATTCTAAATTCAGATTGTATGTGTTCTTCATATTTGACTGAATTCTTCTAGGTTGGGGATGCAGTCCTAGAAAATGCTCGGCTTATGTTACAGACAGAGGATATTCAAGCCTGTGCCGAAGATGTTAAAGACAGGTAACTCTCCAGAGATTAATTTTCTTTCTCTATAGTGATACTGAAGATAGAACTGGCCCAAAACATTTTGTTTCCTAAGACAGAACAATAATGGCACCCTCCCACTCACAGAATTGAAATGCACAGTATTCAAGTCCAGCTGGAGCCACAGATTTTTTTGGGAGGGAGGGGGCACATGAGAACATTGAAAATGCTTCATGTTGAAAATATGTTGGTAAAGGGGGCTGGCCTGATGCTAAAGAAGGGGATTGGTCACTCATGGGTAGGGCAAAGCTATGGCCAGTAAGTGGAAAAGGCATCTGTCAGGAGACTTAAAGTCTGTGTTATATCTGGGTTATTTATCTGACATTTTGCCCATTTTCTCGACAGATACGAAAACGAACAGCTGTTCCGAAAGGCAGTGGAAAATGAAATTAACTCTCTCTATAAAGTGATTGATGATGCTAACTTGACTAAAGTGGACCTGGAGAGCCAGATCGAAAGTATGAAAGAAGAACTTACTTTACTGTCAAAGAACCATGATGAGGTAAAGGAATATACAGCTGAAAAAGAACATAGCTAGAATGTACTGTATGAGTTTACACAGAGCACTGACTCGTCTATCTGAACAAAGGCAAGTGATGTAAGTCTTCCACTTATTTCATTCTTGCATGCAGGAATGAAAATTTTAAATTTTTCTCCCCACTACATAACAGTACTAGGGTTTCTCAGCGGCCATAACTGAAGTCTTTGGCTAAAGCAGTAGGGGAAGTTATGCAACCCACTAGACATTTTGAACTGCAGTTCCCAGCATCCCTAGCTAGCATAGCCTGTGAAGGAAACTGAAAGCTATTGTCCAGCAATATCCGAAAGGTCACAAAATTCCAATTCCTGATCTAAGAAATAACTGCTTGTAAAAAGTAACTTTTCCACTTCCAATCAGAATAGGAATGTTTTACCTTTACATTAAAACAGCTATCAAAATAATTTCTACAAATCACAAGAGGTAGAGAACTCAAAAGATTACTTATTTAGTTCTGTGTAATGTGCAAACGATGTCAGCAAAGTTATATCAAAGGACAACAGCCACATGGATGTAATTTCAAAGGATGTCACACTTTTTCTGATGCGAGTCATTTTCAGGATATCAAGATGCTTTACAAGCAACTGGCTGTCTCACCGCTAGAAGAATTAGAGGCTCCCACTGGAATAGGCCTGGATGACATCTTGGAGAAAATCCGGATTCACTGGGAAAAGGATATTGAACGGAACCGTACTGAGACTGATGTCTTGCTCCACACTAAGGTAAGTATTTTTAAGGCTAATTAGAAGGTCACAAAATAGTTAGATTTTTAATTTTCTAGAACTTTTCTTATCCCGCTTAGAGCTTGGAAAAGTTACTTTCTAGACTATAGATCCTAGAATTCCACATCAATGTTTGGGAGATCCTGAGAGTTTAATCCAAAAGAGTAACTTTTCTAACACTGGGACTAGATAGTGAAGAAAACAAAGCAGGAAAGAAGATACCGAAGCTATCCAGATTATCTTAAATCACATTCCTAAAATGGAAGGAGAAAAATGGGAAGGCACTATTCCCAACAAGATTAGACCCAGTGAAGCAACAGGATTTACATAAATGCTGGTTTACCATTCAACATTCTTTTCCAGAGGTTTATTCTGTTGGGCAGTAGCAGTTGCATTTAGCCCATTCTAATTAGGCTTTAGTAGGCAGTGGTGGAGGTGATTAACTGCCATCAAGTCAACTTTGACTTATTGCAGTCCTATGAATGAAAGACCTCCAAGTCACTCTACGGTTTCTTGTTGCATCCTGGACTGACCCTAGGCCAGTTGGGATGAAAACATCAGACTATGACTGGAGACCAGAGTTGGAATCCCCCTCAACCCTGGAAACCCACTGGGTGAACTTGGGCAAGTCACACTCTCTCAGCTTCAGAAGGCAAAGGCAAATGCCCTCTGAGCAAATCTTTCACAAGAAAACTCTGTGATAAATTTGTCTTAAAGTCAGTCAGAAACGACTTGAAGGCACACAACAACAACAACAACAACATCCAGCTGCTATCTATTTCTGCCTTCATCCTTAAGTGAAATACATAGGGTCTTAGTAAGTGGAAGAAAGGAGGTGGATGGAAACTAAGCACCTTCCATATCAATAAAATTGGAGTTCATTTTAGACAATATGATAGATTCAAAAATGCAACAGAAGCCAAATTGGCTAGCTCTGCCTAGCAGATGGACGGAGGTGCCCTCAAAAAATAAAATCTAATTCAAATAAAATAATGTAGGATCCCACTGATAAATGGCTAAATTCGATACTTCCAGTCATCTCCAAACCAAAAGTACACCTTTAATAGGCCAACATAGGGGTCACAAAATAGCATACACACTTTCAAAGTCCTTGAACTCTTGACCAATGGGGTCAAAGATGGTAAGCAAAATCAAGGAAGGAGAAAAGGAAAATGTAGGGTGATCTCATACTATATAAGACATGGTTTACCAGTCTTTGAAGAAACTATAAATACTCCTTCATTGGACTGGACCCTGACAGAATTAATCAAGCTTTAGGGAACAGACCTATGGTAAAAAGGCAGGGCAATACCTTGGGAGCTCTTGATCAGCTTTTCTCCTCCTTACATGGGACTTTTAAAAAACATATATCTATATATATATATTGGAAAGAAATTCCCTTCCACAGAAACAATGGTGTCGTGGCTTAGAACTGAGAAGGCTAAGGATACGGCAGATTGATATCCTTATGTACCCCAAAACATCCCATTTCCATCATCAGAGTTCTAGTGAAAGAGACCCTGCAATCAGCTGATCATCTGGGAGGAATCAGGATGGATGTTGAGACTGATCAGACCAAAACCTTTCATTTTCTTCAATAAGAATCTGTGTGTATTACTGTACATGGCTGTATCAGTCGCACACCACTTTTAAGTGTCATGGATCCATGCAATAGAATCTTAGGATTTATATTTCTATGAAAAATCTTTGTTAAAAAGGTCTAGTGTTGTAGTACACAGGAATGCACTAAAGTTCTCTTAAATATTTTATGAAATTACAGATCTCAGGACTCCATATAACAGTGCAATGGCAGTTAAAATGGTATAAAATGAAATGAATGTGTAATGCAGATAGATAATCAGTGTTTGCATTTAGAAGCTATATTTATTTACATAAGCAGTAGGGAAAGCTGAGGCTCAGTAATTTTCTTTCAAGTTCCTACCAACTTACTGATATATAACAGACTACCAAGTAAGAACTAATGGATTTGTTTTTTCACTATCACATGTTGTCAGCAACCTACAGAAACAGTACCAACTGTACGAACCCAAGAAGAGGAACTGGCTGAAACCCTGAGGACAGAATTTCATGAGATAGCTTGCAAAATACAAAGCCTACAAGCAGAGACTGAATCCTTGAGAACCCTGGTAAGTATAGAAAGAGAATGGTATCTAGTTATTTGTGCAAAGCAAGCATTGCTTTCAAGGACAGTCATCTTCCTGTGTCTGGAAGGGATGGACAACTATGGCCCTCTAAGTATTTTTGACCTACAGTTCACCTCAGCCCTAGCCAGTAGTCCATCATGAAGAATGATGGGACTTGCAATCCAACAATATCTGCCAGCCCAGGTGTATGTGTGTTAGGCCTGATGTTGTGAGAATAATAGTGTAATCCTATGCCTGGTTATTCAAAAGGAAACCTCAATGGTTTCACTGGAACTTACTCCCAAGTAAGTATGGATTGCATTCTGGCTTCAGTTTTCAAAAGTGTTCAAGTAAGCCATGGTGTTTGGATTATAACTAGGGGCACATAGTTGTTATACAGCAAGAATTCTTGCACAGTACAGTAATTATGGACACTGTGGTATGGTGGTTAATTTGCTGGAGTGGGTCTTTCTAGGGCCCTTTTATGCTACACAATTTTAGTGCTATGATTCCACTGTAATTTCCATGACAGCATCTTATGGGGTTTATAGTTTGGTGAGGCACTAGAACTCTCTGACTGAGAATTCTAAATAACCCTCCCTAAACTGCCACCCCAGGATTCTGTAGGATGTAGCCATGGAAGTTAGCATGGAATCATACTGCTAAAAACAAGAACTGTAAAAGGGCTCCTGAACTGAATGCAGTCTACCACTGTATTATGGCCTGAGCCAGATGTTTGGCAAATATAAAGATCATTTAGGTATCCAAAGGAAGGGATCATGATTTGCTTCTTTCTGGATCCTATTACATTCTGTCCCATTCACACTGTATAAATAGCCTATATACCTGAAGCATTAATACTGCCTGGTACTGCATCTGAAGAAGTGGGTTTACAGCCACTAAAGTTCAAAGATGTTGCCACATTTCTTTTTTCCACCCCTTCCTTCTTCCTTTTTCTCCACCCAAACAGAAATGCATCACCACTTACCCCCATGCAAAGAATACAAATTGTCATTAAGTTTGAATGTGCTAATCAATTGTATACATATGCACTTGAAATAATTATTGTAATTTCAATAGAATACAGTACCGTAAGAAAAGCAATGATCAGTAGACCTATAGACTAATTATTGATTTGTAACCACAAGGACTCTGTTTTCCCTTCTTATATTTCTCTTTAAATCAGTCATGGATCTCACAGACTTTCCAATGGGCATCTTTAAATAGAGAACTGTTCTCTGTAAAACAGAATGCATGGTCGCTGTATTTACAATCCACTCCCCTTGTTTTGAGGCTGTAGGCACCCCAAACTGTAGGTTTATGGAAGCCTTGTGAGGCCATGAACCCTCTTATGTGGCTGCTCAACTGGATTCAGTTTAGTAAGTCATAGGTTGTGCAAGCCTGGAATACAGAGTTAGAAGGGCCCTCAAATGTGAGAACTTCCACACCTGTCAGGACATCCCCATTCAACACATGGGGTGCATGGGGGTAAGTGGTGATGCATTTCCCACAATGCTGGATGCATTTCTCATAGATGATAATCCAAGCTCTGTATAAATACCTACACTACAGAGGAGCCCACTACCCCTTGAGGCAATCTGTCCCACTTCGCAGCTTTTGCCTTCTCCTCATGTTTAACCAAATTCTGCTGCTCTGCAATTTCTATGCATTGACTCTAGGTCTGGCCTCTGGAGAAACATATATATTTAACGTTTTCATTATCAGATAGTAGGTATGTATTGGTTTTTTGCCTTCGAGTCATTTCCGACTTATGGCAACCCTGAGGCTAACCTATCATGGGATTTTCTGAGGCTGAGAGTGTATGATTCACCCAAGGTCATCCAGTGAGTTTCCTTGGCTGAGCCAGAGATCAAACCTTGCTCTCCAGAGCTGTAGTCCAATGCGCAAACCATTATGCCATTCTGTATAGCAATAGCATAGATGCCATCATATCAGATAAATGGAAACTCAAAGCAATAAAGTATGTGTTGGTAAAATATTTTGAAGCCTTTGCTGACCACAATGTATCTTACCCTTTTACAGATAATCTTAGGTACTACCACTAGCAAAATTTAAATACTCTTGATCAGCACATATTCAGATGTCCATCATCATCTGATTTATTTATGTCCCACATCTTTCCCAGCCCCAAGACTCAAGGTAGCTTCCAAGAGTTAAAGTAGATTCAGCTAAATGTACACATCTATCAATAGTATTAAAAGCAATTTGAAAACATATCCATTAAAAAGAAATATAAATACAGACAATATAGTACACGTTATGAAAGGCCCCTTTCCCCTGAGCAATCAATTTTCAGAAGCCTCCTGAAAGAGAAAAGTCTTCACCTGCTGGCAGAAGGAAAACAAGGCAGGTGCCAGTCTGGTCTCTCTGGGTAAGGTCTTCCAGCACAAATAATCTCTCAACTGATTATAATTCCTTAATACACACATGGCAGGTGCTTAACAGTAGCCCTGCATCTTATTTTCCTGGGAAAGCCTGCACATTCAGTGGTTCTCAAATGTTGGTCTTCCGGACGTTTGGGACCTCAGTTCCCAGAATTCCTGACTGTTGTCCAAGCTGGCTGGAGGATTTGGGAGTTGAAGTCCAAAACATCAAAAGAGCCAAAGTTTGGGAACCCCTGCTAGAAAGAAGACTTCCATGCCCATAAACCAATGTACACAGATCTAAATAAAAACTCCTGCAGGACTACCAGAAGTAAGAGCCTTGTTATGCTTTTGTCTTTACAGAAGAGAGGTTTGGAAAACTCCCTTTATGATGCCAAACACTGGCATGACATAGAGCTTCAGAATTTAGGCTCTGTCATTACCAAGCTGGAAGCAGAAGTAGGAGAAATTCGAGCAGAAACTGGGCAGCAGCAAAGGGATCGGGAAACTCTGCTGAACATTAAAATGCAGCTGGAGAAAGACATTGCTGCATATCACTGCCTCCTAGACAAAGAAGAAAGCAGGTATTTTTCCCCCTGATGAACTTACAATTACATTAACCTAGCATTGCATCAACACAAAATGATTAAGGTTGAGTTGAGGTGAATCCTGGTTTATGGCTGCATCCACAATGCAGAAATAATCTGGTTTGATACCACTTCAACAGCCATGGCTAAAGGCTATGGAATTCTAGGACTTGTAGCTTGTAAAGCTCTGGTGTCACAACAAACTACAAGTCCCAGAATTCCATAACCTTGAGCCATGGCAGTTAAAGTAGTGTCACACAAGATTATTTCTGCAGTGTGGATACAGCCTATGATTCCCGAACAAGTATGCTGGTGCATAATACTCAATGATCTCCACTTGGCTTGTTCCAGCAAGGGGAATTGAGTCAGTAACCAGTAATAATAATTAAATGAAATCAATTATATTAGATATTTTCTAACAAAGGGGGTAACTTAATTAAATTCATTTTAAACTCAATTGGCATAAGATAGACTTTAGCATTAACTTAATTCCAGGATTAAATTATTAAGTTAATTAAATTAAAGACCACATTTTAAAAACAAACAAATGTTACTTTTCCCAGCTGTGGAAAAAAGTTAGGGGCACAGGACCCCTGTGAAAGTGGGAAAATAACAAAAAACTACCAGTTGTTTTTTTGGTTTTTTTTTTAACATGAGAACACTTTTCTAGGAATCTCTAGGTCCTCCAGCATGGCTCTATGGTCAACTTTCAGCAGAGCCATGCTGGAGGATCTAGAGATTCCTAGAGGGAACAGTCAAACAGA
>CM034710.1:71057687-71073697 GCA_020142125.1 Phrynosoma platyrhinos | reverse complement strand
AGGAGGAGGAGGAGATCTGCCTCTTCGGAGCAAAAGGGCAGCCCTGGGAGATCCAGTCCTCTCTTCGAGGTCCAAAGCACACACACTGCAGGAACAGAGTGGCCTACCTTGCCCCCAAGCCACGCTTCCTGACCTCACTGGGAGTCAGGCAGTTCACAGCAATTGCTGCCAGTATCGGGAAGCACAGAGAGAGAGAAGAGGAGGAGGAGGAGGAGGAGGAGGATCTGAGGCGAGGGGGAACAAGTTAGGCCCAAAACACACTGCAGGAATAATCCAGTTTGAGACCGCTTTAACTGCCCCGGCTCAGTGCTGTTAGGGAATCCTGGGAAGCGTAGTTTGTTCTGGCACTGACAGAGGAGGCTCAATGTCTCACAGACACTACGGTTCCCAGAATTCTTTAATAGCATTGAGCCAGGGCAGTTAAAGCTATCTTAAAGGTCCACTGCAGAAATAATTCAGTTTGAGACCACTTTAAACTGCCCTGGCTCCGTGTTATTAGGGAGTCCTGGGAACTGTACTTTTGTGGGACTTTTAGCTCCCTGGAACCATAGAGACCTGCAAGAGCTTGGTAGTGCTTCTGCGACAGATTATGATTAAAAGAAATAAACAAACCTCTCTCTCTCTTTTTTTTTTTTTTTTTTTTAAGCTGTAAATTTAATCATTTTTATCTGGGGTTCCCTGAGACCTGAAAATTATATCAAGGGTTCCTCTGGAGTAAAAATACACTCATCTCTACATTTGCAGCTTTGACTTTTGCAGATTTGATTATTCACGGATTTTATTAATATGTTTTCTCTAGGAATATCTACGTCCTCCAGCACAACTCTATGATTAGCTTTAAGCAAAAGTCACACTGAAGGACCTAGAGATTCCTAGAGAGAAGACTCCACTAGACATCTTTAGTTCCTCCAGTGCAATTCTATGTTGGTCAATGTCTGGCAGATGTTTACCACAGAGTTGCACTGGAGGACCTAGAGATTCCTAGAGAGGTGTTCTCTCAAAATAAAAAACATAGTGTTTTTGTTATTTGTGGTTTTTCCACATTCAGGGCGGTCCTGTGCCCCTAACCCTAGCAAATGTGGAGAAACCACTGACATTTGCAGAGGTCCAAAACACACTGCAGAAATAATCCAGTTTGAGACCACTTTAACTGCCCTGGTTCAATGCTAGGGAATTTTGGGAACTATAGTTTTTTTAGGCATTTAGCCTTCTCTGTCAGAGAGGAGGTCTGGTGCCACAGTAAACTACAATTCCCAGGATTCCCTAGCACTGAGCCAGGGCAGTTAAAGCAGTCTCAAAAATGGATTATTTCTGCCGTGTGTTTTGGGCCTAACTTGTTCCACCTCACCTCAGATCCTCCTCTCTGTGCTTCTTGATACTGACATGAACTTCCTTGACTCCCAGTGAGGTCAGGAAGTGTGGCTTCTGCAAGGTAGGCCATTCTGTTAGCCGGGAGTAAGTACCAAAGGGAGCTTTCTGTCTTCTGAAAATGGTGCCACGGAGGGGAAGTGAGC
This sequence comes from Phrynosoma platyrhinos, assembly GCA_020142125.1. Taxonomy (NCBI): domain Eukaryota; kingdom Metazoa; phylum Chordata; class Lepidosauria; order Squamata; family Phrynosomatidae; genus Phrynosoma; species Phrynosoma platyrhinos. The sequence continues at coordinate 71,072,183 of CM034710.1, read as the reverse complement.
ATGGATGTTTGGCCTCCATCATAGCAGCAGCACCATTGCACCTATAAGGGAAGAGTGCTGAGAATACTGTAGGTGGCCAAGAAGAGAAACAAATGGGTCCTAGAACAGATAAAGTCTGAATTCTTCTTGGAAACCAGGATGACTAAATTGATGCTGTCGTACTTTGGCCACATCATAAGAAGGCATGAATCATTAAAAAAAACAATACAGTAATGCTTGGAAAGATGGAAGGCAGTAGAAAAAGAGGAAGACCACATGCCAGATGGTTGGACTAGATTGAGGAGGCCACAGGCATGAGTAGAGAAGTTGAGGACAGAGGGGTCTTGGGAAATGTCTCATCCACAGGGTTATTATGAGTCGACTCAAGGGCAGTTACCAAGTGATTTCCAGAGGTTTTAATTGGGTTTTCCCTAGTGGTTTCCAGCGAATTTGAGCTTTCTTACTAATACATTTTTCGTGTAACATGAATTAAATAGCTCTAGTTATAGTGAAAGGTTTTCACGTTCCCTTGATATGATTCCACAAGCACAACAACGTTGGAATCGACTGAAGGCCTATCTGGAGCAGTATTCTTTTTCTATAATGACTAATTGATGATTTTAGGAAACCCACAAGAAGATACGACAGCACCCTCATGTTTATGTTCTTCCCTAGCAGTTGGTTTTGAGAGGCATACTGCTTCCAGTACAGGAGGGAGTTTACAGCCTTGTAGTCAAGAGAGCCAGCGTGATGTAGTAGTTTGAGCGTTGGACTAGGACACTGGGAGACCAGGGCTTGAATCCCAGCTCGGCCATGGAAGCTCACTGGGTGACCTTGGGCCAGTCACACTGTCTCATCCTCAGAGGATGGCAATAGCAACCCCCCTCTGAAGAAGCTTGCCAAGAAAACCCCATGATAGGTGAATGCCTTAGTATCACCATAAATCAGAAACGACTTGAAGGCAGAGAGCAACAAGTCAAGAATAGCCTTGGCTTCCAAGAATTTTTCTAATTCCCTTTGGCAGCTATTATCACATCATTTGAAAGGGCATTCTGAAAACTCTGCTGTATGAAGTAGTAGCTCCTCAGTCTCCCATCATTTAATTGTAATATTGTGGGAATTGAAGGGAAAAAAATCCTTTTTTCTTTCCGTGAATTATCATTGACATCTGTATCAATTTCTTTTTTTCCCCCCAAACCTGAAAAGTCCCGAGAAGAATTACTCCAGATAATACCTGTGGTTACTAGCTTTTAATGTTCCAGATTATACATCTTTTTCAAGATTTTCCCAAACTGCAGGCAAAATCTTCCAAATATGACACTTTTGATTGTTAATCATAAGGCAGATCTCAGATCCTGTCACATTTAAATGTCAATGATTACTGTATAAAATGTATACATCTAGAAATTTTGACTCCAGAAACCCTGTACTGATTCATCCCCTAGTGAAAGGCAAGTTTTGTTATCAGTGTGAGCTTAGTTACACCTGCTGGAATTTTGTAAAAAAATTTTTGGCATTATTTTCCTTTCTTTATTCTTTAGATCCTTTGTTACATATCCCTAAATTTTAAACTCAACTTATCCACAATCACATCAAAATCCATAATTTTGGCTCCAAAGCCTGCCCTTGACTTAGACATGAGGTTGACTTATAGTTATATACGGTACCAGCTCCCAAGTTTTATAAAGGATGAATGTAAGTGAGACACTTTTCACAAAGAACTGCTCAGAAAATCCACTAGTATGGAGGATAATCACTTTATCCATATTAGTAATCGTCTTTTGTATATGGAAACGTGGGGAAATTAGCTCATTTTTATCTGCTAGAAGCAGCTGGGATGTGTTGGGTTGTGGCTACTAAAAGTTCATGTGTTGGGGAATCTGACTGCCCAGGTGTTATACTTTGGCCCAAGCCAGCATAACCAATGGTGTGGGATAATGGGAATTGCTGTCCATCATCATTTGAAGGTTCATACATTCCTTGGTTAAACCAGAGTGTTCAGAAGTCTTTGAGATGTGAGAATATGATAAGCAATGTGTGTGCTGTCTCAGTGCAGGAGCTAGACTCAGTTGCCAGTGTTGTCATAAGACACATCTACATTGCAGAAATAATGGGGTTTCACACCACTTAACTGCCATGGCTCCATCTTACAGAATTCTAGGATTTGTAGTTTTGTGAGGCACCAGCATTCTTTGAAAGAGAAAGCTAAAAACCTTGTAAAACTACAAATCCCAGGATTCCATAGGATGGAGCTGCAGCACTTAAAGTGGTATCAAACTGCATCATTTTTACATTGAAGATTCACCCATAGACTTAAGGGTACAGAAATCCCAAGCTCATGGGTGTCAGGCCTCTGAGATAGCTCTGTTTTTTCACTGGTGTTTGGTTTGATGTGTCCTCCACTGGCACTGCTGGTCCTTCAGTTCTTCTCTGGATCATCCCATTATATCCAAGCCCATTTCCTTTAGCATTTCTATCTGCACCACCCTTCCACATAACCACCCCCACCATGATTCTGCTTTTCTATCCCATGACCATTCTGTCCCCTTGTCTTCAGTCATCCTGACTTACTCAGTCTCCCTGCCTTTTGTATGGCAGTCTGCCTCCTGTTCTTACTATTGTTTGTAAGATCTTTTCCATAACCCCAGTAGTCTGTATCCTTTTTTTTATCTTCTCCATCATGTTTTCTTCAGTTTTCTGTTTTCACCATCTACACTTCCTTTCTGTATCTCAGTTCACATTTTATGTGTGGGGGTGCTTCAACCACTCTTCTGCCCTTTTGTTTCCCTGCATCCTATCTCTCACTATCCCAGCAGAGACAGTATTCCTTTCTCTTTTGAGGGTTTTTCAGAACAGAGGATTTCTTTTGCATTCATAGAAGTTGAGCCATTTGGGAACATTATGCTGCTGAGTGATTCATTTCTCAGCAGCTAGAATATTCATGTTGCTTAAATACCCGGAAGGCCCCAGATCCCTTCTGATCTTGGAAGCTAAGCAGAGTCAGTCCTAGCTAGTACTTGTATGGGAGAAGATTAAGGTACTGTTGACTATCTTTCAGAGGAAAGAACTTGGCAAAATCACCTCTGAGTATCACCTCTGAGGTTCAAGTAAACCCTGTGAGGCAACTTGAACACACACACACATATCTAAATTAGGAAGCTGTAATGAAAGATACATTGATCTGCTGAAAACTTGTTCCTTTGCTAGTTTGTAAGCTGTCAGTAATTCCCTCCATATCATTTTTAGGCAGCTAAAGAATAGATTCCCTAGTAGGAGATACATTTCAGTTCAGTGTTTTCTGTTAAACTATATAGGTGCTTTGTACCCCAAGACATAGTCAGATTGATTGGCCATAAACAATTGTTTGCTGATTTAAATGTAATGGGTTACTCTTTGATAGGTAAATGGGAATAACTTTGTAAAAAGACACTTGGATTCAGATATCCAGTAAATTCTATTAAATGGCAATGTTTGGTATCAATTCTCTCTCTCCTGTCTTCAGTCCTCTTTCTACAAACATTCTCCAGAGATTTAAGAGCACCCTGTACCTTTTGTATTTAACAGAACTGTTGGGTCCTTGAATCCAGGGTGTGTGTGACATAATGACAGAAGCAGGCCAAGAAAAAATGCCTGAAACAAAGTATAGTATGTTACTTTCATAAGAGCCATAAATAGAGTTTAATATCTTGGAAAGTGTACTCAAGCATAAGTTCAAATTATAAAGTATTCATTATGCCATTGTTTTCACAGTTTCTAGGCTGATCCAATGCAGTTTGCTAACAATAGAAATTGATGTTACTTAAAAAACCCAATATTAAGATTTCAAAATAACTTCAGTTATGCTTTTATTCCTACATGAAATTAATTCATCAGTTGTTTCATATCACTGGAGAAATAGTGAAGCTGCTTAAAAAGGAAAATGCACAGATAACCATATTTTAAAAAAAAACAAGAAAGTACATGCTCATTATAATGCATAATTGATTAATGTGTTCTTAAATGTACAGTAAAGCCTCACAATCCTCATGTTTACATATTTACACTACCAGCCTAAAGTGAACACCATAAACCAATAATAGATGTCCCTTTCTATTGCCTAAATGCCTGGGACAATAAAAGGAGTATTTGGCTTATGCTAGGCAACGGTGCTATTGACAGTATGTATAGAGATCTTGTAGCACCTTTGAGACTAACTGAAAGAAAGAAGTTGGCAGCATGAGCTTTCAAAGACTTCGGTCTACTTCCTCAGATGCTTATTTGCTATTGACAGTCAAGCTTCTGTGGTGAAACATTTTGAATGCCCTATTTAGAATTTATTTTGGAGGAGGGGTGAGAGGGAAGTCATTTTAGCCTGTTTGGGAAAGTATCAGTAATTAACAACAAAGAGTCTAGTGACACCTGAAAAACTAAAAGTGTTATTTAGTATAAAGTCTTGTATATTGCATCCTACTTGATCAGATGTATAGTACGACTTTAAAATCATGCAGAGGCTTCCATTTAACACAGTCATTTAATAACTTACTGTGCTATTCAGAATTCTAGCATAGTTGTACCGAGACTTTGGTTTGCATATATATTCAGCTGTTCTCCAAGGATAAAGATAGGTATACAGTACATCTTAATTGTGCGTGTGTGTGTGTGTGTCATGTTTTAACACTTGTAGTATGCTTTGTGGTTTGGTAGCAGGTGGTATTCTGCTTCTGACACAGCAAAAGAAAAAGAATATTGAAATCATGAGGGGTTTTTTGTTGTTGTTTTTACTATTACACAGTCATTCCATAGTTTACTGTACTAGTTATCTTCTGTTAAATAGTGAGGTATTTACTGATAACAAGCCTATATAATGTTCATGTCTTGCAGGAGGAGGATGACTGGAAGGAATTTGAGCAGGAAGAAACAATTGATTACAGTGGCCTCAGAGTTCAGTCCATGCAAATTAGGTATTCCTCTTTTAAAAGTATATATTTGTATGTGTGTTTTAAAGTACACTAATGCACATTATGGTTGTACAATCTGATAGTTACTAACAGGCCACTGAAACAGATTTGCTGTTTAACAGTTTCCATTTGTTCAGACTAATTGAGGTTACCTACTACATGCATCTCTTAACCATTCTTATTAAATACATTATTTAATATATAAATATATACTTGATGTGTCTGTTTATGGCTAATTGATGTTCCTGGAAATTCTGGAAGCAAAGACTCAAAATGAAAACAGAATACTGTTTGAGTATTTTTTTGCACAAATGTGTGCATTCCTTTTTCCTTTTCTTACTACACTTTGCCTAGTATTGTTACCTAGGTAATGTTCCTAAAAACAAACAAAAGCAATAAATACCTGTATATTAAAGGTTTGAAAAGATATGTTTTCCCCTGGGGGGGAAAACGTTAACATATCAAAAGATTATACACACACACATATATATATATACTGTAATTACATATAAATAATATATATATGCACTATAATATCGTTATAAAATGGGCTATGGCAACTCAAGGGAGTCTATGTTTTCAGCAAATGCCTTTCTAGAATAAAGAATGTGAATCTGGTGGCCTTCTGCTTGACCATCTTCATTTATGAACTGAATGAGGGGCAACCACATTTCTCAAAAGGTGGCTTTAATGAGCTACTTTTGAACTGGCTGATGAATCCTGATCTTTTGCACCCATTTCCTTTGCCACCTGGAAACCTATGGTTTTATGAAAACCTTATTCTCTAGTTAATTCCATCCACTCAGGCTTGGCCATATTCATCAGAAATGTAGTGTGCTTATGTATGCTGCTATATGTAAGAGATGGACACTATAGTGCCTTCTGTTTTTCTGTCAGTGAAAAAGATGATGAAGAAGGTGAAAAAAGAGAAGAACCACGGGATAATAGTGAAGAACCAGGTGGGGGTGTGGACAAGTCATCAGGTCCTTGGAATAGATCTGCACCTACACAAATACCTGTTGTTGAAGCTGTTGGTGAGTTTTGGTATTTCCTCTGTTAGTTAAGTAATATGAGTTGATTTAGTTGTATTAAGCCTTCTGTTAGTTTCAGTTCCCTGTTCAGCCATGAAATCCACCGGGTGACCTTGGGCAAATCACACTTTCTCAGCCTCAGAGGATGACGATGGCAAACCCCCTCTGAAGAAATTTGCCAAGAAAACCACATGATAGACTCACCTTAGGGTTACCATGTCAGAAATGACTTAAAGGCACACAACAAATACACAACCAGTCTAGACATCTCAGTATTATACAACATGATTCACATAAATTAGTAGGATTGGTTTTCTGTTGAGAAAATGAAACCTGCAGAGGTTACTTTAATTTTTAAAATGTGAGGATTAGAATTTTGTGACATCCTCTAGACCAGTTTGGAGCAATTATCATAGGATAGGGGAATGTATTAGCTCTGCAGGAAGCTTCTGGAGGGTTGTACTCCCTGGGGGGGGGGGAAATGTAGCTCCAAGTGGCCTCTAGGGGAGTGAGGATATTTGCCATGTTTTTGCCCCCCAGACCTGGGAAGGGGTCACTTCCTGTCACTCCCTATTTTTTAAAAAGGCCTCTCCTGGCCCTAAAATGGCCCGAAGGCTGGGCAAAATGTAGTGAAAATGCCCCCTAGAGGCCATTTGAGGGTCTAAAAATTATTATTATTATTATTATTATTATTATTATTCCACCCTGGGGTGCCACAAAAATAGCACTGTGAAGTAAGAATGGCCACATTTTGCCCACCTTGTTCTAGACAGTTCGTTGTATGGTAATATGTTGCCGCTGCCTCCAGAATTTCTCATACTTGGAACTGGAGTTTTTTTCTTTCATTTCCCTCTCTTTCAACATCTAGTAAAAAAAGAAATCATAACATTTTAGCAAGCAGGGATAACAGCCTAAAACTGCTGCTGCTTGTTGTCTTCATAGTATCTGTTACTTGTATTTGCCTGCCAGCAGATAAGATTACACTTTTTTTCTGTGCTCCAAATAATGCACAAGATGTTTTTCTTACGTTTGCTCTACATCTTGGACTATACAGACACAATATCTTATACATTACTCATGAATAACACTTCAAACAATTAGAACATGATCAGTCTTAAAAGCTCTTCTGGGTGTTGTCTTGAGAGACACTGTTTGCATTCAGACTCATACAAATCTCCACCTTCCTTCTAGAGAGAGTTTTAGGCAGATTGGGAGAAGCCACATTTTCTGTTGTCTGATATCATTTAATGACTGATTGGTATACAAAATATGGAAACCATCTTGTTCCAACACACAGCAAATGGAAACCTGCTGCACATGCCAATTAATTGGAATAACTGCAACTATTGGAAATATTTGAGGGTTTCATAATTCATTTTAATAATAGATTATTTGTTAGATTAATGCTGCTTCTAGTTAAGGGAATGTGTCAAATCAGCAAGGAGAAAACTGCTGCCCCCAAGGCTTTTTTTTTTCAGGCTGTCACTCTTGCCAGATTCCTTCATGATTTGAATGTGTTGCAGGACACCCCTGCATTTTAAATAAGCCAGTTTTGGAGTTATCTGCTATTTTGGGCAGTCAGTGCAGCCTCTGGAGAGGGATTGGTTCTTGTAAACTGAATAACCTTATTCAGAGCAGAAGTTTAGCACTCAAAAATGTGCCAAGATGAGCCTGAGGGAAATCTTTCCCATCTAATTATGCATGAATGTTTTGAAGTTCTCTCTATCTTACAGAAACCCCAGAGCCAGTGCAGTCTGGTGGGGTATACAGGCCACCTGGTGCAAGAGAAAGCAGGACACGAAAAGTGCCACAAGGACCTCCTGAGATATATAGTGATACACAGTTTCCATCATTGCAATCCACTGCCAAGCATGTAGATACTAGAAAGTAAGTATGGTAACAGCATTCTGCACAGTTAACTTATAATTGCTTCCCCCACAACAACTTCTTTAAAACTTTACAATCTTATCCTTTCTAATAAAGTCATATTTGTAGTATGATTTGCACCAGAAGCAACACATTCATTTTAAAGTGCAAATCTATTGTTTTCAGCAGTCTGTGGAATATACCTCCACTAGTTTGATTAAGAGGCTTTCTTTAAAAGATACTGCTATTATGGGAAGATGTTCAGAGGGATGGGATGGTAGAATCTTCATCTGTTCTGCTCAAAATGCCCCATCACAGACCTGTATGGGTGGTAAATTCATTTTGCCACTTGCAGAACTTATTAAGCACTTCTCTTAACAGAGTAAACAAGCTTTTCTTTCATTTTGTCCCTCAAAGATAGCTTGCTTTGCTAAACAAGGACTTAAACTTTATTTTAAACATATACAAAACCAGAACAAAGTATGTTGACAAAGACATTTTACAATAGGTTCTTCACAATCTCTTGCTAGTCTTGAGATTGTGACTGAAATCCTGAGAGCTGCTTTGGTTATGCCCAAGACCTTGAATGTGCTCAGTGGAATCTTTTTCTTTGAATACCACAACCACCTGTGCTGCATTCACAAGTGGATACTTATTATGGAGTATTAGTGATTCAAGAAGCATAAGTGAGTGTGCAGTTCTTTGCACCTAGTCCTGTGCTTCCTGAGAGGTATTAATATATTCATATTTGTTCATACGTTATTGCAGTATTCAGGCTTCTCTGAAATTCTGAATTTGTATGATCGCTTACAGCCATAGCGCAATGACCTGTCCCCTAGCTCTTACCATCATGATTGTGTGTGTTTGAACAGAAAAGACCCCAGTTCTTCTACTGATAAGTCAAAAGCAATTTGTGAAATAGCACTGGGGCTCCTTCAAAAAACAAAACAAAACACCCTCCACAACAACAACTTGCTGTCACACTGAAGACCTTGGTTGTACCTACAGTAACTCTCTGGATTAGGCCCTATAATTTATTTCACTCTGCTATGGAACTTCACAACAAAAACAAGGGTCCTTGAATGAATATTACTAAGGGGCAAGTGTGTGTAAGGCACTTACTGATTACATTTATTTTCCCTTAGGGATAAAGAAATGGAGAAGAGCTTTGAAGTAGTAAAACACAAAAATAGAGGTAGGGATGAGGTTTCAAAAACGCAGGCAACTAAACTCCAGCTAGACAACCAATATGCTGTGCTTGGGAATCAGTAAAGCTGCACACACATTACAATTAAGGAATGGTTATTTGATACCCTTCCAGTCTTTAAGATAATTAACCTACATCTGTTATGAACATGCCGTCTTATTTCTGCTGGATCTACTGCAACGAGTGCAGACTACTTTGACGTAAGTGATTGGCACTTAATTTGGTACTCCTGACCTTCTTCTTTGGATATGAGGGAATTAAATGTTAAATGGTCAAACAAGAATCCCGATTGTTTTGATTACTCTACAGCCAGTGGTTATTTCAAATTTTTTTATGTTCAGATATTGAGCCTTCGTAAGGGTTGACTACCTCAGACTTGCTGCACTCATTGTGGACACCATGTGGATCACAACTTCTGGAAAAGGTTACAACTCTTTAGTGGCCACGTGAAATGTGAAACCAGCTCTACTGGAGTCCTCTCAGAAATCTGCAGAAGTCGGCCATCTGGGTTCTGATTTATTATAAATGACAAATTTAAGTGACCTTAAATGAGCAATTTGTCCTTTGCCCCCATTTATTGCATCATTTCATATGTAGCCATAACTTACTAGGAACCTCTAGTGTATGCCACTTTCAAAAATATGCAGTGTAGTGTTGCTGTAGTTTACCACTTTAGGTTATCAGAAAATACATGCACATCCACATAGAAAATGTAGGGATGCTTGTCTGTTTATATCAACTGGTTTCACCTATATTTCATTTTTTAAATGCCTCTCCTAGCTTCAGAAAGTGCAGTATAGTTACGTAGCAGTATGGACTATGCAGGCTGTCCATACTTTTCTTTTTCTTTATTGGATTTCAAGTGACTGCAATATGTGTAGTTTGCATTCAGTGGTCCATAAATGTTTGTGCTCCACTTGAATCTGGAGCTTATTCTTGGAAAAAAAAACTCATGCAGTATACTTAGCCTTAACAGTGTTTTATGGCAAGTATCAGCTGTTGGTCGCACACACTATTGAATTTGCAAGATGGATGTAATTATATGTCTAGTGAAAGATAAACTATTGTGGTTTCACTAGTTGAAATTTGGAACTATTCTGAGAATAAGGCGTTTTGCTTAATGGCATTTTCCTCTGCTGCCCAAAGATTGAGCGACAATTTCAGATATGTCTGTCTTTCACCAGCTATATGATCATTTATTTGGAAAGATACAAATATACTTGTATGCTAAGATTAGTCCTATATTGTTTTGTGTGATATTGACAGTGAATAATAGTAAACCCAACTCCCAAGTGTCTCTTGGAGTATAGAAGGTAATTGTATCTGGGATTTTTTTTTTCAGCTCACCTGAATTGTCTTTTAGTCAGTCGTGTTAGGTATCTCAGAGAGTCCAGTCACTTTCTGGAGTTTTGAGCAGGAATTCACATGTCAGGAAAGTGATTAGTTTTGTCAGATGGTTGGGCACTTACAGAATGTGATACCTGCACCATTGATAACTGGCTGTGATGAGAAATAATTGATTTAATGAAGAGCAAACTTCCTTTCATCTCAATATGGCATTGGCTTTATCCATAAAGAGTTCCTTTGAGATAAAAAAGTTACTGAATAATTGCCTTCTAATAGAGATGTAAAGACAGGCCACTGGATGCCCAGAACATTAGAAGTAAATCTACAGCTGACACCATTCAGTTGTGTATTTTTCCTGAAAGTGTCTCTTTGCCAACAAAATATTTACAGGGTATTAAAGATAAAGAACTATGATTATGTGGAACTGCATATTGCTTGAAGACATTGCAGAAACTTGTAATTTTAAATCCTAGCTTTGGCATTTTATTAAGGCTGTTGCACATAAATCAAGTTATGATAGGCAGATAACCTGTCCTTTGTATCATCTCTTGGACATAGTTGGCAGAGCAAGATAACATTGTAACATTAATAGATACAATAAAGTATGTGCTTCTGGAGTCTAATGTAACATGTTGTGATGTCATACGTCTTTTAGACTAAGCTTGGCAAAGGTAATAATATGTGATCATGATGAAAAGTGGTGTTTCAGTTTTCTGTCCATTACAAGGAAGTAAGTCCTGTTGGACTCAGTGGGCTTATTTGGCTGTTCACTCTTGCTAAGGGTAGGTTGCCCTTTGTTAGATTAATATGATATATTTGGTCACTGTCTACCTCACCTGCATATACCATCACTAGCTAAGACCACAGATTAATATAAACTGGCAAATGAATTGAGTTCTTGCTTTTTGTGTGGATGCAACAATGATGAAATGGTCAGTTATTCATACTAGAGCAGTTCTCACATGCTGATCCCAGTTTGACACTCTTTAGAAGCCCTAGATTTATTGCAGAGAAATTTTCACTTTGAAAAAACACTTTTAATGGAAATACTAAGCCACTGAATTGTTTGAGTCACTGAAGTTTTTATACACACAAGATACCACCTAAAATGCATGACACAATGTTCTTTTTATACTGCTGAACTGTCCTTTAAGGACCATAGTCCTATTAAATTTGAATTTACATGCATATAAGTGGTAAATGCCCTTTAGCATTGTCTGAGGTTTCCGAATCTTAAAATATGCTTAACTACTTTGCCAATGTTACAGCATACATGCCATAGCAAACTGCTTTACAGTTTGGGATCCAGATGCTTGTAGAAAGACGAGCGAGCATAACTTTACCTGGAGAGCGAATCAGGAATGCAAACAGGTTTCAGAATTGTTAATTTCATTACTGATAAAATTTCAAGTGATACTTGGCACTTTGAGATTCAGAAGAGCAATGATAAGCAGTATCTCTGCCTCTGAAATCAAAGGCATTACTGGTATCTGTTCAGGATTTGCTTTCAGATTAGTTACCTCTTCCGTGAATAGATGCAAAGACTGAAATGCATTTGACAGTAGCACATGCAACATCTGTAACTGGCCATACAAATCTTTAGCTGTATCACTAAACTGAGACTTTAAAAAGTCCATGCCACATTGTGAAGTAATAGTTATACTGTGGACCTCTACATGTACTTGAAAGCCAGCTTCAGACAAAGGAAAGTGGGGGTCAGCTAAGCCAGACCTAAATGAAGGAATTGAAAATGTTAATAACATAATGAGGAACACATATTGAAGCAGAGAGATGGGTCATTATTAATGCACTTCTGACACTAGGTATCAGTAAAGAAAATCTGTGATGTTTATTCTCAGGAAGCAGTAGATGCGTCAGAGTATATCATTTTCACAGGCTTCTGTACAAATGCAGTGATGCGATTGCAATGCAAGCCCCTACAGAGATGTGGTTGTAACAGCAGTGCCTATATAAAGCAGGGAATCATAATCAGCTCACACCACACGGCTGATGTACCTGTTTCATAGCTGTGTTTTGGGAATCACATTCAAATTGCAGGGTCTAGATGTATAAAACACAGTGTGCATTGACCCACTTAGCACATTATTACTTCTAGGGTTTAGGGTCTTGACATACAGAAATGCCTAGTCAGATTTGACTGCAGGTGTGGGTTGCATTTAGCCAGTTGCCACCATTCAGGCTCTACAATCAAAGCTGTGTCTACGTAGAGAGTGTTGTCTGTATACTTATATGTATACTTCAGTGGGACCTGTATAGAGAAATGTTTAGTGCTGTGGCCTTCGATTGCTGTTGCGATCCCTGATACCCATATTATAGTTGAGAACTTTTGAGTGCAGAAAGTAATGTTAAAAGGTGGAAACTAATTTTGCATTATTGTTGATATACAGTGCCTAAGCCTAGCTAACTAAAGAGATAGCCGATTTGACTGCTTTCAGAAACTTTTTTTTTGGACAACGCAGGATGAATTCCAACTGCAAAAGTGTACATCATCTTGAATAGGCTTATTTTGCATACAGTTCATTTACTAAAGAAGCCAGCACAATGAAAGTTCAGGGCATAGGTTAAACAAAACTTCTACAGGGAGTAAGACTAAGAGGTTCAAGCTTTAAAAAATTAGGCCCAGAAAGAAAAGTGGTAATGAATGGACAACTCCCTCCCCAAAGTGATGCCATAAAAATGTAATGGTTTAGGTATAACACTGCAGTGTAATTAATGTGATGTCTGAAGCAAGATAAGATATGAACAGAGGAAGTACAGATTATAATTGTACTATCTTCTGAGAAGAAGATAAGTATTTGAGGTGGCAAATATAAGGCTCTTTTGCCCAGTTGTTTACATTAAACAAATATAACTAAAATAAGAAGCTATTACACACCTAATAGAAAGAGGTGAACATTTTGGACTGGACTCCTTTCAAACTGCTGGTATGTATGGATCTTATCTTAAATGCTCAGCAGACTTCCTGCATGTAGAAAATCCAATACAGAGAAGGAAGCACCAAGCATGCCCTGCTATGTACTTATTAAATGACTGGAACTCTCTCATAGGATTTTACTCCAATGACAAGCTGAGGTGATAAGGTTAGAGTTCTGTCATTTTTGTCAGATAGCTCAATTGGGAGAAGAAATCCTTCAAGATTATATCAAAGCAAATATGAACCTATATCGCCTTTCTGTGAGATGGATAAGTAAATGGGAATGTTTCTCAAATGCAGAATCAGCACAGTGAACTTTACTGGTATAAATTACTCAAATCTATTAGAATCTTTAAAATTTTAAACGAATCCAAGAGCAGGTCCATCTGTATAGATGAAGAAATCATAATCTGTTCCAAATAATGGTATAGGAAAGAACTGAAGTCTTGCTGTGCCTCAGTATTCTAGGTTGTAAAAAGAATATTTCCCTACCTCACAGGGGTGTTGTGAGGCTGACTTCATTGTTTGTAAAATGCTTTTGAGTTTTTTCCTGATGGAAGGTGCTATCGAAGTGCAAAACATAAGTAGTCAGCTGATGCCTTACGGCTGATTCCATCACAGTAAGAAAATGTTCAACTTAGTTTTCATTATAGTATTTTGCTACTACTATAGAAAGCGCCTTTACAAAACATTATTTAAATGTATGGATCATGTAACAATGGACTTTACAAGAAAGCATGGTTGAGTTTTCAATCTTTATGCATCCCTTTCTGGTTTTTATGTGATTAACTGTGCAGTTAACAAGGTGTATTAACAAGGTTTTGGGGTTTTGCATGGAATATTAAGATCAACTATCATTTTTGTAAACTCCCCCGGATGAAATAAAGTTACGTTCACACTGTTTGTTATCCCATTTGTGTGAGTACCATGAATGTGTTTTATAAAGATACTGACCTATCTTTACTGTTCATATGTCTAAGTTATGGCTAGTTTTTTTCTTTGAAAAGTAGTCATCAATTTTGCACCTGTATTTACTGTTTAAAAAGCTAAAATATTGGTAAGCACCTCTGTAAAGGAGGAGTTAGAGTCAGGCACTTGTGCCTTCCTTCTGCAAAGCAGCTGATTTTTGTGTTTTTCCTGTTCCTGAATATATGGCAATGGTCTAATCCAGGGACAGGCAACCTTTTTGAGACC
>CM034710.1:71044472-71057587 GCA_020142125.1 Phrynosoma platyrhinos | reverse complement strand
ACCCCTGGTCTAATCTAAAAGCAAGCCATTCTAAAGCAAGAGGTGAGAGAGACTTAAATCAAGTTCCCATTTGCAGTACTGCCTTATAAAGAAAAGTGCATGCTAGCTAATTGATACATTAATTAATCACCGAGCAAGTAAATCTTTCCAGAAATATAGTATATCTAGAATTTTGGAAACTGTAATTGACAGTATTTTGCTTATAGATTATCTCATATTTGATTAGCATAGCTCACAAGTAAGGAAAACAGATTGCACTGAGAACAAATTCTCCAAATCCATGGGGTGGACCTGCATGCACTTTCAAGGTAAGCATGTTTTTTTTTTTTTTCTGTTGGCACCATATAAAACTTGTATTCTCATACAGATGCAGTAGCAGACATCTTGCAACGTACGATGACCCCAGAACTATGACTGGGTAAAGTTGGCCCGTAGATATTTTTTCTCCTTTCTCTACAGCTGGCTGAGTGCTGGTAGAGATGGCACCCCTGAGATACAGATTTTTAAATGCTTTCACAAAAAAAGGGAAAGAAGTGGTTATAGTATTTGGTTCATAGGTATTAAAACCTTCAGGGGTTAAATTTCTTTTAAGCCTTCATTAAGAACAGCACTGCTCACTGCAAATCTGTTTCTGTAAGATTGTTTTTAAACAGAGGGGAACCTACAGTATTGTGTACTGACAAGGGAGAGGATGGTTCTAATTTTGCCAGGAAAATTAGTGGTTGATACTTAGCAAGAATGATCATTCTTGTGAGGCTGATGACACAATCCACAATGCATGGGTTCATCCCTTGTGCCAACCAGTTCAGGCAGGATCTCAAAATTGTAAATGGTTGTAACTCTCACCTCCAGCTCCTCTCTCCCCCGTTTTCATTTTCTAGACTTCACAACCAATTCAACAACTTCAGTCTAAACTTTCATTGCTTACTTGAACCTGCCTACCTTTTACTTTTATTTTATTTTTTGTCCCTGGATGGGGGTAGATTGTGTCGTCAGCCTCACAAGAATGATCATTCTTGCTAAGTGTTAACCACTCCTTCTCTGTGAGGTTGAAGACACAATCCACAACATATGTGATATACTCAAGCCACCAAATCCCAGGGAGGGTCTAAACAAACTCTTGATTCACAACAGCCTGGAGGACTGTCCTCCCAAAAGCTGCTTGACTAGATCTGAATTTGACTAATTTATAGTGCTTCACAAAAGTTGACGGCTCCTTCCAGCCTGCAGCTTTATATAGTCCTCTATATAAGCTGCTACTCCATAGGCTGTTGATGGCATCTAGTAGAATGAGCCTGAACATGCTTTGGCCTTGGAAATTTTGAGAAATCATAACACTGATATATACATGACTTTGTCTAGATTGCATTTGCTTAGATGCTTTCTGTCCCAACAATCTCGGGTTGTAGGATATAAAAAGAGCATCTGTTCTCCTGAACCATTTAGTCCTTTTCAAGTAAAGTCTTACTGCTCTTTTGACATCCAAGGAGTGCCACTTCAGTTCCAAAGGATGACCTGCCTTAGGGCAAGTCCAGCACTTTGCTACCTACCTTAGTTATCAGTGACTTTTGCAAGGAAGTTGGGTCTATATTAAAGTTAATCTACAGGTTTAGGTTTATAGAGAAGCCAACTCAGAGACTCCACAGCTGATGTGATTGCAACTAAAAAGAACACTTTGAATGACAAACACTTTAAGGATGCTTCTTTTAAAAGGCTCAAAAGGAATCTTAGGCTATTTACAGACTGCCAGAAATAATGCAGCTTGAGGCCACTTTAACTGTCCTGGCTCAGTGCTAGGGAATCATGGGAATTGTATTTTTTTCTGGGACATTGAGCCTTTTCTGTCAGAGAGCTCTGGTGCCACAATAAACTACAGTTCCCATAATTCCTTAGCACTGAGTCAGGGCAGTTAAAGTGGACTCAAGCTACATTATTTCTGGCAGTTGGTAAAGGCCCTTAGTCAAAGCATTCAGCTCTAAATTTAAATCCCAGGAAGGAAATCTCTGAAACTTTGGTGGAGCATTCAAACTGCACCCCTGAGAAATTGCTTAATGTGAATACAAAGGTAATGATTTTCCAGAATCTGAGAGACCTGAAGACAAGGCTGACAACTGTCTTTTTGAGTGTTTGCCATCAAACCTTTGTCCAATCCATCCTGCAGAAAATAACATTTTCTATGACTACATCATCTAACACCACAGAATGTTCTGCACACTTCAGAAATGTCTTTCAAGTGTTCTCATAGATACCTTCGACTTCAAAATAGTGTCTGTTACAGACAATGAGTAACCATGACTCCTTCCCCCCGCTTGTTTCATAATTCTGATTCCTTTTTAAAGTTATCTTTACATTTCTGTTGCTAATTACCTGAGATGAGAGAGGGAAATTGTCCGACCGGTTGGCAAGGCAGGAAAATAAAACTGGGAAGAGGGGTTGGAGGTGACAATTACAATCCTTTAGACTTCTGAGATCCTCCTGCCTGGACTGGTTGGCACAAGGGATTAACCCATGAGTTGTGGATTGTCTTCAGACTCAAAGAGAATGATTCTGGTCTCGGATCATCAGATTCACATCCATATTATTTTCTAAGCTCTGCAATTTAGAGGAATTTCCTATAAACAGGAAATCTAGATGGTTGAATCTTTCCATCTAGAACTGGAGGTTGGTATTCCAGAACCCTCACTGGATTTTCTGAGAAGAAAAAAAGTGGTGTCCCTTTTCCCTTAAAGAAAATTAATACATACATTGTGTACTTGAATGGCAGCATGTCTGAAAATGAAAAAAAGATTGTGCTCTTGTCATATAATCAGAGTTGGAGACCTCTAGGGCCATCCAGTTCAACTCCCTGGTATGCAGGAACACACACTCAAAGCACCCTTGACAGATGTCTATCCAGACTCTTATCTAAAAACTTCCAAAGAAGGAAACTCCACCACACTCCAAGAGAGTGTGTTCCACTGCTGAATAGCTCTTACTGTCAAGAAGTTCTTCCTCATGTTGAAGTGAAATGTCTTTTCCTGTAGCTTCCATCCATTATTCCGGGTCCAGATGGTTAAGAGGGCTATCATATCACCTCTTAACCATCTCTTCTCCAGGCTAAACATACCCAGTTCCCTAAGCTGTTCCTCATAGGGCATGGTGTCCAGATCCTTCACCATTTTAGTCGCCCTCCTCTGGACACTTTCCAGTTTTTCAACATCCTTTTTGAATTGTGCCCAGAACTGGACACAGTATTCCAGGTGGGGCCTGACCAAGGCAGAATAGAGTGGCAGATTACTTCCCTTGATCTAGATACTGTAATTCTGTTGATGCAACCTAGAATGGCATTGGCCCTTTTAGCTGCTGCATCACAATGTTGATTCTTGTTCAATTTGTGGTCTACCAGGACTCCTAGATCCCTTTCACATGTACTGTTATCAAGCCAGGTGTCCTTCATCCTATATCTATGCATTTCATTTTTTTCTCCCTAAATGAAGTAACTTATATTTTTCCCTGTTGAAATTAATTTTGTTAAGTTTTGGCCCAGTCTTCTAATCTATTAAGGTCATTTTGAATTTTGATCCGATCCTCTAGCTATTCCTCCTAATTTGGTGTCATGTGTAAATTTGATAAACATGCCCTCTATTCTTCAAGTAATGGATAAAGATGATGAATAGCACTGGGCCCAAGACAGAACACCATGGCAGCCCACTGGTCACTTCTCTCCATTGCTGAGCACCCTTGGTCAACCAGTTACAAATCTAACAGTTCCATCATCTAGCTAACATTTTACTAGCTTGTTTGCAAGAATATCATGGAGGACCTTGTCAAAAGCCTTACTGAAATCAAGGCATACTACATCAACAGCATTCTCTTCATCTACCAAGTTGGTAACTATCCAAAAACACAAACAAAAAACACAACCCGTCAGGTTAATCTGGCATGACTTAAATTTGAGAAACCCGTGTTACTTTTAGTGATTATGGCTTCTAAATGTTTAGACCGTTTAATGAGCTGCTCTAGAATCTTTCCTGGTATTGATGTCAGGCTAACCGAGCAGTAATTGTTTGGGTCTTCTTTTCCCCTTTTTTAAAGATGGGGACAATATTGCCCTCCTCCAAACTGCTGGGACTTCTGTTCTCCGGGAATAAAGATTATTGTCATTGGCTCTGAGATTACTTCTGCAAGTTCTTTTAGGTACTCTTGGATGTAGTTCATCTGGTCCTACAGACTTGAATTCATTTAGATTAACCAGGTATTCCCTGCACTACTACTTCCCCTACTGCATCCTCTGTTCCCTTTTCCTTAGATTGAGCACCCTTTTCATTTTGGGAGAAAACTGAGGCAAAGGTGTTGAGTAGTTCTGCCTTTTCTCTTTCCCATTAGCATTTCACTGTCTTCTCCATGTAGTGGCCCTACCATTTCCTTCTCCCTTTTGCTGTGGACATACTCCTAAAAGCCCTTTTTATTCTTAACCTCTCTAGCAAGCCTGAGCTCATTCTGCGCTTTAGTTTTTCTGACTTTCCTCCTACACATGCTGTCTGAATTCCACTTTGGTGATTTCCCCCCTTTTCCATTTCTTATACATGTCCCTTTTAAAACTTAGCTCAGTAGAAAGCTCTTTAGTCATCCATCTTAATTTCTTTGTGACACCTCCCATTTTTCCTCCTCATCGGAACTGTCTGAAATTGTTCCTTCAGTATCTTCTCCCTTTTGAGAAATTCCCATCTATCCTGAACTCCCTTATCTTTTACTATTCCTGACCACGGGGTTCACTCCCAGTATTTCCCGAAGTTTACTGAAACCAGCTTTCCTAAAGTCTTATATGTATATGCTTGGCTTCTCCTTTGCACTGTATAACAAACTCCAGAAAAACATGATCACTCCCACCTAAGGATCCTGCCACTTCCACCACATTAACCAGGCCATCCTTATTGGTTAGGATCAGATCTAAAACAGTTGAGCCCCTTGTTGCCTCTTCCACCTTTTGGGCAATGAAATTGTCTGCCAGGCAGGTGAGAAATTTGCTGGACCTTAAATTCTTGGCTGAGTTTGATTTCCAGCAAGTATCAGAATAGTTGAAGTCACCTACAACATCTCCCTTCTGAGTGCGTTGTCATCTGTTCTAGAAAGGCATCATCCAATTCATCAGTCTGACTCAGGGATCTGTAGTAGATTCACAATAACAACCCTGTTGTTTGTTTCCCCTTTAATTTTCCTGGATTTAAGTCCTGGAACTCTTCACAGGTATAAACATCCCTGAGACATACTACTACTCCTCCCTCTTTCCTGTTTGACCTATTTCTCTTAAATAGATTATACCATTATTACTACATTCCAATCATGAGACTCATCCCACCAAGTTTCAGTGATGCTTATTATATCATATTTGTTTTTTTGTGCTAGGAGTTTAAGTTCATCTTGTTTATTTCCCATGTTCTGCACATTAGTGTAGAGACATATAAGATCATGGGACCCCCACCCTTCTGCCTATGTAAATTTTTCCCCCTCACTGTTCACTGTTGGATCTTTGCACTATTTGCCTTGTTTTCTCTGTAACTGGCTATTATCTCCAATCCTTGATGAACTCTTGTCCTCCAGAATACTGTCTCCCTTCCCCCTTATAACTAAGTTTAAAGCCCTCCTGATCAAATTTTTGAAACTGTTGGCAAAATCATTTCTGCCAACTGGCATGAGGTGCAATCCATCCTTGCCAGAAGGCCCCCTTCTTAAACCACAGACCATGGTCCAAGAAATATTCTTGGTAGCACCATCTGCAGAGCCATTTCCTAGAGACCTTACTTCCAACAGGGCTACCCATATCCATTGGCAGGAATACAAACATACCACAGCTGTTGCAGGTGACTGCAGCAGCGCTTTCATTGTCTAAGGTCAGTAGTGTCAAGTAGGCACTGAAACAGGACTCGGCTTCCCCTTCAAACTTCCCCACTAAACACCCATATTTCAAGCATATTCACCAAGCTCCAGAGCCTGAGACTGCAGTTATATAGGAAAGCTACTGGATGCTAGCTCCTTCCCCAGTATGATGCAAAAGTTGTATATGTCCCATTTTAAGATTTATATACACATTGCCCTAATTCTGTAAAGGCATTTGAGCAATCCTGAAAAGGGCTTCCATGTTTTAGATAGATAGCTGCTCTACACATCCTTTTGTTTGCACCTACACCAGGAAAGTGAGCTATCCCATCAGTACCCTAGGGTACACCACATTGGCAAGTTCAACTGATGCAGAACACTGCAGGTTAGCTTGTGTTCTGAACTAGCATTTACAAAACCTGACTAAGCTAGAAACACAATTCCATTTGTCACCACCCAGAAGAGGGCTTATTTCTCTTCTTAAGGAGAAGAAACAAACTACAAAGAGGCAGATGAAAATAACATTCCATCTGGATTATACCTCCTAACACAGACACCAACTGTCCCAAGAGAAGAAATATGACAAAGGCAGACATTACAGGGTTCTGCTGGGTTCTTTCTGTTAAAGGGAATGCTTTTTAATATATTGACTGTATTTTCTAGATGTTGAACTGCTTTGAGGATTAAATACTAGACCACAGAGCCCTTATCACGTCTGTGCTAAAATTTGGTTTGAGAGGCAAGAAAGGTTAGAAAATTTGAAAAGGAACACACAAATACTACAAAAGCATTTAATATCCTTTTTATGTTGAAAGAAGACTAGTATAAATAGAAATCGAAAATGCATATTTAAAAGGAGTAGTTTACAGTCATGTCAGTGCATTCTGAATCGCTTTACTGTGTGTGTTTCTTCAGGAGCTTTTCGCTTTTGAGATGATCCAATTCTGTGTTCTTTTCCATTCTGGAGATAGGCAACAGCTTCTGGCAAACGATAGTTTTCCATTGGCGGTGGTAGCTCCTTTAAAAAAAAAGGGGGGGTTTAATTGTTAAATATTATTCTGCAAGGACTAGTTTGTTGTTGTGTGCCTCCAAGTCATTTTTGACAAGTGGTAACCCTAAGTATTTACATTTTAACAACGAAGCCATTTGGGAGAAAAGTGGGATATGAATGAATAAATTTCTGTTGCTCTGAGTCTCCTTAAATACTTTACAAGACCAAATAGTTTGAGTGTTTAGCCTCAGATTCTTTAGCTGACATTTCTCTTTTCACACTTACTAATCTAATCTTCCTAACAATATATTGCCTCACTCCACATTTAACTATTGCCAGAGCTGCTGGTGCTAAAATGGCAGTGGAGAAAGCACCTTATGACAATAACTTTCTCATATTGAAAAAAAAAGTTTTAAACTAACAAAGCAGTGAAGTACAACTTCACCACCATAATCCAAAATTAAATTAGCAAAAGAGACTTTTATTCAACTCTGCACAAGCTTTTCCTCAGACCACTGAATGGCAAGGTCCTCACAAAAGAAAACAACCACCAGCATACAGAGGTAATATATTACAAGCCTGACATTTCTAGATATGCAACTTTTCCTTAAATGTGTTTCACATGTTGTATTATGCCATTGGTATGCAAACCTGTATAAGGTAATCAGCAATGTATTCTGGCCTAAGGCAATTCACTCCTTGATTGGCTGCTTCTCCAATATCAATTCTTATATCCTCTGGCTTCAGTTTATTAAAATCAGCAAAAAGATGAGTAACTTCTCTAAAGAGAGGAGAATGAGCAGGAAGCACCTATAGATTTAAATACATAAGAAATTATAGTTTATTCAGATATGTAGTATATAGATGGCATTTAAATTAACTTTAACAATATAGTTTCAGGAAATAAACCACAAAACAGAATGGGGCAGCCTCCAGAATGAGCCTGAAGATGGAATGTATGTTTTAAAATTGCTTTTAGAATTGCTAGTAGTGAGTGGTCAAAATGTCTATTCCACTTAAACAAGTCTGCCCCTTGCCCCACCTGCATGTATTTTCCTACTACCAATCCCCCAGCTGGGTCTTTTCCAGAAGCCTAAGGAGTAATCTCTATCACAGGGTGGGTAAAGTACAGCCTCTCAGGGCCCTCCTAAGATAAAAAATGTTTGCCCCAAAATGCCCTTAGGTGGCAAAGGGAGCGGAAATCTGCCATGTTTCGGCACCCTGCTGAGCCATTTGAGCTCCAGGCCCAGATTGATTATCTGAAGTATATCATAAGAAATGTTATGATGAGTTACTTCAACCACTCAAGATGGTGTATGATAATTAGGAAAAGAACGGATGTCAGACTCTTGGAGAAATGCCAACAAAGCATTCATAAAAAAGACACAAATCCAACATTAACAAAGAATTACAGACCTATTCCATTATTAAACAATTACTACAAGATATTTTGTACTATTTTAGGAAACAGACTGAGGAAACCTCTCTCTCAAAACGCTCATGAAATAAGTCCAGTGCTAGGGAATTCTGGGAACTGAACATATAGCCTTCTCTGTCAGAGAGTTCTGGTGCCACAATAAACTAAATTCTCAGGATTCCCTAGCACCGAGCCAGGATGGTTAAAGTGGTTTCAAACTGGATTATTTCTGCAGTGTGTTTTAGACCAGAGTGGGTTTTTGCCAAAAATACAACTAAGGAGTAATGTAAGAATTGTTTTGAATATCACTAAATATTTGGAATATCACTGTGACCCAAAACAGAAGGGCCAAATAGTGTGGCTTCTGGCTACTTCGGGGTCTGGCATTTTGATGACGCACGCCCCCAAAGCTCTGAGACCAACTAAGGCAGCCTGAAGCTGCTGGCAAAAGGAACAGATTTAATCCGCTCCTACCTGCAACCCATTTAGGACTGTGGCAGCAGCCCGCTTTGGGACCAGGCTACCCAGTCACCGTGGTCCCAGAGTGGCCTCTGACCCCTCCTTTTGACCCATCTGCTTCACCCCAATGACAGAAAGGCTACTTTGATCTTTTTCGATAAACAGAAAGCCTTTGATAGTATTTCTTGGAATTATTTCAAGCATTGGTGGGTATGGACTTTGGAAAGAATATATTCAGTTCAAAAATCCCAGATTTTGGTAAACATCATAACAATGATTGGGATACAAAGGGGAACCAGACAACGACGCCCCCATTCACCTTTGCTTTTATTTTGGTATTGGAGACTTTAGGCCTAAGCAGACTGCCAGAAATAGTGCACATTAAATTGAGGCACTGCCCTGGCTCAGTGCTAGGGAATCATGGGACCTGTATTTTTTTCTGGGACATTGAGCCTTCTCTGAGAGAGAGCTCTGGTGCCAAAATAAATTACAGTTCCCATGATTCCCTAGCACTGAGCCAGGGCAGTGCCTCAATTTAATGTGCACTATTTCTGGCAGTCTGCTTAGGCCCTTTGAGAGATGGTAGACAAGATGACAGAATCCGTGAAGTGAGGGTAAAAAAAGAAGGGTATAAATTGAGGGCTTATGTGAATGATCTTGTAATAATGGTACAACAGCCATTGGACTCAAGGCTCTGTTGGGAAAAAAATTAAGGTTTGAGGGGCATGTTCTGAGTTTGGACTGGGCTGTTTTAGGCCCACAAAAACTTTCTTAAAGGACTTCTGGTCACTTCCTGTTTTAAAGAAAGGCCTCTCCTGCGCCTTAAATGGCCCGGGGGTCTAAAAGATGGCAAAAATGCCTCTACAGTGTTCCTAGAGAGCAATGGAAACCAAAGAAATGGTGTGTGCAGCTTTTTTCATTTTCTTTTTGTGCACTGGGTAGTATGGGGCCAGGGGCACACACACACCCATCTGTAGTAACACAAAAATGTTGGCTGTTCTAAAGTCATTCTAGTGTTTTCACACGTCTTTCTTGCTTGGTCTTATAAAGCCAGTAATTAAAAATAAGATTTAAGATGATGGGGATTTCTTAGCACAGACAACTAACAAAAGGGGCAAAAGCTAAGTCAAAGTTGTACAGTTGTAAGCATAGACATATTCTATTCAAACAGAATTCAAACACCAATCAAACAGGATTAGGGAAGAGAGTTCTAGATTCTGTCAGAACATTTGTGAGAGGATTAACTGTGAAACATTTTCTCCTCCTTTCTATTTTCCCAAATAACAGTAATGGATGCTACCAATATTATAACTTAAAACAGACAGAAAACAAATTTTGAATATGTTTAACTGATCTGGTTGCATCCCTAGTTTAAAACATATATGGTGATAAGAGAAATTCTTTGCTTTGCATTCCACCAATGGTCTAAAAGCAGAACCTTGAGACACTGTCTTATATACAATTCAACAGCAGCCCAGTGCTTGACTACAAATGTCAAGAGTCTCATAAAAAAAAAAACCACCCAAACATATACGCACCTTTGCTCCTCCTGACTCTAGAAGACGTTTGAAGCCTGCTTCCTTGGCTGGGTCAACATTCAAAATTACTTTCCAACCACTAAATGCTCCCTAGAAAGACAGAGCCATTTTTTAGAAAGTGTCAAAAATGTAGTCCCCTGATGAAATACATTTCATTTCTAACCAGTCATTATATATGTCATCTATTGTCAGGACCAGTCTAAATCAAAGTGGATAAAGTTCAGTCTATGGCCCCGTAAGAGTCACAAAGCCATCCCAAGTCCCTTGCTTTTTGCATCCCCAATCCCATCTGTTCAATGGGAGGATTGTGAACTATCCACATCTTCTCCTAACCTGCCCACACACCAATTATCTCAATTAAATGGCTTATGAAGCTCCTATTGACAGTGGAAAAGTAAGTAACATGGGTACAAAAACAGCCTGTATATTTTGCTTTCCATAAGCAATAACAGGGGGAGGGGGGATTTTATCCCATCTGCAGTTCCAATCCAGATTTGGCCTCATCTCTCATGGCTATTTTATTGCATTTTATATCTAGCTACCAGTCAGTAGCATTTATGTATCTCTGTTAAAATGTATAGCATGGGTGTCAATGTAATGCACATGAAACAAAGAAAAAAATAACTCCTCCCTCATTATATTTTTTGCACACATACTAGCTTTTCTCCACCTTAAATCCCAGGATATAACTCAAATAAATAAATAAATTTCTCAAAAACTATTTTCAGCAACTCTCTAAGAATAAATTTGTTAACATCAATGTGAAATGCAGATGAATTCAGCAAACACAATTTTACAGCAATATCCAAAGATGAATGAGCACAAAATACACATCCACGAGAACTTGTAATTTAAAGATGCTGTCCTGGGTGACAGTAGTTAACTTACACCCGGATGGCTCTTTCACTGCAGACAGACAATCTACAGATGGATATAGCTGACTTTGTTGATTCCTCTGCACACACTTCTGGCATGTGCACATGCACGTGCTAAAGACTGTGGCTCTATTCAGACACCATGAACTACATCCCTCATAATTTGGAAGCTCTGGAATGAGAGCTACTATCAAGACTGTCTCATCTTAAGGACATGAATATGCTTCCAGTAACATTTCTCTCCAATTCTTTGATCGACTGGCAACTTTGATAAATGACAAAGGGGCAGGAGAGAAGCAATTATCACCCATCTCCCCTTTTAGCCCCTGCAGACACACACAACCCTCCACTCATTTTGGAAGAGCAAGGGAGAAACTACAGGGGGTTGCAGAAGAAAATGGAAATTTATGAAAACCACAAAGCTCAAAGAAACTTCAGCAGAGACACAACTGGATATAAGAAATATAACAAGTGAATACCTCAGTAATTCCATTTTCCTTTCTCCGTTTTTGAATTGTTTTCCGCCACCTCATTGCTGCAACTGCTAATTTCTTCTGGACTACATTGATTCCAGGCAGAACACTGAGAATGGAGTTGCTTCCCCATTCATAATCTTCCTCCTAGAGTTGAGGACATAAGGACATACTCTTACGCCTAGTTAATTGTGCCAAGTCAAGTAGAAATATTCAAAGGAAATCCCAATAGCAAGCTATTTGAGTACAGTCAAAGTGGACAGGATAACATAAAAACAGATCTTATTTTTTTCCCTCAGCATCTACACGCTAAGGACACAAGCCAGAAAACTTCTTTGGCTATATCCTGAGGGGGCCATGTGGGGCGAACAGGACAGTGACTTCCTTTTGTGGGAGACTATTGGAAAAAAAAAACTATGCATTCACTTTCCTCTCATGATATAGATAGGGCCTTCCTTCCTTCTTCCCTCCCCTCTTCTCTTTAAGACTGTCTTTCTCTGTAGATTTTAAACTGTCAGTAAGCAGTCCTCCTCTGAGTAAGGTTAACAGCTTTTTTCCTGCTTTATTATCAACAGTTAGATTAGATTTTAGTTTTGCTATGTATATATTTATAAAAACCACTATTGTTTATTTTTAAACCACAAACCACATGTTTGTCATTTTTTGAGTTAGTTTTTATTGTTTAGCAAGGCATATTAAAATATGGTCTGACCCAAATTTTTTGCTGCTCTGCTGATGAAAGCTGAACTCTAATAAGTTTAACTTTCATACCTGCATATTTTAGTTTACCTTTAAAAGGGTTAAACACCCTGGGAAACTAAAATTGCATCCCACAGAGACACCTCCCCAACCTTGCGTCACATGACAAACTGCTATAAAACTTTCGTTTCAAAAACATCCCAACTTGTGGCATGAAAAATTGCTCTAGAAATAAATGACAAAAATCACTTGCAGAATGCAAGAGCATGGAGTGAATGAAGGCCAGGCCAAAGCAAATTGTCTAGATAAAAGAAAGTATTTATTTAGGACTAATGTTTAATGTCTACACAAAATAGAAAGTGCAACAGTATTTAGTATTTTCTTCCAGAAACAGGAGAGCCACTGTGGTGAGCATTGAACTAGGAGACCAGAGTTCAAATCCCTGTTCAGCCACAGAAACTCACTAGTTGATTTTGACCACGTCACTCTCTCTAAGCCTCAGAACAAGGCAATAGTAAGCCACCTCTGAAGAAATCTTGACAAGAAAACTTTGTGAGAGGGTTCCTACAGGGAGGAGTTAATTTGAAGCTACATAATAAACCAGAAATGGACCTAATGGCACATAAATTAATGTATGAATTAATAAAATTAAGTTGATGAAGTCAGTTTGTGTTTAGATGTATTACTTTTAAAACTTAAATTGTGATGTCCTGCTTAAAATATGCTATTAAACCCTAGACCAGGGGTCGGCAACCTACAGCCCGCGGGCTGTTTCCGGCCCAGGTCGCCGGACTTACGGGCCCAGGC
>CM034710.1:71025322-71042993 GCA_020142125.1 Phrynosoma platyrhinos | reverse complement strand
CTGGATGGCCCGTGCGGTCTCTTCCAACTCTATGATTCTATGATTCAATGACACAGCCCTGGTAGGTTGGGAGGGCACAGTTCAGCCCCCCAATTCCAGGAAGGTGCTCATCCTTGATATAGACACTAGCCAGATCCAGAACAGCCTAGCTTGAACAAGGTTGCTGCATTTTGTCTTTAGAATGAACACAACATTAAAGTGGAAAAGAGTTATAAACAAACTGCTGTGCCCTTAATACTGTTAGCAATACCTCCACAAAATGCTGTGCTGCTCTGGATGCTTCTAGGTAGGAACGATGAAGCACCCACTTTCCAGCTGCCATGGATGCCAAGAATTTCTCATTGCGAAGGGGGTGTCCCACAATTGTGTGCGTACAGTTTGGGTCAAAGCACTGCTTCTCAAGCACCACCCCACCTAAAAAATAAATTTTAATCACAGTCATTTGAAAAAAGATAACCCTTGCTACAGAACAGGCAAACTTATAAAAACTGTTTTGTAGATCTTATCAGACATGTGGGGTACACTTTGAACAGCATGCAGTGCAGAACTGGAATCTAGTCACAGAACTGCAGAAGCTTTGTGTATCTTACCTAGTTCCTCAATCAGATGGTAGTAATCAATTCGTTCCTGAGGGTTAAGGGAAGACAGCTGAAATTTACGCTGTTTTTCTGGTTCTTCAGAGGCCTTTGCATCTATTTTAATGGCCTGAAGGCAATAGTTTGGGGGGGGGGGTAGACAAAGGAATTAATTTGATGCCCAAAAAACATCCCATCACCCATATTCCCACATACAATTTAATTCAAGCATACATTTAGATAATTTTAGTCCAAAATACACTGCAGAAATAATCCACTTTGAGACCGCTTTAATTGCCCTTGCTCAGTGCTAGGGAATCCTGAGAACTGCAGTTTAGTGTAATTCTTGGCTTTAATTAAGCTGCAGACATTTCAACAAATCTGTCACACCTTTGAAAGCCAAGTTAGTAAAACTAATTCCTGAACTTCTACTCATAATGCAATTATTTTAACTAAAGGAACCATATGTATTTCTACCTTGTTTCAACATTTCTGTTACTCTCTCTCCATCCAAGAAGATTACAAAAGGGGTTTGAAGTAACTGGTGCAAAGCTACTAAGTTTTTTTTAAAAATGCTTACTGTCTGTTGCAATTTATCTATAATTTAACACTAGCTTACTGACAAATTAAAATGAACATTTGAGCACTCCAATATAACTTCTTGACATACAGCACATTGATAAGTACAATGTCATATGACATACATTTTCTTTTGGCTGGGGAGCAACAGGAGGATTTGCCAGTGGAAAGGCAATGGCAGGTGCCAATGGAGTTGGGATCAGATGATCTTCATTTTTGGGGGTTTCTGGACTTCTACACACTGGGAATGCTGGAACCTCGTCTGTATCTGTTTTCACAGGATCATCAACACCTGCA
Organism: Phrynosoma platyrhinos; assembly: GCA_020142125.1. Lineage (NCBI taxonomy): Eukaryota > Metazoa > Chordata > Lepidosauria > Squamata > Phrynosomatidae > Phrynosoma > Phrynosoma platyrhinos. The sequence continues at coordinate 71,041,542 of CM034710.1, read as the reverse complement.
ATGCAGAAAATCACTACTTGAGCACAAAGACAGAATTGAACAATTCTTAGAATAAGTGAGAATGGACTTCCCCTAAGTATGGATTAAGTGTGAATCTTCAAAAGGAACCATTTATAAGATTTTTTTTTGGTCCTCTCCATAATCTCAGAAACATTAAACAGACATCTCTTATTGGTTTTAATTGGATTTTTGAGTAAGCGTGATCAGAATTTGAACTGTCCACATAAAATCACAGCTTGACCATAGGTGCAGTTGCTATTCTTGTCAGTGCTCCCAAAATTTTAGTTAAAACATATGTAGTGTTAATTTTACTACACAAGGTGTTTGTTGATGTATTGACCATAACAAGAACTCTCTTCTGAATGTTTGGTTAATTTTAAAAAATACTTCTCATCCCTGAATACATACAGGCTATATTCCCTCCCCAACTCTCAATTCCCTTCCGAGTACACCCTTAATGCAAATTCCTCAATTCCCTCCCACCCTAAAACATTAAAGTGAGAAAGGGATTCAAAATATACCAGGAATATACGAACAGAAAAGCAAATGCTGGCTTCCTAAAATGAGTATCCCCGTGGACAGTAACGAAACATAGTTAGCTGACAAGAAACTGATGATGCATCGACACAGAAACAGCAATCACACAAGTCACTATGAAGCAATCTTTGCAGCTGCAAAGAACCATAAAGGTTTGACTTTTGGTCCAATCCACATAAATAATTCATATAGTAGAAATGTTTGATTCTACTGCTGTCCCAGTAGGGGGCTCATATAATTGAGTAGTTTCTCTTTTTTAAAAAAGAAAAAAGTAAGGAGAAGAAAGCTGAATGACAGAGAAGGATTTTAGTTGAGCCTTCTCACAGGCATGATAGCTTCTATGTGTGGGGCTTTAAACAAAAAACAGGCAAGCATTGAAAAATACAGCTGCCCATCCAAAGTGAAATAACCAAAGTTATTTTGAATCATATGGGCAGCTATGTGTGCAGACCAAGTTCCAAGAAACCTCACATGTCAACCAGTATTGGGACAAACATATCTACTTACCTGAATCTAATTCAAAGCATTCAACAACACCTGAAACAAAAAATGGTTGACAACTAAACATTACAATGCATGTCAAATCACAGCTTAGTGAACGGAGACTCACATCATCCTATCATGTAGAGTTAATCTCAGATGAAAGGCTATATTTCAACCCAGACATGCCAGTTTCTTCTTACCCATTTGAACAATTTCTGTATCACTCAAGGATTTTCTATGTGAACAGTCGCCTGTGTTTACTGCATTCCCTTGAATTTGTTCAGAACATTGCGAAGGGCTATTGGGCCACTGCATATTGCTGGCAAGCCTCGCTCTCTCTTCCCTTGCAGTGGGATCATCCCAAATAATCTGTTCATTCTGGGATGGCTCTGTATTAACATCAGTGACTATCTGGCGAGTCTGCCTAAGAAACAAAACAAACAGGACAGTTCTGCATGGCATTTGTAGACAAGAGGTAGAAATTGTACATGCCTTCCTTGGGACTTTTTTATCCTCCCAGGCCTTTCCTAAAAAGTCCTCAAGATGCCCCTCACCAAAAAGATAACATTGGCTTAAAAACAAAAAATAATTATTCTGGAAATTTCAAGAGTAGAGATTCTCCTTACTTTACCCTCACTCTCACCCCCTAAAAACAAAAACAAAAAACAACCTTCAAAGAAGGTGCTTACACTTGCAGAAGGTGTTTCTCCCAATTGCAGTTTTGTTTTGTGGGTCTGGTGCGTGCAATCCTTAGCAGGTCCCAGGGACTAAACTTTGAGATGCTAGTAACAAATGAAGTACAGTTGCCCCTTCTTTTTCGCGAGGGATCTGTTCCGCCCCCCCCCCCCCGAAAATGAAAAACTGCAAATATTCAAACCTCATCCCTCCCCGTTTGCCAGTTCGCGAAAAGCGAGACCACGGACTCAAAGTCAGCAAAAGTGAAGGAGCAAATGTAAATTGCACAAGCCTCATTTGACTAACCCTGTTCCAACAAGGTAAATCCAGATTCAGGACAGGATTCAATGCTGGACTTCAGCTGGCAAAACCATGAAGGGGGCCAAACCTCCTTTCCTCCTGAAGTCCTCCAGGAACCCCCAAAATAGCAACACAAGTCTCAGAAACCCTTTAGAAATGTTTTATGGATGCAGGAGGGAAGGGGGGAAGTTCTAGGAATTCCACCAACCGAATATTGGATTTATCCCTAAGTCAGTTGCACCACACCAAAATCAATTAGCCATTACTTGGATTGCAAAGGCAACTAAGGTTAGAAACCTATACTAAGGAGTAAGATGCTCTGAATTCAGTGGGAATTATTTCTGAGTAATTATGTATAGAATTGTACTGTAAGCATAACTGATTTAGCCGGCCTACAATCTGTTGAACACATTCTAACTTTGAGTTTAATACTAGGTTGAATCTTTAATTAGTATAGCAATAAATTATCTGTTTCAGTGTACAAGATGAAACACAGACACATATATTAAAGTTAAAATTATCATCTATATACAGAAACATTGACCATATTCATGTACTACAATGACGGAAAACTGTAAAGAATGGCATTTTATTATGAGCAAGTAATTGTGGATTACCTGTCAGTAATTAATTGCCTTCAACTCATAAAGGAGCACTCAGAAAGATTTCTCTGAAGTCATTAAATGTAATGGGTTGGATCCAGACTTCATTTTAAGTTAAAATCAATGGTAAATAAAGTAGCCACAACCGTCCTGAGTCCCATTTATTTTAATGGATCTGTTCTAAGACAGACTACAGCTGGATACAACCCAGTGTCTAAATTACTGGTAACATTTTTGCTCAGAAACCATATTTGATCTGAAAGCAAACTGCTACACCATCAAAGAAAAACTCTTGACTTTTTAACCACTATTAAACTATGGAAAATCAAATCAAGACTGCAATCCCAGAAAGCTATGTCTATAAAAGAATTGCTTAATCAACTGAACATCTAAAGTTGGGGTGGGCAATTTTGTCACCATGTAATGACAAAATGGGGTGGAAATCCTGAATGTTTCTTAATGTGGTTTGCTGCCAAATTAAGAAAACTTCCTAAAAAAATAATTTCTGCTAGTGTTAATAGAAGAATGGGCAAAATATGGCCTGTGGGCTGCATACACATACACAGTAACGCCCTTTTAATTTCTTTTAAAGCTACAAAAGTTATCTTGCCCTTCAGGTGTGTAATTGGGGGAAATTACCAGGTGCTTTCCTGGCCTTTTTAGGATCACAAGAGACCTTTCTCAAAACCAGAAGTGGTGAGGTACAGAGGTTTCTCTGGGGACTAAAAGTGGGCCCAGGCTGCACCTTGGTGGGCAAAATATGGCCTGTGGGTTGCATATACACCTTCCCCCCCAGTCTGCATTATGTACCCAAAGCAATTAAATGGGTTCCTGTAATTTGCTACCCAAATTTGGGGCAGAAGGTGAAGTGTGGCCCTGCCACATCTGGCAGTGGCTGTTTCTGGACCTTGGGATTTTCTTTAAAAAAACAAAACAAAACAAAAAAACACCCTTTTTTAAAATGGCTTTAAACAATCTGCAGTTGAATTGACAGTGTGGTTTTCAAGCCAATGTTGACAGCCACATGTGACCCACTCAATCTCACATTTTTACTCCAGATTCACAACCAAGCCAGAGGAGGTCTAGAATCCTTGTTTGCATCGTGGCCAGATATCAACAGTGGTACAGAATTTGTATTAGTGGCCTTGTTTGATACTTTTTGCAGTAGCTTGGCAGTTTGAGGCTTGCAAAAGTTATGAAGGCTTTGAGGCTTGCAAAAGTTATGAATTATCCTTGTGGATTGGGGGAGATGTGTCACACTTGCAAACTTTGATTTTGTTTGTTTGCTTCTTTGCCATATAACCCTTGGGAGTCGTTCTTCCATCAGCTTCAGTTTGGAGAGGTTGCACACCAGTCCAGGGGCCCCATATAACCAGTGATGGAGCATCTGAGTACCAGCTGAGGATATGCTGGCTAGAATTAATTTGGGGTCCCAATTCTACAACTGGCAGTGAGGGAATTCTGGACCCCTCAGCAAAAGGGCTGGAATGCTTCTCTGACGTATACCATCTGCTACATTATTTACCACCACTAAAGCTTCTTTTAAAGTTGTAACATACCAGTGTTCAGCACCAAACATACTCTTGCTGAGGCCTGGGACTACACCCAATTCAACCTCTTTTCTAAATCAAATCTTATGACTCAGCCATGCAAGCAGTTGCAGATCATGTTAAAGACAAGCTGTACTTGAATGATCCAAAACTTGTAGTCCAGTACTCAGCATATAAGATAAAGCAGTACCTTAGAGCCTCCAAAACTTTACTGCGGCCATTACGCACAGAACGAGGTCCATCCGGAGTTGCTGGAGCACTGTCAAATCCATTCCTAGATAAAGAGGTCCTTTGTCCTTGCAACTTTGGTAGGGATGTTGCAGTCATGATTTCTTGTAGCTGCCTTTGAAAGTTTTCCCTCATTTCCAGTGTCTGTGTTAACACTTGGGTACAAATGAAATGTCAATAAATTAAATCAAGATTTACTCCATGCCATCTCAAGACATATGAGTCTCTTTTTCAGTAATTTACTAAATATGTTCCATACATTTCAAGAACTCAAAAAGAAAAGTAAAATTTGACACAAGATTGTTACCTCCTTTTGATGTATTTTCTTGGTTTTCAACAGGAACTGCCTCTTTTAGTTGCTCTTCTATATCATTATCATCCAATGAAATATTCTGAAATATTTGAGATTCAGGACTTACACATCTCAGAATAAAAAACAGCACACTCTTTATATTGTTAAATACTGACAGAAAGAGCATAACCCAAATTTAAACACAAAGATTTAACCAGAAAACTTCTTTTTAAAAATCAGTCTATCTCTATGGAGCCAATATGACATTAAAATAGAAAATTACTTGTGACCAAGACACCAGGTACTGATCCATCTGGTTTTGTAGCATCTATACTAAATGGCAGCAGCTCTCCAATATTTCAAACAGGACTCTTTCCCAACATGGGGATGCCAGGGACTGAATCGGGGATCTTCTCCACAGAAAGCATGTGCTATGCCATAAAGATATGGACCTCCTCTTAAACAGTTTAAGAAGATCATATATCTGCCAAACTGTTTATACTTTCTGCTGAAACACAACATTCTTGACTCACTATAAAGACTCAGTGGAAAATCAGCAAAATTTGTGAAACTTTGGGCCTTTGCAGACTGCCAGAAATAATGCAACTTGAGAACACTTTAACTGTCCTGGCTCAGTGCTAAGGAATCATTGGAATTGTATTTTTTTCTGGGACATTGAGCCTTCTCTGTCAGAGAGCTCTGGTGCCACAATAAGCTACAGTTCCCATGATTCCTTCGCACTGAGCCAGGGCAGTTAAAGTGGTCTCAAGCTGCATTATTTCTGGCAGTCTGTAAAGGCCCTTTCATAACTAGGATTAGCACAATCATTGTGAAAACAATTTAGAAAGCTATTTTCTTATTTATTCTGTAGATGAAGGTGATTGTAATTAATCAAAAAAGAAAACATTACATTTGCCATACCTCATGTTCCTTCCCCATTTTTCCAGTTATGTCAGGCCTATCTGAGAATCTGTCATCTTGGACACCACTAATATTCAGACTCATTTTAGGATTATATGTATGAGGATACAGAGATTCAGGTAGTCGTTTATATTCTTCTGCACTCTGGAAAATGAGGAAACAAAAAAGGCAAAGAAAAAGAAAAAAATACTGCCGCAAACCTAGAATGAGGAAGTAAGCAAATAATTTTGGATGAAAGAGAAACATTTTCCTTTCTGCCCAGGGCAATAACAATTTTCCTCACTTTATGACATCATAAATAATAATAATAATAATAATAATAATAATAATAATAATAATAATAATAATAATAATAATAATAATAATAATAAAATGTATTTATATCCTGCCCCTTTGAGGTCAATCGGGGCAGCTAACAACAATAAAATATTACAAAACAAGTCAAATTCCCTCCCCCCCTTAAAACATTATTAAACCAATCCAAGTTAAAACAACATAAAACACAACGATTTAAAAAAAAAAAAACAATCCCTGCAAGCGACGGCAATACAGATGAAGCCCCAGAACCATCTTATAGAGGGGTTCCTGAGGCCGGGGTTATCTATCCTGGAAAGGCCTGCCGGAAGAGATCCGTCTTGACAGCCTTTTTAAAGCTGTCCAAAGATGTCAGTTGACGGATCTCATCCGGTAGGTCGTTCCAGAGCCTGGGGGTGACAACCGAAAAAGCCCTCTGGGAGGTAGCCGCAAGCCTAGCTTTTTGTAGCTGCAGCAAATTCCTCCCAGAGGGCCGGAGTGTGCATAAAGAATCTTGGACTTTTAGTGTACTGGATGCACAGGAATGTATCGCCTAAGAGCCTTATAGCATTACAAAAGTAAGCTGAGAGGGAGCAGCAGAGAAGCATCTTTCTGCACCATGACTTCTGTAGCACTTCCCCTCAGTCATATTTGTCATGCTGGGAACTGTTTGGCAAAAGGTACACTTTTACAATCGGCTCCATAGCTGATTGTAAAAGCATCCCTTTTACCAAACAGTTTTCAGCATGACAAACATGACGCTTTTACAACTGGCTCCCCACAGAAGTGCTACAATGTTATGCTGAGAAGCAGGCAAAAAGGCTTCTCTGGGCAAGCAGACAAAAAGGCTCCCTCCTGGTTTACTTTTGCAATGTATTAAGTCTCTAAGATGAGGAAAAATGAAAACATCATAAAATGCAAATACAATGATGGATCTCTACTTTCTCAGCATTATCTTTTGGCCATCATACAAAGGGTGAGAAAGTGTAAATCTTGCCAAGCAACATGGGCCTTTTCACACTACACAATTATAACACTATGACAGTTGCGTCCTACAAAATCCTGGGATTTGTAGCTTCATGAGATACTTAAAATCTCTGCCAAGCAGTTCTATTCCTCCCCAAGCTACAAATCCCAGTATTCCAAAGGATGCAGCCATGGCAACCAAAGTGGAATCATACTGCTATAACTGTGTAGTGTGAGATAGTCACATGATCCTAATAGTGTAGAATTAAGAACCAGTAAGTGCAAACTTTGTTCTGATGAATTCTTAACATGACCAGACATAGATAGTGGCTAAAGATGTACTACAAATAACATCCTCATATAACTGCTCTTTTGTTTCTCTCCCACTTGCGAAGCAAGCCTTTTATATTTCACTCCTTTTTGTTCCCAAACCAGTCATTGGTTTCTCATGGCTTCTAATGTAGCCTGTATCATTTCCTCGTTCCCTGAGAATCACTGCATTTTTTTAAATGGCAGGTGATCCGTTTAGACCTATGGCAAGAACAATCTGTACCTTCTCCAGATCTTTTGGGTGAAGAGGAAGAGAGAGGGGAAAAAGCAGATGAATAGACAGAGGCAGAGGGAGTGCAAGAGAATGGTATAGACGGAGATAACATGTGCAAGCAGAAAAGTAGCAAAGAGAGCAACTGTGAGACAGAAAGGGCATGGCACAGAAAGAGGGAGAGTCATAGAAAGGAGGAACCCAGAAACATTTTGCTCTAGTCCCATCTAATGCAAACTTGAGCTCCAACCATTGACAGGATGCAGCCCCCAAAAGATTAGCCCCAATGGTATGTGCCTCTGTCTTCACCATCTATACTTTGAGGCCACATTCCTCACTCAGGAGCCTATTGTCCTTACAACCTTAGAGAGTAGTTGTGCTCACACTAGGAGACAAGTCTTGCTAAAACATAATCATTATGTTGAAAGGCTAAAATCTTGAGCCAGTAAAATGGAATTTATAAGAAGTATGAAGGTTTAGGATTGCACAGGTTAACACCTATTTATTCCAAACTAAATTTGAAATGTATAAAATTCTCTCCCTGTTGAGAAAAAGAAAACCGCTGCTTGTTCCAATAGTCTTCCATTAGTTAAGCAATATCACTGGACAAAACTCCTGTTGTGAAATCTACCCTTTCCCCCATTTCCAGTGGAGAATGAGGCAAAACTGATTCTCCATACCTCCAAAAGCCAATGTTCTGAAACTATGTGTATGCCCCTTTCTTTAGCAGATTTGTATTCCCGGTTATTATCATTTTGCCTTCCTTGGTAGATGAAATGGGTTACGGTTTCATCAAAACACCACCTAGAATAAATGTAAGATATCAGTTCCATGTGAAATTATTGGCAATTCCAAGGGAATGGGGGTTATCTTTGCATATCAAAATGCTAACTCAGCATCCCAAGCACCACACACCACACGCTAGAATAATATCTTCATCAATCAAGATCTTGCATGGAGATGTAGCTACAGTGAAATAATTTACAATCTGTTTCCTTATCTGACTCACCTCAAAACTACCTTAAAAGCCAGGCAACTGCACCAACCGAAGGAGTTCTCCAGCACTGGCAAGCAGGATGCGGAAGGATGACTCATACAGCCCTCCTGCCACTAAGCTGTGGTGTGACAAGCAGTGGCAGAGGCCCCTATGAGATCCTGTCACTATTGCTCATCATACCATGGCTTGCCAGCAGGAAGGGTTTGGACAAGTCATCTATCAGTGTCCTGCTCATCACCACTGCAAAACCCCTTCAGTTAGTGCAGCTGCCTGGCTTTCAAGGTGGCCTTGAGGGGACATTTGCAATCATGGCAATGGTGCTATGATTGTACATATGAATAGCGGTATTTATAAGTCCCTAAGTCTAGCTTACAACATCATAAATACTGAAGAGACTTCCAACCATCATCATCATCACCACTATCATCATTATATTCATTTATTTATATCCTGCCTTTTTTCCAGTCCTGGACTCAAGATAGCTTACAAAAGTCAAAACAGATATAACAAAAAAAATATTTCACTGTACAGTCGCCATTCTATTAAGCCCGCGGTTTTACATATTGAGGGGTGAACTCCTTTAAATCAGTGGGGCACGGCCCATTCAAGCCTATGGGGCTTGAATGTTTGCTAATTTCCGTTTTCACAGGGCAGGGGTGGGTCCCAGAACAGATCCCCTGCGAAAACAGAGGGCCAACTGTACAAAGTTTAAAATAATTAAATTATCAATAAAACTGAAAACAGTTAAAAAACAAAGCAGTAAAAACAATAACTCTTAGAAATATCACATCTACCACTATCTCTTGCAGGGAAGATTACACTTCTCATGAGTAAATCTTGGTTGTTAATGTTTTTCTCATGGCAAATAAGGTCATCAAATATCCGTAAATACAACAACTTAGAATGTCCTTTCATACCATATTCTGTTTCTCAGAAATATTAAAATGAATACTAGTTCAAATTTAACCCTTATATTTGTGGACTCAATTCTAGCATCCAAGCATAAGCTGCTTTTGCCTGTGTACGTGTGTTTAAAACACATGTATTAATTTTTTTAAAAATTCTTGGATTTCTATAGTTAATTTTATATCACTTCTGAAGAAAACAGACATGAAAAAATTACCTTTTGAAATCTGAATTAGTTTTCAAGAAACTGCCTGAATTAAAGCAATTTAACTAAATCAAAGCAAACTATCATGTTTCCCTCTCATCCCTTGCTCTTTCCATACAGATTGTTAGCTTGTTAAAGCTATGAATGTGTGTGTGTGTATTACATAAGAAGCTTTAGGCACACTACTATTATCCCTAATAATAACACCTTTGAGACCAAGATGTCAAAGTATTACAAATGAAGAATTTTGTTAACTACACATACCTGTAATCTGCTCCAAGGGAAGCAGCAACAGCATTCAATTCGCTCTGCTTTTTACTGAGCTTCTTACTCACACATATGACAACATCCGCTAGAGGTTTTGACTCTTCCACCTATGCCAGTGGAGTCAGGACAGATACAGTTAGGAACCATAGTTTAATTTAAAGCCAACTGTTAGCCCCAAGTAAAGTAGAAACACTGATTTAATTATATCTTTACAAGTAACTAATTTTAAGTTCCTCCAGTTTTCAAGGACCATGTTTTCAGAACTTTTCAGGGTGAATTAACAAGCCTGCCCTGTTAATATAAAGAATATCTAGTTTCTCCCTATTTCCACCAATAAAGATCCAGCATCGTTTGGTCAAGAATAGGAACAGTTCTGAGTTTACAACTTGATTTTATATTTTCAAAAAAGGAGAAATTAGCCTTTATTGAAGTACATATTAAAAAAATTAAACACAATAGCATGTATGTCCCTTACACTGGGTTGAATCCAAACTAAGTTACACCTAGAGCAGGCCTACTGCTCAATGAGACTTGCCTAATCATAATTAGATCCCCAAAATATATCTCCTTAGTTTCAATAGTCTACTTTAGATATGATTAAATCTGGATCCAACCCATTTTTGAAAGAAAAAAAGGGTACAGAAAAACTTAGACAAACTATGTTTATCACACTCCCCAAAACTCTGTTTGATGGCTGCTCAACTGATGACTTTTTACCAAAAGATAATTTTTAATTTAAAAAAATGTAAATTAAAATTTTATTGTAGAAAGTTTTCTGGATTGCATTTGTCTTGCCAAAAGCAAAGAGATTCTTTTCTGGGATTTGGAAGCAATACATAACACCCATTGTGGTTGCAAAAGCCTTGTGATTTACCTCCATTCATCAGTTGGGAGCCCCAGAAAAATAGCAGCGGAGTGGACCTCTTCTGTCCAGGAATGGCACCCCAGCCTGAAAGCCTCTGTTGAAGCTCCAACTCTGTGTCAATTATCTCGGGTCTCTTTATAGGTTTCTCTAAGATCATGTCACTCCTAGATCATGCCTCTCCCAGGCCATTGGTCACATTATTGTTTTCACAAGTGTTAGCCATGGGCCTGACACTACAGTCGGCCCTCCACGTTCATGGGGTTTAGGGGAACAATACCCCTGTGAATATAGAAAATCCGCAAATAAGGGATGGGAGGGGTGAGAGAAGTGTGATCGTGAACACGAGTCCCCCCTCTGCCTCCCTTCCGATGCCTCAGATAGCTCAAGCAGCTGTCTGAGGCATTGGAAGGGAGGCAGGGACTTCACTTGCCCTTCCTCTGATGACATAGTCCACTGCCTCCCTTCCAATGTCTCAGACTGCTGCTTGAACTGTTTAAGAATCGCAGGAGGGGCAAGCAAAATGCACACACATGCTTCCTGGCTGTTTCCTCCCTCTTGGGCTTTTCCCCTCGCTCCCAGGGGAAAGACCAGGAGGGAGGGAGGAGTGTGTGCAAGGGACTCATGAATAATCAAATTCGCGAATGCCAAAGCCATAAAAGTCAAGGGATGAGTGTACTTCAAAGTCTGCTATCTTTACATTTCTCCTTACGCAGTTCCAGCTGCATCTTTGTCTGGATCAGTTGCATAAAATTCTGGGTGTTTGGATTCCTCCCTATGTTTTCCTGCCTATATGTTATCTTGTAGTCTAGGTCAGCATGCTGTCTCTTTTAAGTGTTTAGACCACTACATGTTTAGACTGCTACATGTTATTTTTTACAAACGTTTGCAAATATACAAGACACATGATTTAGCAGAATCAAAGCAAGGTTTTGCACAAAGTGAAAAGAGGCTCCATTTTGGTAGCATGGAGGAGAATAGTGACAGGCCACTCCTCGACATACAATGTCTTCCGGAGTTGTCCATACAGCACTGCTGTTTGCCAGTATGTAGTTTCACTTATTCCGGCAGATACACAGCAGCCATCACTTTCCACCTCTCTGCACTGAGACACAATCACTTCCAGCTACAGAATTAATGGTGTCAGACTTCTTCATGAATATATACACATCATCCAAAGATATTAAAACAACTGATGCCCTATTTGCCTAATGAGTCTAAAAAATGAAACTTACCATTCCCCGAGGTGCCTCTTTCAACTGAGGACTAGCAGTAAGAGCAGCTGCTTGCCGAGTGCTATTTGCTAAAGCTACCTTTAGGTTTCTACCAATGACTTCTGAAAGAGGAGTGCTCAGTGTTCTGTTTCGCTGGCTGGCACCCTCTGGAGTTTCCAAAGCTGCTAGAGCATCCTGAAAAAAAAATAGTTTATCTATTACATAAAATTTCTACCCATATCTCTTGGCCATCCGATGTTTTGGACAGTGGCTCCCACAACCCCAGACCACAGGTGACACTGGCTTGGGCTTCTGAGACCTGGAAACCAAAACATCTGAAGGACCACTTAAAATGTCTTCTGCAAGATTAAAAATTAAGTTTAATTTACTATTAAGGCAGTTAGCGATATTCTTCTAGTTAATTAACTGGTCATGTTAAATAAACAGAGTAGCATCTTTCAACAGGTAAATTACAAAACTAGTTAATGATGGGTACAGTTTCTTTTGGCCAAGAATTGTGTTAATTAAACAAAATAATACGTATTGTTGACATGCCAAAAGTTAAACTGCACCCCCAAATATTAATGACTCAAATGCAGTTTCAAGAAATTTACCTTAACATCAAAAGAAGGCTTGAAGAGCTTGTCTTTAGATAAAAATTTAGATGGTGTGTCCAGATGCAGAGAGGGTTCTTTCTGTAATGGTTTTCCACCCAGTGGAGGACTTGGCTTTTTATCAATATGGTGTGACATAACAGTCCGGAAAGCTTTACTCTGAAACCTGTTCATATCCAGAGGTGTTACAGCTGTTCTCTTTCCAGTTTCAAACAGGAAGTTAGGTTGAGTCGGCATATTTGAGGATGAAGCATCTGTCGCTCCTTCATCTAGCTGATTATCTTATTTGCATTAGAAATACAAATATCACCATCATTTTTTTTAAAAAAAACTATTCAGTAGAATACAATTTTAACAAAGATCAACATTAGCATTTCAAGGAACAAAACAACCTACATCCATCAGCTGCTCTACAATTTGCGTGCAGTATGGCTATACTGGGCTCCTAGACAAAACTTCCTAATCCTTCTTTATTATTTTCTATGTACCATGTAACTGATTACACCAAGTTTTAAAGGGATGCTGTGTTACTAAAACTGTTGATACAAGGGAGGTACATTTTGTAACTGTTCCCAGTCAACAATCAGGCTGCAGCACTCTGCACCAATTAAAACATTTTCTGAATATCTTTCAAGGCAGCCCCATGTAGAACATACTGCTATTGTTTTATGTCTCTGAGTGCTTTCTGACTTATGGCGAGTTTATCATGGTTGTTTTTTTGGTCAAGATTTGTTCAGAGAATTTGTCATTACTTTCCTCTGAGTCAGAGAGTGTGTGACCTGCCTAAGGTCACCCAGTGGATTTCCATGGTTGAGTGGTGATTTGTACCCTGGTCTCCTGAATCAAAGTCCAGTGCTCAAATCACTGCACCTAACCAGTTCTCATACAACACATTACAGTAATTTGTGAGGCATGTGTCAGACATCTCCAGTATAGGCACAGTCAGTGCACTAGCCTCAGGCATGCAAGCAAAAGCACACCTAGTCACTGCAAAAATTAAAAAATCCAAGTTCAGGGCAAAGTCCAGGAGTACAGTCCAATTGTAAACAAGTGAACTGTAATGCTATTCAGCACAGTTTGAATCCATATTTATACTATCCCTCTGTCTTGGCTGATTAAATGTCAGTTAAGCCCCAGTCAATTACTAACATTGTTCTGGTCCCATACCAGAACAATGACTGAAAAGGATACTAGGGTTGATGATACTAAACTTTGCTAAGATGCACAGCAAAACTATAAGGGACGCACTCCTCCCGTCCAGAAGTTTCTGTACAATAACCAGGCCTGGAGCCAAATTGAAATAAATATAATCTACTGCAGGGGAGCCAGTGTGGTGTAGTGGTTTGAGTTTTAGACTACAACTCTGGAGACCAAGGTTCGATTTCCAGCTTGGCCATGAAACCCAACAGGTAACCTTGGGCGAGTCACACACTCTCAGCCTCAAAGGAAGGCAATGGCAAACCTCCTCTGAACAAATCTTGCCAAGAAAACTCGATGATAGGTTTGCCTTAGGGTCACCATAAGTCAGAAATGACTTGAAGGCACACAACAACAACAACCTACCTCAGTCAGAAATCCTAAAACTAAAACACTACCACATACTCCAATACCTTGCCTGAAAACAGATTAAGAGGGTTCTAAATTGTATCAGGAGCCTCCACGCATGAGATAGCACCACATTTCAGAGATTTGCTCTTCACTTCATTGATAATGGTGAACAGGAAGGGGTGGAGTTTACCAGCAAAACCCATTTTTCCCTGATCATGTGAAGAAACAGAATGCCTGGAAAGAGCTTATGATCAGACTCCAATTATTAACTTCTATCTTATACAATCATGCTAGCTGAACACACCTACAAAGTTTCACACTAACCAACCTTCGGTGACTAAACTGTCAATTAGGAACTTGCTTTCATCAGCCTTTTCTCCTGTCCTTGAACACTCCAACAGCCAAGCCATAGTAACAGCAGGGAGATTCCACTTCTTTGCAGCTTCATATTTGGAACCCTCTGGCTCTTTCACTACAAGATGAGTACTGACAAGCATTCCTTTCCTTGGGTTGGCTCTTCTCACAAAGAATTCTTGAACTCTAAAATAAAAGTTAGATGAGATTTCTATAACGAAGCACACAAAAAGTCAACCTTAAAACAAAATCTGAAAACACTGTATTATGTAAACTCATCTCTTTTAAAAAGAACAAACTCTAGGCTGTTACTCCCAATTAGAGTATGCTTGTTCACTGAACTGTTGAATAGTAAGTCAATGTATAGGCAAATCCCACTGATTCACTGAGTCTACTCTATCCAGGACTAACAGCAGCATTTATTTTTTTAAAAAAAACATAATCTAAGACTATGGCCTACTAAGAATTTCAACAGTTCAGCTGTAATTGTCATTACTTGAATGCAATAGCTTTTAAAAATCATACAGTGTCTTTGCTCCTTTTAAATATTTCAGTTTTGTAGATACCAAAAAAGAAACCCAAATATAAGGGAGTGTTACATACCTTGCACCAAGCAGATTTGCTAAATATATTAAAGAATCTCTTTCTGCCCCACTAAATTGGCTGAAAGACAGTACACACTGTTCTAATGGGGTAGCTCCTTCTTTCATTGGTACTGGTGTGAAAAGCGGATTTGACTGAGGATCTAGCAGGGACTGCTGTTCTACACACATCACCTAACAATGAAGAAACACAGAGTGAAACCATTCAAACAATAGGCACCCTGGGGCAAAAATAACACTATCATTCTGTTGCACAGAACCAGAATAATTATTTGCATACACCAAGACTTGCTCCAAAGTTCTCTAAATGTCTTAACTTTATCTTAACCATGTATAAGTCAAGGGCAGATTTTGGGGCCAAAATTATAGATTTTGGTATGACCCGTGGATAAGTTGACAGTAAAACCTAGGGACATGTAACAAAGGATCTAAAGGATGAAGCAAAGGAAAACGATGCCAAAGAACTTAAAAATTCCTGCAAGCATAACAGTTTGTGTTCACACTCAAGGTTGGATGGATGTCAGAAAGGGAAGGGGGGTGGTGTTTGTGCTTCCAGGACAGATTACACTCTTGCCATTCACCAGAGAATGGTTCCTTTTTTATATAAGAGTTAAACTGACCTGTGGGTAAATCAACTCAGTTTTTTTGGGTCAATCTTTTTACTAAAATAAAATAGACTTATATATTAATATACAGTAATCAATTTCTAAGCAACTGTAAAATTAATCAGTTTTAACACTTCAACCTACCACTTACTTCCAAGGAATAACGTGATATAACTGAAGAAAATATATAAGTACAAAAGTGATCATAGCTACTTTATTCAAATACAAACACCAACAGAACTTCTGAGATGGCATTTATTAAGCATATTTCAATGAGACTCTTAGCCAGTGGTGGCGAACCTATGCCACACATGCCCTCTCTGGCATGCGGAGCTCTCTCTGCCGGCACACACCAGCTCCTCTTCCTCCAGGGGAAGAAGAAGCAGGCATGTGCCTATTCCTTCCCCCCATGCCTTTAACTGGCTCCCAGAGCTAGTTAAAGGCATGGGAAGGCAGGGGAAGGAGTGGGGGGGGGTTGCCCTTGCTATCCCTTGAGGCTGGGAGCGTGTGACTTGTGTGCGTGGTGCCTTCAAGTAATTTCCGACTTATGGCGACCCTACGGTGAAACCATCATGGAGTTTTCTTGGCAAATTTCGTTGGGGGCGGTTGCTATTGCTAGCCTGAGGCTGAGTGTGTGCACCTTGGGTTCCCCCCCCC
>CM034710.1:71008441-71020170 GCA_020142125.1 Phrynosoma platyrhinos | reverse complement strand
AAATGGGCTGTGGAACGGATTAATTTCGTAAGTGGAGGTACCACTGTAGTTATCACCCTTAAATTATTATGGTATACTGATGAAATTTTGTCAGTATCATCATCACCAAGTGACTTTTTCTCTTCCCAAAAATGAAAAATCTATTGTGGGGTCACTGATCTGACAGCACAGATGGCATCATTCATTAAGTGGAAAAGTGGTTTAAAGCACAATCTGCAGACTTTTACACTAATGGTATTCGGAGGGTCAAGAAATGCTGGGAAAAATGTGTAAATCTAGAGGATGACTACATAGAGATAAATTAACAACTACAAATCAAAACAAACTTTCAGTGAAATTTTTTAAAGGTGATAATTAAAACTTTACGATACCCCCTAGTATATATGTCTTAGGTCCAGAGTATCTGAAATACCGTATCTCCCCAGATGAACCTGACAGACCTTAAAGATTTACAGGGAAAGACTTTATCTCAGTCTTGCCACCAGAGAAAGTCTGCTCTCACCCTCTGGAACTCTCTTCCACAGGATAAGCTGGCTAACTTCCTGCTTTCCTTTTGCCAGCAGACAATGAACTTTTTGTTTAAGCAGGCTTTTAATGTGTAAGCAGGGGAGCTTATTGATATGTGTGCTTTATTTATTTATTTTTAATTTCTGTATGTCTTTTAAATTATTGTATGCTGTTTAATGTGGTGATTTTTATTTTTATTTTTTTTAAAAAAAATTGTTAAGGTTTTTTTAATTGAGTCTGTTTGGGACCCACCTCCATTCTCACTCAGGTAGAAAGGCAGTATACAAATGAAATTAAATGAATAAATAGATCCTCCTAGTGATTATTGATCGTACGTTCAAAATATTTATTTTACTATTTATGCATGGGAATGTGTAAAACGGCTACATTTACAGATGTCAAAGCAGTATACACAAATCATTAAAATGTACAAAAATATTTACAGTAATGCATAAAAATTAATTTATGATATCTTCATATCTTTAGGAATAAAAAAAGAGATAAGCTACCCTGGGAAGGCTTGCAAAAATTCTCAAAAAGAGACAGTAAAATCTTCTAAGACTAAAGAAAGAAATCCAATTATATTAAAAATAACCTAACCTTTTATAACCTTTTAGATTATAAGCCTGAGGGAAGGGAACCAATCCAATTAAACATTTGTAAGCTGCTCTGAGAGCCTTTGCAGCTGAAGAGCATGGTATAAATACTCCAAATAATTAATAATAAATAATAACCTTTTAGTTTTATAGAAACTTAGACACTTTGGGGAAATCATTACTTACTGTCAAGGTTGCTAGCTTGGCTAGTAGGAGTTGATGTATTTGGTGCATTTGCTTGCTTTGATTTAGGGATTACTGAATACATTGATTCGTCCTGGCAAAATCCCTTTTCAATGCTGTCAAAAAACCACTGCACAGATACACAATGGACGTTCCACCTTCTTGCACACTCATATTTCTGGCCTTTTCAACATACAGAAAAAGAAAGTTGATATTTTCAAAATCCACTTGGAAATATATTCTGCATATAAGATGTTAAATCCTGTATACAGAACTGTTACTCATAATTTTCTTAAGAGTGTTTTTTAATTCCATTTGACTTGTGAAAGTGAACTAATCTCCCACTTCATACAGTGAGTACATACACAAAATTTGACCCATAAAAATGTCTGCTCTGACATGTGGAATAGTGGTGCTTTCTTTGTATGGACATAAGTCATCAGAACAATTCAAGCTTCAGATGGAAATAACTGACAGTGATTGTGTCAGGTCATGCCTGAGTTGTAGAAGTAGAAGGAATGCAAACTGTGCCACTACTCCAACAATTTTTGAAAATAGAACTTTCAGTTACTGTTTTTAATGATACACAGTCACAGTTTTAAAATATCCTAAAAAGAAAATCTAAAGAAATTATTGCAGTCCAAATACAACAATGTACAGTAACCAATGTTTAATGATGCCATTATATGTCATAATTGAAAAACCTAAGTTTGGGTCCAGTTTGCTTTTGCTGGTGGCAGAATCATCTGAGAAAGAAGTGAGGGGAAGATATCACCTCTTCCCATGCAGCCCTCAGCACCACTTTCTGCACCATCTTGAGAGGGTTCCCCATTTCTCTGGCGAAGATCTTCCACAGAGGGTGTCAGGAGTTATAAAGGGAAAACTCCATTCCACCAGCAAAATTTCTCCAAAGAATCAAAAGCCTTCCGTAGACAGGTCATTTGTAGGAGGCAAGGGCTGGATCCAACCTATTGCTAGCAGAAAACAAGACTTCTAAAAATGTTAAAATACCTGTTCCAAATTATTGGAGTCTTAGTGGGAAATGTGCAAATGTAAAAGACCATGTCTTTTCAGTATTTGTGCTGATTATAATTTATAGTCCACAGTGGACTGGGGTGTTTTTTTTTTGCCGGGGGGGGCATTCTTCACCACCACCAGCACACTATGCTAACCAGACAAAGAAAGATCATGTTAACCCATACAGGAGACAATAAAGATGAAAATGCCACCATCACTAGCTGGCTTTGCTGTACAGATCTGGTTGCTTCTTGGATGTCTGGCTTTACATCCTCAGAGGCAGATCCTATGGGAAGGGCGGGCAGAAGTGATTAGGAAAAGTTCCTTTACTACAATCCAGCTGCAGATGGCAGCTTTACCTCTTACTTCTATTTTTTAGTTTCACTTGGGTTGGATGGAAAGGCGGCAGCCAATTGCTACCTTCCCGATTCCTACTCTAAGTGTAGTTTGTCATTGAATGTTGGTGACAAGCTACACCATAACAAGACCAAGTAGGCTGTGCTTTGCTACTCCTGCACTCAGGATTCAAACCTGGACCACAGTTAAAGCCAACACTTATGATCTTGAAAAACTGTACACTTTTATAAGAAGCCTCCTGTGTTCAAGCCAAGTAAGACTGTGTATGTTTCAAAGAGATATTTACCTTTTGGCTCTTGAACAATAAGGTGGGTGCATTCATTCATCTTGAGCTGCCCTGTGTACTGGCCACCATTTTCGGTGGTGAGACGCTGAACCTCTTTTCGGTCCATGCTGCTCAAACCAGTTACACACACCATACAGCCAAGAAACAAAGGGCATAAGAAGTCATCCATATTTATGTCTGTGTATCTGATCATCCTGTTGGAAACAAGAGCAATAAAATTAGTCTTGATATTTCTTATTAGCAGAAAAACTAAGTCTGAGTTCAGTCACATTAGCAATTACATTAGTTATCCAGCTGATTTAAATAAGTATATCCCCAACCCTATGAAATTGTCTATGTACAGCAGTATCAGAGACAGACCTTGTTTACATTTTTACTATTTTCCATTATTCCAACTAACAATCAATTTTATTTATTTATTTCATACTGAGACTTATCATTAACACATGAGTTTAAACAAGAGTGCTTAATAATTTTAGAATTTAAAAACCTCTGTTAGAAACTATTGTAACTCTACATTTTTCACTTCATACAATTTTAATAAATGCCTACATCATGGTCTTACCTTTGTTGTGATTTATCCCATAATACTTGTATCCAAGAGGGAAGCAAAATGGGTTTTTTTAAATTTGCAGCAACTAAGTATTTCTTGCTTCCAACTTCTCCAGCTATAAGATGTGTTACTAATACATTAAGATCTCTGTATATCCGGCCACCCATCATTTGTACATACTTATGGACCTCTTCCTATGGAAAAGAAAAAATTGTAGCACATAAAAGCAACTAAACTACACAGATGAAAAGAACTTGGAAAACAATATAAAACAATGTTATAAAAATGGTAATACAGTACTGGCAGATGTACAGCTCAAAAACAGTGTACCAGTTTGAAAACACAGCACAAGCAACACTGGCAAACTGGAGAAGATTCAGGGGAAAACACAATATGCCTATAATGCAAATAAGGGTAGATATTTTAGATTAAATTCTAATCACGATATTCCATGTACCATTATATACCATTGGACATGCTGGGTAAAGATGTGAGTTGTAAGTCAAAGTAGCTGGGAGCCCAATGGTTCCTTATATTTGATATAAAGAGTAGGGTAAACTGGAAGAGGAGCTTTGGCATGATGGTAAAAAAGTATGCAGCAAGGAGGACGCATTTAATTCTTTAAACTATAAAATAAACAATCTCTCTTTCCTGCCATAAGATAAGGCAAGTATCTTTAACAGAAGAACAGATTCAGATTGCATGTTACTAAAACAATCTTAATGAAAGTGCAGCCCGTTTCCATATAGAAGCTAGACAATCTCTCTGACTGGAGAATTTTAAGATATCAGAAAAGTTTAGACACAATGAGCTTTAATTCTAGGCTTCTGTGGGAAAACATCTATTTAGTCAATGTCCCTGGTGACGTTTTGAAAGTGGGCTTGGCCGAATTACCATGACTGTGTGTTTTTACCAATTTCACTGCCAGAGGAACCAAATAAAATTATCTAAAAGATAAACCTTACATAGTGGCTGAACAATTGATTGTATAACACATTACCCTGGCTTCCTTTTGAAGATTTGTACATGATATTGTTACATCAGCCATTGTCATATTAAATACTGGATAGTCAGCTCTTGGGACACATCGCTGGTTCTGCATACAATAGATAACCACCTGTGGTCCAACAATCCTACAACCAAGCTGAGAGAAGATAGAAAGTCAGTAGAATACTTTTCTTTAAAAAAAATCCATATATATATCTTGATCAACTAACTAAATCCATATAGACTGCATAGCCAGGACTGTGGCTTCTTTCACAATGGAAGAATCATGGAATCTATGACTCTATCTTAACAGTAGCCTTACTATCCAAACAATCTGACGAAATATGGCATTTGCTTATACTAGCTTCTATTATATTGCCATTAAAACATTTCATATTTACTCACTTCTAGGAAGCAGCTATTAATAAAAGTGGAATGGAACTACATCCATAGATCTTCCCCATAACATTTACATTAGCACATGTTTATTACTTGGAACACATTGCCATTCTTTTGTAGAATTTCCTGACAAGAATGCCATTTATCAAGATGCCACATTAGCATAACCAAATACAAAAATAAAATGCAAACCTTTTGAAGGTGATTAAAAACAGGGCCACTGAATGGATCACATATATAAAGAGATTTGTCATTCTCCTGTATTCTCAGTGCAGTTTCATTTTCAAGAATCTGGAGATATTCTTCCGACTGAAATTCTTTAATGGACTGCAAAATAAGCAGAAGCAACAGGTACATGTACTCTAGATTTGCAAACTCTGTGGGGTTTTCTTTTCTAATTCAGTTATTTTATAAGCTTCCAGTATTGCAAAACTAAATAAATAAATCAAGCTGGTTTTGGTTAAGTTTCCAATATACTAAAAATAATTCAATCAACAGTAAAAGAAAAATTAAAATTGTTTCCACTTGGGGGAAAAACAAACGGCTGCTTTACAACAGCTTCCCGACAGCTTGGAGGCATGTCGTTTAGATGACGCACACCTCTAAGCCGCTGGGATGCCGCCATGAAGCCACCCAACCGACCACACGGTGGCATCTTTTCGACACACTGGTGGTGTGGCATTTAGACACCGCACACCACAGAACGTTGAAAAGCCACTCTAGTGGCAGAAAAGCCAGCTTTTCCCTGGCTCAAAAAGGAATGGCTTTCTGCCGCTTCTTTTTGAGCTGGCAAAATGCCTGGTTGGGGGTGTGCCGTACAGTTGCTGTAGCCCCAACCCAGCAATCAAAGGGGCGGTATGACACCACTCCTTTGGGGCAGTCTGTTTTGCCCCTCAATTTGGTATCCTGTACATATCATTTCAAAACTGATATTTAAACTAGGTATCTATAGTGAAGGGGAAGGTCAGAGGTTGACCGTAGGGCTAAAGTAAGGCAGATCCATGGTAAAGGAAAAATATTCTGAATCAAAGGGAGGGGAGGAAGCTGCCAAATTATTAAAATCTTAGAAATTTCAAGAAAAAAAACAGATTAAGATTAGCAGAATGTTCTGACCCTGCCATCAACTCACTGGCTCCTTCTGTTAATAACAATAAGAATCTGAAATGTAAGGAGAAAGTTCAACATAAAGGTTTTACTTGGTACTTGCTTGTTAGTCTTACAGTATGGCTTAATGGCTTTTGTTTCACAATTGGCTAATATATCTACAGTCTCCTCCTATGATTTGCTGTTATGTTGTTGCTAAGTGGATTTTCCAAAAATGCTATAAAGGGTAAGATACTGTCTATACTCATATATAAAAAGTGACCCAAAAAACCCTGAGTCAACTTGTCCAAGGGTCAATGTAGGTACTGTACTTTAACTTTTATTTTAAAAGGAACCATTCCCTGGTGAAAGGCTAGAATGTAATCTGTCCTGGATGCACTGAACTACTCTCATCCATCCAACCTTTAGGGCAGGGGTAGGCAACCTTTCCCCTTGAAGGGCCGAGGGACTTCAGCTCCCAGAATCCCAGGAGCTACTGGCCAACATGGGACTATTGGTCAACATGGCTGAGGCTTCTGGGAACTGAAGTCCCTTGGCCCTTAAAGGGGAAAGGTCGCCTACCCCTGCTTTAGGGTGAGCACAGACAGTTATTCCTGCTGGAATTTTGTTAAGTTCTTGGACATTGTTTTCCTTTACATCATCCTTTACATCCTTTGTTACATGCCCCTAAATTTCACCCTCAATGTATCTATGGTTCATATCAAAATCCATAATTTTGGCCCCAAAACTGGCCCTCAATTTATACATGAGGTCAATTTATAGTTGAGTATATATGGTATATGAGGTGCATTATTGCCATATTGTGCAAATTAAAAGTTTACAGCCAAAACAGAGCTACATGGCATTCAATGTTTGAAAACTCTGTTTTAATTGTTTCAAAACTGGATTCTAGGATTGTTTTCAGACCATTTTTGGAAGTTTTAAAAGAGTATTTTAATGTATTTAAAATTGTTTTTATCTTTGTATTGTTTTAAGAGACTACCGTGCTACACTCTTATAGTGATACTATTCCACTTTAACTGCTCTGACTGCCTCCTGTTGCATTCTGGGATTGGCAGTTTAGGGAGGGGCATATGGAATTCTCAGTCAAAGAGCTCTTAGGCCTCACTGAACTACAAGCCCCAGAATGCAATAGGAGGCAGCCAGAGCCGTAAAAGTGAAATAGCAGCCCTATAAGAGTGTGGTACAGTAATCTACTTAGTTGGGATTTTATTTCACCACCTTCGGAGCCCTTGTGGGTTGGGAGGTGATACAGAAATATTTTAAATAAATAAACAAATCTTGACCATCACTGAAGATGTCACTCAGTGCTGTCTTCCATTCACTGACATCTTCATTCTTGAAACAAGCTTCCGCCTTGCATAGCTAAGCCATAGGCTATATGCCCTTTAGCTAATTTCTGCAGTCACCAGCTTCACCCAGCTCTTTGCCTGTTTTAGGTCCTGTCTTTGCTCTTCAGATTACCAGTCTGGGAATATCCTCCTCCTCACATTTGTGCACAGGCAGAGGAAAGATGGGTGATAAAAGGACAGACAGAGGTAGTTATGACAATTTAACTATGCAGAGAAAGAAGAAGTACTGTCATTTAACTTTCCAAATCATTCACACTCAGTAAATCTTATGACCTTGGACTCTTTATTAAGAGATAGGAAGAAAAGCCTTTTAGAAAGTTAAAAAGCTCCAAACATTATAACTTGTCTCACTAAGCAGTTGCTCCAGTCAGCTACCATTTTCTACACCTGTTCAAGCAATACAATTTCCTTTTTCAGATGGAAGATACACATTTTCAGACAAGATATATATACACAGTAATCCAGATATGGTCACATTATGAATTTGTATGAGGACAGTATGATATTGGCAGTTTTATTTACAGGGATGTTCCCCCCCAATTATGCCGAATAGATCAATGTAACTGACTCTGTGCTCTCTCCACTTTATACATCCACTATTGTCCCAGAACAATCACTATTTTAATACTATGTTCTTATTTTAGTATTGTATTTAATTCTTTTAAAGGGGAGGGGTTAATTATTATTATTGTTTTTGTTGTTGTTGTTGTTTTATTGTAGGGTATGTTTTATTTAAATTTATTTTACTCTATGTAAGCCGCCTTGATTGTCATGGCAGAAAGGTGGGATACAAGAATAAAGTTGTTTATTATTATTATTATTATTATTATTATTATTATTATTATTATTATTATCTTAAATGCCCTTCACAGAACATTCAAAAGCTTTGGTTTTAATAAAACACCAGCCAACACCTCCTATTGCTCACTTCCTCCCAGTCCTAAAATAAGAGCATGGGAGGAGTTGAGAAAGAGGAAGGAGACAGGAAAAACCTGAGAATTTTTCTGCTTTCATTTTGGGACTTTTGCAGAAAGCCCCAGTATTTTTGTCTTCTGTAAGAAAAAAACTCCCAACGGGAAAAGAGATAAGGCTTGTGCCCAAATATAACTCAGTCATATTTTCACTTAGCACATTACATTCACTAAACAGCTCCAATATATATTTAAAAAGCTTACCTCAAGGGCCTGGAGGAAAAAATCTGAGTTCCCTGCAGACTTGATAAATTTCACAAGATATGGTTCCTTGCTACCTTTCATCATTAAACTAAGGAGGAAATAAGAAAAAGCAGATGTAATACTACGTAGGTGAAGGAAAACTATTAACAAAAAGTCAATGGAGCTATGATCTGTTCATGGAAATAGGTGTGTTCAAATATGGAGGTACGTATCAGTGTGTGACAGCCAGTGTACTCTGGAGACCAGGGTTCAATTCCCAGCTCAGCAATGAAACCCACCAAGTGAACTTGGACAAGTCGCACGCTCACAGCCTCGGTACAGCAATAGCAAATCTCCTCTAGACAAATCTTGCCAAGAAAACCCCATTATAGGGCCGCCTTAGGGTTGTTATAAGTCAGAAACAGCTTGAAGGCACACAATAATCAGTGTGTACCAAAACAATGTAAAGTTCAGTTATTCAAGCCCTACAGTAGAAAGCATGTTTTGTTATGAAAGAAAGAAAAACTTAGAGAAACTTGAAAGTTTTTGCTGCAAAATAACAAAAACTTGCAACACTATAAATGGTGACAAGTCCTATTTCCTGACTAGCTATCTATGTTTACACTTCTGTCAGCTCTCTACATTGATCATCCATGCTAGGCTATTAAATAATTATGAATGTCCTTGTCTAAGGGAAAAGTTGATATAACCACCCATGCTAGGCTATTAAATGCGAAAAAATATCTGGAGACCAATTGTCAGTTTCAGGAGAAATTTATAACCAAAATTTTATACTCAGAATTTTGAGATGTCTGCAATAAAGTGCATGGTAGCAATGAGGATACTCAAGATGACAGGACCTCTGGATGACAGTCTTTGGTGATAGAATTCAAAGATATAGTATGTAGAGAGATCTTGTAGCACCTTTGAGACTAACCGAAAGAAAGAAGTTGGCAGCATGAGCTTTCATAGACTACAGTCTACTTCCTCAGATGCTTTTAGCAAGTTTTTTCAGAGGGGGGTTGCCATTGCCATCCTCTGAGGCTTGGAGAGTTTGACTTGCCCAGGTCACCCAGTAGGTTTCATGGCTGAGCAGGGATTTGAACCTTATCCTCCATAGCAGGGGTAGGCAACCTTTCCCCTTTAAGGGCCAAGGGACTTCAGCTACCAGAAGCCTCAGCCATGTTGGCCAATAGTCCCATGTTGGCCAATAGCTCCTGGGATTCTGGGAGCTGAAGTCCCTCGGCCCTTAAAGGGGAAAGGTTGTCTACCCCTGCTCCATAGTCATAGTCCAATGCTCAAACCACTACACCACAATGGCTCTCCCATTATTTGGTATCTTACTACAGTATAATTTTATCTCTAAAACAACTTTCTTCCTCAGACACTAAAATGGCTTGGAGCATATCTGACTATGTAATACATGGCTTAATGTTTTTCAGTCCCTCATTTTACATGTGAAGATTCATTAATAGGTCCACAAGATGAATGGGTTCAACACTGGGATCACATAGATAGGCAAGGCAACAACTGCTCAGGCAGAGCCCCTGTTTACACCCAGCAGTTTCTCTTTACACACCAGGGACCAAAAATGCAATCCCACTCAGCACGGGTTACTTGTGAAACATGGCTGGTGTGAAAGTCAGTGCACATGTTAAGATCTGCATATTTCTAAAATGCTTATCCTTGACAAAGCACTCTCAATCATTGTGGAAGTAAAACCAAGACTGGGACTCAAGTAAAACAGAGGACTGTCTTCATTCCCTTTCAAAGAAGCACAACTGACTGGAACATCCTTGCCTGTACTATTTCCTCAATCGCCATCCTTCAGTACAATTGTAATACTTCAAACTGTACATAGGTCCTTTTCCTATCTGTTGTTCTTGTTGCTGTGTGACTTTAAGCCATTTCCTACTTATGGCGACCCTAAGGTGAACCTATCATGGGGTTTTCTTGGCAAGAATTGTTCAGGTGAGGCTTGCCATTGCCTTCCTGAGGCAGAGAGAGTGTGACTTGCCCAAGACCACTGTGGGGGTTGTGGCCAAATGGGAATTGAGCCCTGGTCTCCAAAGTTGTAATCCAACACTCAAACCACTACACCACACTGTCTCCTATGCCATGGATTAAATTAGAGATGTGGTGTAGTGGTTTGAGTGTTGGACTATGACTCTGGAGATCAGGGTTTGAATCCCAGCTCAGTGATGTTAACCCACTGGATGACCTTAGGCAAGTCACACTCTCTGAGCCTCAAAGGATGGCAAAGTCAGAAGGAACTTAAGGCACGCCGCAACAAAGGTCCACAACACACTGTTGAAATAATTCACTTTGAGACTGCTTTAACTGCCCTGGCTCAGTACTAGGGAATCCTGGGAATTGTAGGGTTCTAGGGAATCTTGGGACCACAGCTCTCTTGACAGAGAAGGCTAAATGTCTCCCAAAACTACAGTTCCCAGAATTCCTTAGCATTGAGCCAGGGCAATTAAAGGGGTCTCAAACTTGATTATTTTTGCAGTGTTTTGTACCAAAGACAACCTATGACTCCTCCTTAAATTCTGGGACTCCATCACTCCCAGGATCTTCCACATTACCAATTACAGCAATACATTTCCACTTTCACTGCCATGGCAACTTCTCACAGAATCCCAGGATTTGTCTAGGGCAAGGAAAGTAGGACAATGAATGGATAGGGCAGCCATGAAGGTGCTAGACAAGATCCTCAAGTGTAAAGATATACACTCATCCCCCCACATTTGCAGCTTTGGCTTTTGCAGATTTGATTATTTACGGATTTTTATTAATATGTTCTCTCTAGGTATATCTAAGTCCTCCAGCACAATTCTATGGTCAACTTTAACCAAAAGTCGCACCGAACTAGAGATTCCTAGAGAGAACACTCCACTAGGCATTTGCAGCTCCTCCAGAGCAATTCTATGGTCAATGTCTGGAAGATGTTGACCACAGAGCTGAACTGGAGGACCTACAGATTCCTAGAGAGGTGTTCTCTTAGGTAGAAACATGTTTTTATTTGCAGTGTTTCCACATTCACTGTGCCTCTAATCGCAGCAAATGTGAAGGGAGAAGTGTACAACTGAACACTAAAGTTAGAATTGTCCAAGCCATTGTATTCCCCATCACCATGCATGGATACGAAAGCTAGGAAGTGAAGAAAATCATAATTCTGGGATTAGAAGAAAATCAATTCATTTGAGATGTGGTGCTGGAGAAGAGTGCTGA
>CM034710.1:70969105-70992231 GCA_020142125.1 Phrynosoma platyrhinos | reverse complement strand
TATGCAGCAACACTGATGCACCAGAAAATGGCCATATAAATGCACTGTGCATGTGCGGCGGAAATTGACTCGGTAATCCAGAGCATGTGCCCTATGGTGCAAGCTTTAATTTAAAGCTATGCTTCCAGGTGTGGATTAGAACCCTAACCCTAACCCAAGCCTAATTGTAATCCTATGCATGCGCCTTAGCAACTGTCCTTTGTTATGACAATAGATGGATTCTGTTGGATGTACGCTTGCTGTCAGCATGCACAGCAGTTTGCATGAAAGAGGCTTTTGTGACCTCTTCTGTGCAGGTGTGCATAAGACCTGCACACCACTTCCTGGCATGATGCGGGGGGCTCCTGGAGTAACATTTGCCCATGTATCCTGTTGACCATGTCCCTTGCATGACCACCAGCTGCATATATCAAGTCTGTCCACACAAACCTCCCTTACATGTACCTCTCCCCTCCCCCAATCTGTGTGGGGTATGTTTTGTGGAGGATGATGGAGTGTCTTTTCAGTTGACAAACCTGTTGTGCTACCCCAAGGGTGGCACAATCTGACAGTGGCACCTGTCTACTGCACCTACTCCTTGGGAGGAAGCAGAGGTCAGCGAATCCTTGCATGATATGTGGGTGTATGACAGATCCTGTACAGGTGCACAAGGATGCCAAACTTCAGTCATCTTTGTGCACAGAGAGTGACAGACTGTATACCACCCTATAACAGGTCCTGTGCATGTGCACAGGGCTGTTTTTCTGCAAATATGCACAGATGTGGAGAGATGGTCCTGTGCACCTGCACATGTATTTGAGAACACACACACACAAAAAAAATTAAAGCAGCCGCTGCTGGCCCATGCAGTTGCTCCGTCTCCCTTTGCGGCGTCCTTGGGGCTGGCAGTGCAGTTACTGGGACTTCAATACAGCCTCGGAAAAGCTGCATTGACTCCCCTATTGCAGTTGCTCTGTCCCCATTTAGGGCAACCTCGAGGCAGGCAATGCGGTTGCTGCAGCTTAAGGAAAAGGCAACTTCAGGTCACCTTTTCCTACCCGTCTGCATAGCCCCTAGTGTTGCCATATTTTTCCTGCCACATGGAGGAGCTGATTTCTAAAATGTGTTTGACAGCATAAATCAGACTCCAAACTGAACAGAGGCTATGCAATCCTCTGATGTGTTTTCCCACTGCAAGAGAACCTCCGTTTTCATCAAAGCAAAGTGCCTGGGGATGGTAGCTTAACCTTCCTTTACTGAAATGGATGCCCTGAAGCAGGACAGGGCTGAGACATTTTGCTATGAGGATTAGATAGATCTTTTCCACAGGCAAAAATAAGTTTGATGGGCAGTTGCATGAGGTATGGTGAGTTCCCAGATCTCAGAGTCTGACCCCTCTTCTTCAGTTTAGGGAGGCGTGAGAGGAATCTCTGAGCAAAAGCAATGCCTTGAAGTGTGTATATGTGTGTACATATTGCTGTGCGTTGGTGGCCCCACTTTGCAATGGCTGTTGGAGACTCTTTAAGGGGTCCATCTGGCCAACTTCTCCCCTCCTTTCCTCTCTGACCCTTCCTTCCTTCCTCTATTAAATATTTCTAGGGACCATCTTTAAGTCACAAGTTTTATATTCTGAAATCATAAGGTCTGGGACTTGACCTGACAAATGTTAGCAGGTTAGTTTAGAGAACTAGCTGCCTCAGTCTGCTTGAGGGCAAAGCCAGCTTTGCTTTATACTGCCTGAAATCGATTCTGGGGTCTGCAATTTATTTTAAAATTTAGCCCTGAAATACATGTTGCCATTGTTGTGTGCCTTCCAGTAGTTTCTGAATTATGGCAACCCTAAGGCAAGAACCTATCACTAGATTTTCTGGAGCTGAGAGTATGTGATTTGCCCAAGGTCACCCAGAGGGTTTCCATGGCTGAGCAGGAAATCAAATCCTGTTCTCCAAAGTCATAGTCCAATGCTCAAATCACTACACCATGCTGGCTTCCTGCAATAGATGTCTGGCTGCATTCCATTTATTATGTAAATCTGAGGAGTATTCTCATGGCTGGCTGTATATCTGTGGGTATAGTTTGGTTATAGCGACCTATGGATTCATGGTTGTTCTGACTGGATTTGGTGTGCCTTCCTCTCTTTGTTGCCAGAGGCATGCCCCCATACACAAGTAAAAAGTTAATGTTAAGATAGTATGGAAGGAAATCCCATCTCTAGTTATTTAATGCATGAGAAAGTTTCAGATTTTGCTAACAACCCCAGCATCTTGACATCTGATTCTGAACCACTGAATGATTCTAAGAATAAAATACTTTTCTATTTGTTGTTTTTATGACACCACTTTAAATGTCTTTTGACCATATACGTGAGACTTCGGTATCCAAGGACTTGCCATCCATGGATTTGAGCATCTGCGGATGGCAAGCCCCCATTGTTCCCAATGGCGGCATTTTACATGCATATACACTGTCATTAGGGACAACTGACTTCACTTGAGGTCTCACTGTCTCTAATGGCGACACGGTTGTATGCACACGCTGCCATTGGGGACAATGTGGGCTTGAGTATCTGCGGATTTTGGTATCTGCAGTTCGTGGATGGGCTCTGGAACGGATCACCTGCGGATATTGAGGTCCCACTGTAGTCTATTTACACTGATACTAAAATTGCCAGAATGAAAACTGGAGATGCCTTCTATATCTTTAATGGTTTTTGCAGAAGAGGGAATTTCAGCAGGGGTTACTTATTAGCTTGTTGTGTGACATGGAACATTTGCTAAAACTCCCTCTTCTACACAACCATTAAAGGCGCAGAAGCACTCTCTAGTTTTCAGTGTAGCAACCTAAGGGGTACTGAGTTTGGGTGATTGTTTTTAGTCTATGTAAACCCAAGGCTCTTTGAATATGAATGGAGAAAGCAGCTCTACATGAACATTAAAATGTATTATTGGAAAAAGAAGACACATATATCAGGATTCAGAATGAGTTGACACAAAAAGAAGGATTTCACAATAATTTAGTTTCACAGACTGTAGATTTATGTTGCAGTTGCAACCAGATAACATTCACGTGTGGGATCTTTTCCAGGAAATTTAATTTCTTAAGAAATATATGTACAATAAGGACATATTTCTGTGGTAGCAATTAATTGAATCCTATGCAATAGGGAGACAAGGTCTCACCATTTCTCATTGGGTTCTGTTGAATGTTTCTTTTCTTGTGTTGCAGAAATGAATTGGATAGTGAGTAGTCAAAATTGCTTGTAGAGGTCCCTATTCCCTGAATGACTAACAAAACACTTGCTCAAAAGTATGATCAGAGATAAGCATGACCGGTAGTTTTCAAACATGGATTAAAACAACTGAGGATCCTGAGGCACTATGCATATTGACAATTGATATAGTGGCTTAACTGCAAATATTTCTGGGAGTTGGAGCTGAATGCATTTGCAGATTATTTGGAGGAAGAAACCCAGTTCCACTGTACATGGACACTGACAGAGACCTCATTGAACCTGTCTGCAACCAGAGGCAGGGGAAGATGTGCCTGACAAACCAGCCAAGTCATGTGTGTTACTGAGGACAAAGTGGGGTTAGGCATAGGAAAACATTGACTCTGGGCTATTGCCTTCCACCATTCCCCTCCCTTTGGCAGGTTGTGGTCTTGATTCTCATGCCAAATGGTCAGCAACTGATAATTTTTACAAAGAAAAGCACAAGCATGCACATGTGCTGTAGTGGAATTTGCAGCACTGCATTTAAACACACACATTAAGGTGCAGGAGCTAGGTTATTATTAAGCTGTTGATGGTTCAGACACCTGGTTGGGGAGGGATGTCATGAAAAAGCAGTAGGTTCTTGGAAACTTTACTATCAAGGAGGCGGAAGAGTAGTGCCTTGTTTTCAAAATAGCAATAAAGTACAGTCAAAAGTCATGACATGCAGGGTTGACAATCAGGGCTGTCAATCAGGAAGTGGCTATTAATAAGGTTGTGTTCTACAGAAATACCAAATGAAAGTATTGATTTCTCTTTAGTGAGGTATTACTTTGTAAAATATTGTCCACGTTAATAAACTACATGATGCATATATTTCTGTCTTTATGAAGGGTGCATACCCCCACAATATGGGATTTTTATTTTGGGCATCTTGTTCAGTCTATATAAGAGGAAAAGCTTTGTAACACTCAAATCGGGGGCATCCTTCATAACAAGGGACACCTGTCAGTCCAATAAAGAACAAGCCTTCCAACCTTAAGATAGAGGACACCTGCTAGTTCAATAAGGAAAAAGCTTTCTAAACCTCAGATTGGAGACATCCCTTATAATAAGGAACTCCTGTTAAAAGGACAATTTTCTAGCCCCCAAATAAAGAATATCCCTTATAATAAGGACACCTGGCAACCTTAGGGAAGAGGTACTTCAAAGTACAAAAACTGGAGATCATAAAGCCCTCTCCCATTAGTTTCCTTGTCAATGTTTTGGTGACTTGTGGATCTGGGTAGTTTTCAAACATTTCAGTGAGTCCTGGAAATAGAAAACAGAGCTTGAAAATGTTGCTTTTATGGACTAAACTCACAATATAACCTTTCGAATTAAAACTCCCACTACAACAGATGTTCTGAGAGCTGGAGACCAAAAAGTAAAGCTATGCTAGGTTTAAGAACTCAGCAGGGAAATAAGTATGATGTTTATTTTGGCAGTCTGGGGTCAGATGGGGTAGTGTATAGAAATTGAGGCTGAGAGATAAAAGTGATTGACAGCAGTAACATTTCAGATTTCAGCAGAAACAAAGGCAAAATTCTCAACAAGGTTCAGAAAGCACACTTTGAGGCATTTTGAACTGAAAATTGTTATTTGCAGTTTTCGTAGACTGTCTTACAGGGCAATTGTCAAAAACAGCATAAATAGAAATTAAAATTGCATGACAAATCAAAC
Source organism: Phrynosoma platyrhinos (assembly GCA_020142125.1). Classification (NCBI taxonomy): domain Eukaryota; kingdom Metazoa; phylum Chordata; class Lepidosauria; order Squamata; family Phrynosomatidae; genus Phrynosoma; species Phrynosoma platyrhinos. The sequence continues at coordinate 70,987,319 of CM034710.1, read as the reverse complement.
TAGTGTTAATAGATTGTGTTAATATAGTATTAATATATTGCAGAAATAACATTTTAAAAGCAATAACCAGAGTCAGGTGTAAACTAGTCCATACTTAAGCCCCACAGAGTTCTATGGAACCTACTCCTAGTAAGCTTGCACAGGGTTGTTGATATTGTAAAAATCAGCATATTTCTCTTGGAGATAAAGGTGCTCAGGGTAGTAAAGGCATGTGAGGGTGTAGACAGGGACAGCCCATCTTCTTTACATGTAGTGTTCAAATTTAGGTGCCTGTGGTGAGATGCCATTTCACTTCTTTTCAAGTAGACCAAAAATAGTTATATTTCCTTTTCTGCCTTCTCTCTTTGAACAATTAAGTGAATGGACTGCAGGGTAAGTGAACCATTTGGCTGCAACAAAAGTAGAATTTACTGGTGTGTGTGTTGTGTGGAAGCAGTCATGTGAAGAAGGGACAACTTTCATCAGAAAACCCATATGGGGTCACAGCTCAGTCATGAGCATATTTTGGACTGTGACTACAATGTGCTTTTTCTCCAGAACAAAAGTATTCACATTATGCACTCACAAGTAATTTCATGAGTAATGTGAAGTCAAAGGCTTTCACGGCCGACATCCATTATTTTTTTGTGGGTTTTTCAGGCTATGTGGCCATGTTCTAGAAGAAAATCTTCTAGAACAGGGGCACATAGCCCAAAAAACCCCCACAAAAACCCAATTTCATGTGTAGTCCAGCCCAGAGGCAAGAGAAGCAACTTGATAGTTGGAAGAGGACTGGAGACCTTTTTGACTGCTATAGCATCCCAGAACTCTAGAAACAACCAATTGCAGAATTTAGCCATACTTAAGAATGCCTGAGAAACCCAAGACATAATACATCCCACTGAAATTCATGGTGAGCATTTTGATATTCCAATAATAATTTCCTTCAATACCTTATCTTTCCAAGTTTCAAAACCATGCCTCCCCCAGGTATTAAAGGGAGAAGCATTAACCAGGTTTGATACATACATGCACACTACATCTAAAGAAGAAACTTCTCAAGCATGGTGAATTTACTACACATATGATATTTTTGTGTCAAAAAATTGCATGAAACCTACATTTAATTCACTGTGTGCAGTCTGAGTGCATATAGGCAGTGAGTCATGGCATCCCAGTGTACTATAGATACTATTCTATGCATTTTTATGGGGACAACCCAAGACATTCTGCTGCCTGAGACAAAGAAGACTGCACCTTCCACCATCACCACCCTTTCTATGTAAAGAAGTCAATGGGACTAGACGTTCCTACTTACTTTAGTCCTGATGACAGGAAACAATCCTTACCACAATCCTTAGGCTAAGAGCATGCAAGAGAAGTGGAGCTCTTGTTTTTGGCTCCTCCAGCATCTGCTGCCTCAGGAGGCCACCTCACTTGGCCTAGTGGTAGGGGAAGAGCTGGTGTTTTGCAATATTACACTGAAGTGTTTTCTGTGTAAAACGGTTCTCCAATTCCACGTACAACTGATTTCAAGGAGATAGTTAAATGCTATTTTTGCCTGTGTGTAAAACTGATACATTTGTGGTCTCTGATCAAACAGATTTCTCATCAGCAGTTTCCACAGATATATTAAAGGAGACCACAGGGCAAAGAAGAGATGAATGTTTAAAGTCAAGGCTAACAAGGGGCATTGTCACCTCCTTTAGACTTGTGAAAAGTGATAATCTCTGCTGAGGTAAAGACAGTTTCTGAAGTTTTGCAAAGTAGGCCACTACTGTGAATCAATATTGCTCTCTTATAGCACTGGTTCAGAAACACGCTCCTTATTAGCAGTATTTATTTTTCAAGCTGAATACCTTAAAATACAGTAGTCCCTCCCCGTTCACAGATTTCAAGCCCGCGGTCTTACTCTTCATGGGAGGGACAAAATGGCGATGCGTGCCTGTGTGCGTCCCTGTGCGCATGCCACAAGTGCACACACCATTATTTTTAATGGGACTCAAATATTTGCAAGTTGCCATTGTCACAGGGTGTGTGGGTGGGGGTCCAGAATGGATCCCCCCCAAATTGGGAGGGGCTATGGTATTTATTCTCTACCTTGTAGGGATATCTTATTAATAATTTAAAGCTACTTTAGTAGAAGAAAATAGGGAGAGGGGATTGAAAAGATTTATTCCCAATATTATGGAATGAAGGGGATAACTGTTTTTGGAGAATCAGGGGATTTAACACTTTCATAACCGCATAACTGAAGGGATATTTAACACATACCCAAGGGAATATGTTTAAACTTTTAATACCCTGGAGCCAGGGTTACCAAACAATATGAACTGATAAGGAAACGTATACAGTTAAGTTTTGTGCCATTTTTGCCTGCTGATCAAAGTGGAAATTCATCAAACATTCCTAATCTTTTTCTTTTTCTTTGCGGTTTATCCTTCAAAAATGGAAAACAACACATTCACACAGACAGACACACAAATGCACCCTCCAACTTAAATTAACTTACCAATTTACAAATGTTTAATTGATGATGTTGAAAGCTTGGCTCCTTATATCAAGTTGTTGTAGAAATTGGAACAGATGGGCTTCAGCAAAAAAAAAAAAAAAAAAAAAAAAAAAAAAAAAAAAAAAAAAAAAAAAAAAAAAAAAAAAAAGGGGGGGAAGAAAACGGAAGAAATAACAAAGAAAGAAATGTAACAGTTCCCTGTGTGAAGAAAGGTTTTAAGTTCTGCAAGTTTCTTGTTTCTCCTTTTTAAAAAAAATCAGTTCCCTTCCTCTAAAAATAGTCATTTAACTAGCCAGCACTTCAAAAACTCTGTTTCTGTATGAAGATTATTGTATAGGATATAAAGTGTTGTACCTGAGCCGGCTTAAAATTAGAAGTGGGCGGCATCCTGATATCATGAGATGCATTTAGCCGCCAAAATTGCCGCCCGGGTGCAGCCCAGATCCATCACCACTCAGAGGGGCACTCCAGCAACCATTTTTTCAAGCTGAAAAACTCCGACTCAGGTAAGACGCTTTATATCCTTATGTGATAATCTCCTACGTCTGCAGAATATTTGGACAAGTGCAGAGTTAATTTGCTGTTCTGTGGACTTTATTGCACCATCTTGAGTTAAAGCTCAAGCTGAAAACACACCCACCCAGCCCCAATGACAAGGTTTTATCTTTCATCTGCACATTTCATCACTCAATATCTTCATGAAACCACACATTTTTCACACAGGATATGTGTCCTCTTAAAGATCTCCCCATTTCTGTAGAATCATGGTGATGATGGAGATGTGAGAATTTCACACTTGCTTGTTTGCTTTGCTTGTTCCAAATTGATCACAGGCCTTCATAGAAGGGTTTCCATTCCAAAACTTTGTGAGAACCACAACTGCTAATACTTAGACCCAGTTGTGCTATGTTTTGACAGCAGAATCGCACTGGTGGTTAGCACAGCTGTGGAAAGATTATGGCAAGAAATTACATATCACCACCAGGTTTTTTTTGTACAATAGGACCATTCCTTACTGTGTAAAGAAGGGGCTCAGAGTGTGAACTTAAATGCAGTGGTAGCTGGTTGCTTCAGTGTTATTGGAAATATGAATCCATTCCAAGTATTACTGCAAACTTTAAAGGTGCTCAACCTGGGCCCTTTTACATTAACCTATACCCAATCTTCATGCTACCCAAATATGATTCTACTTTAACTGTCAGGACTCCAACCTGTGGAATCTTGGGATTTGCAGTTTAGAAAAGGATACTTAGAATTCTCAGCCAGAGAACGCCTCAGATTACAAACCCCAGGATTTTAGAGAATATTGCCATTATTATTATTATTATTATTATTAAGTATTTATACCCCACTCTTCAGCCAAAGGCTATCAGAGAAGCTTAAAAGTGGATTAATTAGATGGTTCCCTGCCCTCAGGCTTACAATCTAATAAGACAAGACACAAAAGGAGAAGGGAATGGTGGTGGGGAAGGGGAAAATGTCCAGCAGATCTTCTCTCTCTCAAAAGCCTGGACCAAAGCAGATGGACTGGGAGGGTCTTCTTCTTCTTCAGGCTAAGCCCGATGGAGATGGCCTGCCTTCTTTCCCTCTGGATCAGGGGTAGGCAACCTTTCCCCTTTAAGGGCCGAGGGACTTCAGCTCCCAGAAGTCTCAGCCATGTTGGCCAATAGTCCCATGTTGGCCAATAGCTCCTGGGATTCTGGGAGCTGAAGTCCCTTGGCCCTTAAAGGGGAAAGGTTGCCTACCCCTGCCTGGATGATGGTGGATGGAGGGAGGGATGGAGTTAAAGTTGGATGTAGTATTATAACTGGATAGTGTGACAGGGCATAGAGTTCAGAACTTTGGGGAGCTCCTTTAAAATTCAAACTAAAACCCAACATGGATTTTATTGCTCAGCTGACATATGTTGCATCCACACTACAGAAATAATCCAGGTTGATACCACTTTTAACTGCCATGGCTCAGTACTATGGAATTCTGGACACTGTAGTTTGTTGTAGCACCAGAGTGTGGCAGAGCTCTGGTGCCACAACAAACTACAGTCTTCAGAATCCCATAGCATTGAGCCAGGGCAGTTAAAGTGGTGTCAAACCAGGTTATTTCTGCAGTGCAGATGCATCTATAGAAACCTCAAGCTGCTAGCACCCAGGTACAAGCTTTGCAGAGGCAACTAGACCTCATTCAAAGATTCATCTGGCAGTGTGGGGAACTGTTTAACTTTAGTAAGATCTCATATGACTGCTGGATGAAAGAGAAATGCCAAAAGTAGCCATTTTGATTTTGCTAAATTTCTCATGTCCCTAACTGCAGGTTCATTTTCGCCTGTACTCACATCAGTTAATGAATATAGAAAAATTCATCCCCAGAAGATATTGTCACAGACATTTAAATGCATCTTTGTGTGTGTATGTAAATGCATCAAGTTATATGCATCACGAGTTTTCTATTGTATACATATTTTGGAAGTACTTTCAGTTCCCTCCAGTATATGTATTTTTTGGCATAGAGCTGTGTTCAGTTTAGTTTATAGGCTAGTCAGGTCTGAATTTGGTACATTCATACCAAAATTCAGATCTGATGAATTTCTTCAACATCCTTTGGACAGAAACTTATTGGTCCCTTGCATAAGCACAACTGTCTGTTACAGCCTGCTGTGACAGTGAAGAAGAAGCATTTTTATTCTGTAATAATTTATGCTTATGTGTTAACCTTTGCTTCGAGGAAAGAGCTGAAAAATATAAGAACTTCATTCGCCACTGAGGAAGAACTTTGGTTGATGTGTCTGACCTCTATTTGAATGGAGACCTGCCTAGACTTTTGGCCATCTGTTTTCATTCAACTGTTGCTTTATGCCTAATGGACCTTCACTTGTACTTATAAATTCCCTTGTAAGTTTGAGTTATGTATTTTTAATTTGAATAATTAAATGTTTATTTTGATTATTTAGTAGAACTATTTTGTAAATATTTAGTAATATTTAGTAACAATATTTGTTTCTTTTGTTTTATAGCCTGAGTCTGTTTTCCACTGTTTTGGTGAATTAGATCTTAGATCCTTTTCTCTTGTTGTTCTCAAGATAGTGGAGAGGCAGAAAGAAAACAGAGAAAGCCCATTTCCATCACCAGCTGGAAGGAAAGCCAGTGGCTCAGAAAGCAGTCTTTTACTATAGTGTCTGCCTGCTGGGTGCATCCTTGCAGCTAAAGCATACATGCTGGGTGTGCACGGCTCAGAACATCTCCCAAATCACCCTATCACCTAGAATAGGGGTCGGCAAACTACGGCCCAGGGGCCGAACCCAGCCCCTCGAGGCCTTTCAACCAGCCCGTGCCCGGTCCTGCCGCTGCTGCCGCCACTGTGTGCACACGATGCGGGGCACTATTTTGTGTTCCAAAATGGCGACCACGCTCGCGCACACATGTGCACTACTCCTGGCGTCGTGTGCGTGCATGCGTGAGCGTGGGTGCCATTTTGGAGTAATGTGCATGTGCACACGCACGCGCATGCGTGCGCACCTCCAACGCATTTTTTTTCCTTCGGCCCGCCGATTATCTGGGGGACAGCAGAACCGCCCCCTCCAAAAAAGGTATGCCGACCCCTGACCTAGAAAGACAGTTAAGAAGAATGTAGAAGAGGATCATACTTTCAAACTTGCATAAATTGTCCTGTCAAAAATCCACCAAACAATGATACCTTTATTGGGCCAACAAAAATGCACAATTACACATTGCAAGATTTCTAAGCTCTACTAGCTTCTTCATCAGACAAAGTGTTAAAAACCATATGGAGGGGGGGAAATGGAGATGTTAGTCATAGGCCTGCATTTTGCTGTTTTTTGTTCTCAGTTCAGATGGTATGGAGGGGTATTACTTGCAGGCTGAAACCTCCTCCTTCTGGCCATGTGGTTGCTGGGAGATTCTCAAAGTCCAGGAAATTTAACATCCATTTGCAAAACAAAAAAGTTGCTTCTTTGCAATCCAACATGTCCCTATCCTTTGTGAGGATTGTCCTTGTCCAGTTCCACAGTATCAATCAGGGCCATAAAATTTCCTTATAATTGGACAACTCTTAACCAATTATTCATACAATCATAGCGTTGCAGGAACTCTAACTAAAGTGTCCCCAGCAGGTAGCTCTCCAGCCTCTTTTTGAAGACATCCAGAGAAGCAGACCTCTCTAGGTAATTGGTTCCATTGCTGCTCTTACCATCAAGAAATTCTTTTTAATGTTCAATTAACGTTCTACCCTCTTGTAACTTAAAGGCTGACCTGGCATGCTTTACAGAAACTTGGCTGAGAGATGATAGTGGCCCAGCATGAGTGCAGGCTCTCCCACCCGGGTACCGTGTTAGTGAGCAGGTTAGGGAAAGTGGGGGAGAGGGAGCAGCTGTGGTCTACAAAAACCATCTTAATCTGACCAGAATACCCATTAAGGAGTTGAATCACATGAGTGTGTATACCTGAGCCTGAAGACCAGAGATAGACTGGGGAGTCTGTTAGTGTACCATCCACTCCACTGCCTATCAGACTCCCTGGCCAAGCACATAGAATTGGTCTCGGAACTGGTGTTGGAGTTGCCCAGGCTTTTTGATCTTGGATGATTTCAACATCCTGTTTGAGACCAGTTTATCAAGAGCAGCTCAGGAGCTCATGGCATGAATGACAAACATGGGCCTATCCCAACTGGTTTCAGAGTCCACATATGCAGCAGGTCACATGCTTGTTGCTGTTTTCAGCTCAGAGCATATGAATCCATTGGTGGAGGTAATTAACACCTCCATATTGTCATGGACAGATCATTTTCTGGTCAGAGTTAATATCATGGCTACTAAATATCCCTGCAGGGGTGGTGGATGGTCTGCCCTTGAAGGGTAAGGGATCCTTTAGGATTCCAGAAAGCCTTTGAGGGTTGTATGGCTGGTACCACCAATGAGCCTGTTGAAGCCCTGGTCAGTAGATAGAATCAAGACCTAACTGGAACCATTGACACAATCGTTACCAAATGTCCTCTCTGACCCATTACTAATCAACCCCCTTGGTATAAGGGGGACCTCAGGAAGCTGAAATGGGAAGGATGATGACTGGAGCACAGAAAGTGGAAAGCTCCACTTATATCTGATAAGACATGCTATAGAGAGCATCTTTGTTACTATAAGGTGGCAATCTGCACAGGAAAGAAAGTTTTTTGCTCTGCACATATTGTGTCTTTGAATTCGTGTCCAGTCAAACTATTCAGGGTGGTGACAGGTTTAAATCAGGCACCCTCCCCACAAATCCAGTTCTAGAAACTTCAGCAGTTTGCTGTGATGCTTTTAATGATCAGATAAAATCTCTCAGATATGAGCTGATGCAGATGGTATTATTATAGCAGAAGTTGACAATGTGATGTCCAGTGACTCTGTGAGCAGAACCAGATAACTGGTTCCAAACTAAACAAAGGAAAAATCTGCAATCCTTACAAAAAATATGTCTAAAAATAGAGAGTTTGAAATAGAGGAGAAAGCTGGAATTAAATTACAAAAAAAAAAAAAGTAAAATACTTAGGTATAACAATCATAAATAAAACATCAGATTTATATGATAACAATTATACTAAGACTTGGATGGAGATTAAAAAAGATTTGAAATAATGGAGTAAAAAACAATTATCACTAATGAGGAGAATCTCAACGATAAAAATGTCAGTTCTACTCAAAATGCTTTTTTTTTATTTCAAATCATTCCAGTAATGATTAAAGACAATTGGGTGAAAATATGGCATAAAGATGTAAGTAAATTTATTTGGCAAAACAAGAGGCTGAGAATTAGGCTAAAACTGCTGCAAGATGATAAAGAAAGAGGGGGATTAGGATTGCCTAATCTAAGACTATATTTTGAAGCTTGTTGCCTAACTTCGATCAAAGACTGGGTATTATTAGAAACGGAGGACTTATTAGAACTGGAAGGCGGTCTGCGTTTTGGATGGCACGCTTATCTGGGATATGGAAAAATTAAGGCAAATAAGGTAATTACTTTTCAATTACAATATATTAATAATGCATCTCTGAGGGAGGGAAGTTTTCCATCCTGTTTAAAAGAAGCAGTGGTACAACCACTTTTAAAAAAGCCCTCCCTGGACTTAAACAACCATAGACAAGTATCAAATCTCCCTCTTTTGGGCAAGGTGATTGAGAAGGTGGTTGCCTCCCAACTAAGATTGCCATACATCCCAGAAAACCGGGACAATCCCAGATTAGAGGGTCTAAAAAATGTCCAACCCCAGATTCCTGTCTTGTTCCAGGCCACATTTTGTCAATCTCCAGTCCAACTGGAGATTGACAAAATGTGTCCAGAACAAGGCAGGAATAGTCGGCTGAGCCTGAGCTCAGCCTCAGTTCTGCCTCCTTTCCTCTTCATATGACACGAGTCACTTTTCCTCCTCAGGCAGCGCACAACCTAATGGAGGAAGAGGAGGAGAAAGAAGGGCAGGGCCGGGCCGGGCCGGGTTCTCCTCAGCAGCGCCTTCTAATCTAAGGCAAGGCTGAGGTGAGGCCTAGAGGCATAGCTGGGCCCGCGGTTGGCAGAGGGTGCTCCAAGGGAAGCAGGGACGGAAGCTGTCTGCCTCCAATGCTTCATGACGGGCATACCCTCCCTCTGTTGCTGCGCCATGAGGCGGCGATGGAGCTGCAGGGAGGGTGATGCCTCCTCCCTCCTCACCTTCCCCAGCAAGCATGACCTCTGAGCCCTCAACCCCAACAACTCCGAAGCCGCTGGGGCAGCAGGGGGCTTGGGCCCGGGAAGGGCTGGTGACAGGGGCCTGGGGGGATTCTGGAAGGGGCTGACCGGCCATCTGTGACACCCCCGACAGCCCGCCATGCCTAACACTCCTTCAACCCTATGGAGCCCGGCAGTATAACGATGCAGCCTTCTCTGTCTTCTCCTCTCTTGCAAGGTCTAGGTAGCTGGAGAAACTATAGTACATCCATATGAGTATGCCCATCACAACTGCCCCACTTGCTATCTATTCATAGGCAACCATTCAGAAAGGGTTTGGGGGAGGAATCCACAGGCAACCATATTACAGAATGAGAAAGAAAAGCAGTCCTACAGAAAGTTCCACTCCCCAAGAAAAATCATAATAAAGGAAGTTTGGGTGTCTGAGAGGGACATCACAATAAAACATGCCTTTGCCACCCCACTTCTCCAGCAGTAGCAACAGGTCACACAGAAAAGAAAAGCATCAACCAATTGAGGCATATTCATAAAAACATCTCGCCCACAGTAACCCCACACCATACCTCCTATGGGGAACAAAACATATGAGGAAAGGCTGAGGGAATGAAGGCATATTCAACCTGTTGAAGACTGAGGGGTGACATGATTGCACTTTTTAAAGATTTAAAAAGGTGTCACAGAGAAGAGGGTACTGATTTTCTCTCTGTTGCACCAGAGGGTAGGATCAAGCTGAATGGTATAACAACAACAACATTTATTTCTTACCTGCCTCTCCCCATGGATGAGGCAGGGAACAAATACAATTAATAGACAAACAACATCAGTTAAAACACACATCATTGTTAAAGAGCAAATAAGAAGTACATATATTAAAACACCCAGATTTAAAATTCACAATTTAAAAATCTTCTGGATAAGTCTACCCAAAGAGACTGGTCTTTAATGCAGTTTTAAATTCATACAGCATATTCATCTGTCAAATATCTTCTGGCAGGTGGCACCGCAGGTTGAAGAAAAAGTCCTCTGGCTGACAGTTGCCTACCTAGTTCTGGCTAACTGGTCACTATCCAAGATGCTGAACTGGCCTCAGATAGGTTCAATACCATGGATACTTCCTTTCATGTCAGCCATTCCCTTTACAGGTAGGAAGAATTATCAAAGGGGCTTCTTTCCTAAGTCCATAGGCTCATCAAGCATTACATACTGTCTTCTGCTCCCTCTTAGCACTCTGATATACCCTGTTACACCAAAGAAACTGTATAACAAGAAAAGGCTCAAAAATATACACAGCTGAAAGGCACTTTACAAACCAGTAGAAATATCATGTTCTGTTGTACCTATGTAGGAGGAAGTGGACCGTTGTAATTTAGAGCTGTGTCGAACTGAATAATGCCTGCAGAAGTATACTGCTACATGCTTTTGGAAAAAGATAGAGAGATATTTCCTAAATTTGTCCCCCACAAAGGCATAGATCACAGGATTGAGGCAGCAATGAATCATAGCAATGACTTCTGTCACTTCAATGGCCAGTCTGAAATTGCCATCACAATCAATGGGGCTTTCACATGAAAAAAATGCATCTTGATATGTCTGCAATAAAATGGCAATGTTGTATGGAATCCAGAAGATGAAATAAACAATCATTATGAGAAAAATAATCCTAACAGCCTTCCGTTTTCTTTCATTCTGAACGTTCATCAAAACCATTATAATCCGAATGTAACAGAACACCATTATGGTTAACGGAATGGCTAAGCCCAAAGTGAACGTCATTAAAGTGATAACTTGCCTCCATTCTTTTTCCTTCCCAAAAGGATAAAACAAGTTGCATTTTAATTTCTCATCTTCCTTTTGAACATGGTAAAATATGAATGCAGGAATAGAAGCTAATATTGCTACAACCCATGTGACGGTACTTGAGAGGGTGCCATAGAGAATTGTCCTAGCTTTAAGTGCAAACACTGCATGAACAATTGCCAGGTACCGGTCGACTGTCAAAAGGATGATGAAGAAGCTTCCACTGTAGAAGCCTGCACTGTAGATTCCAGAGAGGATTTTGCACATTTCATTGCCAAATACCCACTCATGTGCTGCATAATAAGCCCAAAATGGGAGTGAGATAATGAAAAGCAAGTCAGAGATGGACAGATTCAGCAAGTAGATGTCAGTCATGCTCTTGAGTTTCTTGTATTTGACAAGGATGAGCACAACCAGGGCATTTCCCAGCAGGCCAAATATAAACACGAAAGAGTAAAGTGGTGGCACAAAATAGGAAGTGAATATGTTGACATGAGTATTATAGACTGGTTCTAGTATATCATCATAGTTGAAAGTTGTGGTGAACCCATCTGGTATTCCAATAGAAGTATTCATCTTCCTTTCTCCTGGCAATGGAAAATTCATAGAGATAATGTGGAATATCACAGTAAAATAAAAGTATACTTGAATGCATAATTTTATGAGAATCAGTGAAAACAGATGCAGAATATTTAGTCTGCTGATGGGAATCTGTATATAGTCCAAGTGCCTAACTAGCAACAAGAAAGAGCCAAGCGTTAACCAAAAATGAGAAATAAATGACAATTAACATAATTCTATATAATACTATAATAATAATATTATAATAATAATAAATTTTATTTTTACCCCGCCCAATGGAAACCCAATCTGGGCGGCTTACATATTAAAATCCATAAAATACATCAATAAAATCCATACAATAAAAATAAAAAGATACCCCCCTCCCCCTTAAAAAGTATTAAATAATAATATATTAAACAGATAATTTAACAATTCAAATTAAAAGCCCAGTGCAATGATTATAAAAAGCCTGAACACCACGATCCTCACCATCAGATTGTTTTGTTTGTTTGTCTATAATTGTTTGTTTGTCCATTACCTTTTCTTCCTCAGTGTGTTCACAGGTATAAATGGGAGATATATCACTGGAAATATGAAAAGATGTGTAAATTAGTATTCTAGGTATGTTTGCATACCACAATAAGCCATAGTTTGTATTAATCTTAGTTTGTTGGTTAAGCCACAAATTGCTCCATAGATTATTTAAATTGTGGCATCTGATTTGTTGGGAAACAAGCCAGGAATAAGCTGCTGTTGTGGATTTAGATGTCACAATAAGTCATGGTTTAAAGAAACTGTGGGTTTGGATTATAGTTTGTGCCTGGTTAATAAACAATGGCTTATTAGGAGAGGTGGGTCTACACCTCACAGGAAACCATATCTTAGTAAACCAGACCATGGTTTGTGATGTGGAAACATGAGTAATGCCAAGTGAAAGTCTTCCATGTCTGTGGGGCAGTGAATATGCTCTATGTTTTAGTCCAAACTATCCCTAAAAGAGGCTCAGCATCTTGGATAAATCATGTCAAGTCTGAACTAAAGTCTGGAGTGACATATGGTAACTGTTTCACTGACATGGAAGTCACCAGACATGGCTGAACTTGATCATAGTGTTTGGGAATCTACTGTTTGGTGGGATGATAACCTTAAAAGCAATCTATGATTTCTGTCATATTAAAGTCAACCTATTATTTATATTCCAATAATGTCCAAATGTCCTAAATAGATAAATCACTTTAAGGATTTATTTAAAACCATCATTTAAAAAGTAATGATTTGAACTAGATTAGATTAGATTTACACTGATTAGAAAGTATAAGCTCAACTACAAGAGGATGGACATATTTCGTAAAAACCAATGTTCTTTATCTTATGATTTGTAAAATTTGGTACAGGTAATAAGAATTCAAGGACTTCAACAACAAATGATCTCCTAGGATCTTGAAACAGAAATGAGTTTGATCCCAAGACAGGAACACTGGACAATACCTGAAAACCATCCAGTACGGGTAGCATCTTTCTGATGCCAAACTGCCTTTTCTGAAACGAATCTGTGACCAGGTGGGAAAGATCACTACCCTTGAAATGTATGGAGATATTTATGTATATGCCTGTGAACAATGTTGTGTTACTTTTGAAAGGGAGGGATGGTGAAGAAGCAGATGCAAATAAAAGAGAAGGGAGAAGAACCAAATTTTTGCATGTACAAATGGGCAAAAGCAACCTAGTGTGCCTTTTGTGTATATTTTATTTTGTATATGTTTTACTTGTATTATTATGTGTGTTATTTTGCATATTATTATGTTTGATTCATATAATACTAATCTGGGGAAGGACTTAATGTGTGCATTCACACCCATGTCCCATTCTTACATCCATGCACAATAGGACAGAGCTAATGATGAACTAACTGTCATTACTGAAGTCTATGAAAGCTCATGCTGCCAATTTCTTTCTTTCAGTTAGTCTCAAAGGTGCTGCAAGATCTCTCTACTATCATTATCTGACTAACTATCTACCTGGGACAGCCCCTACTGTTCCTCATCGGAAGATCAGTCCTTTGTGTGACATGAAAATAATCAAGGACTTTCCAAGCCCTATCACTTCTACCCAGCACATGCTCTCAAATTAATATTTGTCAATAAACATGTGGGTGGTGATCCTATATTTATTATTGCTGTGCCACATCTAATTGCAGGCTTTCTTTCTTTTTAAAAAAATGATTTCTCCAGAAATTCAAGCCACCCTGGGTCCCATCTTGGGAGAAAAATGGGGACATAAATTCAAGGAATAAATACATACATTCATGGCTCATGAGGGATTTGAACTCAGATCCCTCACATTCAAGTTCATCACTCATCAGTTCTAGAGTGGCTATGATCAAGAAGCATAAATATCAATAGATAATCTCTCAAGTCTATTGGGACATCAGCAGAAGTTTTGAATGCAGGTTATATTTACCCCCTTTCTATTTAATCCAGATGTTACTGCCCTTCCCCTGTCAAAATGCTAATGCAAATCAGTCTAGAAAAAGAGGTTTTACTTTCTGCGTCTCAAACTAAACAGTATTTACATTTCAGAATGAAGTGTTCGTGGTTTTTCTTCCAGCAACGAGAACCACAGGCAACTGAACCTGATGACACAGAACAAAAATTAATAGCAATAAATCAATAAATAATATCAGTAGCATGATACATCCGCACAAATGGATGAGAATCAAACCTCTTTCTTTGTTCATGGTATTTGGGCTGTGATTGTGCCGTTTTATAATCCAAACTGTAATACGTTATATTCCAGACTTAAAAATTCTAAAAAACAAGATGAAGCTTTTATTTTCTAATGGAGGATGGAGAAGAAATCTAACATGACTTTGCTTTTGTTTAAAGTGCTATAGGCTTGAACATAGCAATATTTGTCATGGCAAATATACGGGATTCTTAGAAACTGCTAAGATAGCAAGTGAACATTACATCCAGCATTTTTTTAAAAATTCATTGGAACAGAAGGGTACTGGAGATTCCTAAGAGTATAAATTGCTCATTCAGAAGAAAACAGATGGTCAGTCTGATAGTTAACACAAACACCAGCCTGAAATGCATAGCTTGGTGAAAAGTTACTTTAGCACATGCACAATGTATGAAGGCTTTACAAATCTTTTGGAAAATATATTAGAGTATGTGAACCTGGCTGTCAGAGTGTGAGACCAAAATGCATTTCTTTCAACAAAGTTGGATCCTTAATTCACCAGCACGGACTTCTTATTTTTCCTAGTGTTTGGTTGGGGAGAAGGCAGAAATTCTTCTTCATTTGGTTCTCTGACCAAAAAAGCTGGACATGTCTAAGGGAGGAGGAAATCTCTTCAGCTTGGCACCATTCTAGAGGTAAGAAGTCCTGTTTTTAAAAAATCAGAAAGAAAGAAAGAAAGAAAGAAAGAAAGAAAGAAAGAAAGAAAGAAAGAAAGAAAGAAAGAAAGAAAGAAAAAAGCTATGGCATTTCCTTGAAAAGAGGGGAGGGAGAAAGAAAAAAAAAACTTTCACAGCTGTCACCATGATTATATGGGGATTGTGCAATTTATGATGTGGACACATACCCAAGAAGTGACAGATGGCTTTTTGTGTCACTGGTCAAAATAGATTGTAGTGCTGGTCCATCTTTCTGTCCTTAACAAGTCTTCTGTGGTAAGAAAAGATACAGGAAAAACTGGTGGGAAAACAAAAGAAATTTACAAATGAAAGGTGTAAGCCTCATAGAATCATAGAGTTGGAAGAGACCACAAGGGCCATCTAGTTCAACCCCCCTGCCATGCAGGAACTCCCAATCAAAGCACCTCCAACAGATGGCCATCCATCCTCTTTTTAAAGACCTCCAAAGAAGGAGACTCCACTACTCTCTGAGGGAGAGTGTTCCACTGTCAAACAGCCCTTACTGTCAGGACGTTCTTCCTAATGTTGAGGTGGAATCTCTTTTTCTGTAGTTTGAATCCATTGCTCCAGGTCCTAGTCTCTGGAGCAGCAGAAAACATGCTTGCTCCATCCTCAATGTGACACCCCTTCAAATATTTAAACAGGGCTATTATATCACCTCTTAACCATATACCCATCTCCCTAACTCGCTCCTCATAGGGCATGGTTTCCAGACCTTTTATCATTTTAGTTGCCCTCTTTTGGACATGCTCCAGCTTGCCGACATCCTTTTTGAATTGTGGTGCCCAGAACTGGACACAGTATTCCAGGTGAGGCCTGACCAAAGCAGAATAGAGTGGCACTATTATTTCACTTGATGTAGACACTATACTTCTATTGATCCAACCTAGAATCACATTGGCTTTTCTAGTTTCTGCATCACACTGTTGGCTCATCATGGAGCCCAGTAAAATTCTGTGGCTGAGGAAAGAGCTTCCCATTTCCTAAGTGTGAATAATTCCAAAGGAACTTCTGGCTGGCCAATTATGGAACTAAAAACATTCCCCACCACCATCACCAAAGCTTTCTGAGTTCCTTTGAGTTCAAGGCTAACACCAGATAAGAATGAGTCATATCCAAAGGCCCAGAACTTCACTGAATTTCTGTAAGTTTCTGCTTTGGTGTTCAAGCTCTGCTGACTCAACATCTGTATCTCCTTTATGTGTCCAAGCATATATGGACTTGAATAATGACTAAAAACTTGCTAGGCATCAAGGCAAGGCGAGTGCTGCCTGAGGACCTTATCACATGGGGGTCTAAAGCAGTCCCATCCCTGCACCATCCCTGCACCACCGCGGTTCCTTTTCCCTTGCGGTATAGAAAGCAGCATCATTCCGGCATCAGCATGTAATTCCCAAAAGAACCCGGCATTCAAAAGAACGGGGATGACGCCGGGTGATGCCGGAATGGCGCACGGATGGCGCAGGGATAGATGGGGTTTCTCTGCGACGTCGTGTGGAAACACGGGACAAGGATCCGCGATGGCGCAGGGATGGCGCAGGGATGGGCGGGGTTTCTCTGTGACGTCGTGTGGAAACACTGGAAAAAACCCCGCGATGGCGCAGGGATGGGACTGCTTTAGACCCCGTGTGATAAGGCCCTTGGTTAGTAACTCTGTAAAATGTGTGATGGCTTACAACCACCATTTTCCTCTTTCACAAGTTCATCTGTGATCCCGTGGTAATCTGAAATGGTAATCTATGAATGAAATGACTCAATGTGATTTGTGGTCTTAAAGATGAAACTCCTCTGTGCTCTGAAACCTGCAGTTTTGCTAACATAAATTCAATGTCATAGAGCCTTTACAGACTGCCACAAATAGTGCAACTTGAGTCCACTTTAACTGCCCTGGCTCAGTGCTAGGGAATCATGGGAATTGTATTTTTTTCTGGGACATTGAGCCTTCTCTGTCAGAGAGCTCTGGTGCCACAATAAACTACAGTTCCCATGATTCCCTAGCACTGAGCCAGGGCAGTTAAAGTGGACTCAATTTGCACTATTTCTGACAGTCTGTAAAGGCCCTTAGTCAATAATGTATTGATCATACCAGCTGGGCAGTTTTGAGAGATGTAGTCCTAAAAGGGAGCCAGTGTGGTGTAGTGATTTGAGAGTTGGATTATGAGTCTGAAAACCAGGGTTCCAATCCCTGCTTGGCAATGGAAATTCATTGAATGACCCTGAGCAAGTCACATGCTCTCAGCCTCAGAGAAAGGCAAAGGCAAACCCATTCTGATCAAATTTGCCAGTAAAAACCCATGATAGGTTTGTCTTAAGGTCAACATAAGTCAGAAATGAAGTGAAGTCATATAGCAACAACAAGAGATCCTAAAATGCTGTTTTCCCTAGCTGTCATGACAGATGTGGAGATGCAAAGTTTGAGCTTATCTTCCTCCCATTTACCTTTGTATTCCCATTCTCCTTTTGCGAACAAGGAGAACACATGCCCATTTCTGTTCCCTGGTTCAGCACCCATCTCCCAACTTCCTTTTTTTCTGCACTGCTCCCATCAAAAGAGAAGGCTAGGATGAGAGACACTCAGTATTCATGATTATCATTTTTGTACCCTACCCCTTCTCCAAAATAATGGCCACTATTCTAGCTCAATGACATGTCAGAAAGCTCAGAAAAAGAAGAATATTGGGATTGGCTCTCAAAAGAGGGAGAATGTGCATTTCCGCTCTCTTGGAAAACTGGCAGTGGCATTACTAGGGTTGGCATCACCTGGTATCACCCCCCCCATTGAACTCCTCCAATACCACACCATACAGAATTCTTAGTCATGTTTTTTGTACTCATGTTTGTTAGCAGACGTCCTCCATTTTTATTATATATTTTAGCCATGTGGAGTTCCCTATGACCCCAGCCTGACCCTTGGGGGATGGCAGCCATAATCCCCTAAATGTAAGGTCAGGTAAGCAATGCTGAAGTTGCTCAAGACCATTAAAGATTTCCTGGACAGGCAGGTTTTGGGAGTTGCCCTTGGGAACATCCCATTATGTTGGAAAAGATACCTAATAATGTTTGTTTGTTTCAGTCTCACACTTGAAGGGACAGTGATTAGATTTGATGGCACCTCCTTTCTCTAGTTTCCTTTCCTTGATTGCTTTGATACCACATGCATTGTTTAAACTATGCCCAGTCTAAAGTAAACAATGAAAAGCCCATCACACCTTTGTCTAGCTATTGTCCAG
>CM034710.1:70923297-70933359 GCA_020142125.1 Phrynosoma platyrhinos | reverse complement strand
AGAACAAATAATAACAATAATCAATATCATCATGGCGGGGGGCGGCGGCGGCAGCCCCTGGGCCTTAGGTTGCCTACCCCTGACCTAGAGATTCCTAGAGAGGTTTTCTCTCAGGTAAAAACATAGTGTTTTTGTTATGTGAGGTTTTTTCACTTTCATGGGGGTCCAGTGCCCCTAACCTCAGCAAATGTAGAGGGAAGAGTGTATATCGTTTCATGGGGTTGAAATGAAAAGTTGATAAAAGTGACTTTTCAAAGAAATTTTCAAAAGAATATTTTTTAAAAAAAATTATTATTTTTTTTAAAAAATTAAACATTTAATTTATTATTTTTTAAAAAAACAAACAAACTGGGCCTCTCCTTTCTACTCCCACTGAGCCTCACACTACTCACACCATCTCTTTGGCATTTTATGGCACAGCTGATTTTTGTCAAAAAGGAGATGTTTGAGGAGCAGTGGTGTCACCTGGTGCGGTCCGCACCCTCTGCACCTCTAGTGACGCCACAGAGTTTAATGGGAATCACACCCAAGTAAACCAGCATAGGGTTTTTTCTGCCTTTGTAAACTCTTGTCAGCCACAGTCTCCACAGCTGCACCTGTGTGATTCTTTTTCCCACTTCATAAATACAGTTGGTATCCACTGGGGTTTGCTTCCAGGACCCCCTATGGAAACCAAAATCGGTGGATGTTCAAGACCCATTAAATAAATGGCACAGTGAAATGGTGTCCCGTATATAAAATAAGAAAATCAAGGTTTGCTTTTTGGTATTTATATATTTTTGAAATATTTTCAAGCCGTGGATGCTTGAATCCATGGAAAACCAATATGTGAATATGGAGGGACAACTGTATTTCATTTTCTTCTCCCATTTTTCTTTTTCTCTGAAGATGCCAGCCATAGATGCTGGCGAAACGTCAGAAAGAAACTCTTCTAGAACATGGCCACACAGCCCGAAAAACCCACAAAAAACTATTCTCCCATTTTGTTTGTGCTCATGTTAATAAAGGTTGAGTCTCCCTTATCTGGAATTCCAACATCCCAAATATTTCAAAATCATCAATGTGGATGGCTGAATCAGAAACAAATCTTTCAGTTAACATAAGTTCAACCAAAAAAATTTGCTTTATAAAAGCACTTCTTAAAGAACATTTATTATTATTATTTAAACTAGTGGTCATATCTGAACTGCATTTTGCTACTTAATTTTCTCATTTAATCCTATATTGGTGTAGTCCTATACTTTTATACATAGGCTACCAGCTTGTCAATATAATTCCTAAAGTTTTATTGAAAGATGTAAAGCATGTCAGAGCTTAATAACTTTGAATTGTTAATGCTAGACAGCATTAAAACATGGTTGATCAAATACATCAGACACATTGAATAGTGTTTCACATTATTAATATAATAAATAGGATGCAGATTTTTCCCATTAAAACATTAATTAAAAATTAATTAAAAAACTGCTTTTTGCTTTTTAAAGTTTTTAATGAATTTTATGAATAGCTTTGCAAACAATTAATATAATCAATACAAAATACATTCTATGAGCTTTGGGGGTCAACAAAAAGAGTTTTACAGGAAGATGATTTATCCTGGGATAGTGGTGACATTCAGAGTCCAGGGTGTCATCTCACTCTGTGGCAGCTGGTGAAATCGAGTCCAGAGAGTCTCTCCAAAAGATAATTTGATGGGTTGGAGGTCCAATAATGTTCATGTTGCTATTAATATATTCAATAAGAACAGAACAATCCTTAAAAAATGTGTGTGCCTTCTTTTGTCCACTGCAAGACCTGAAGGTGTAGAAGAGTTTTTCTGACAACCATGTGTCCCAAATCCTCTTCCACCAGTTGCTCAGTTGAACATCACCTATTTTCCAGCATCTCACAATTTCAGCTCTGGCCGCTGAAATGAGGAATGTGATAAGTTTGATTTTTCACGTGGCTGTTGTCCTTGCTGTAAATCAAAAGCATTAGAAGACCTGGGCAAAATCGTACAGGCTGTTTCACAATATCAGAAATTTGTATTAAAACAGCATTCCTGAAAGCTCTAACCTTGGGATAATCCAACCACATGTGTAAATAGGAACCAAGAGTCTTACAACCTCTCCAGCATTTTGGGGAGGCATCTTTCACCATTTTTGATAATCTTATCAGTGTTAAAAACCATCTATGCATGGCCTTTTAAGGTTGCCTCCCTCATCATTGCTGACCGTGATTTATATGGGGAGGAAGTCCAAATGTATGACCAGATGGTTTCAGAGATATCCATGTTTAGATCAGATTGCCAAATTATCCTGACAGGTTGACTCTTGCCATATGTGGATTGTATTATATTTTTATATATGATGGCTGCCCCACCTGTAGATCTTTGTCCTTTTGTTATACAAATGTGTTCATAAAAGGTCAAGGGACTGGGGCAACTGTCCTTTATCAATTTGCTTTTTGCAAAGGAGGGCACTTGCAGTACTTGGAACCAGGAGGATTTGGCGTATCCCAAGGCATGGAGCAATTTATCTGTCATTTTGAGCTTTCCATGTTCAAATCCATAATTCTGTATAAGCCACACTCCTTTCAACATTTGAATTGACCTAATTTATCCACTTAAAACCCTGCTTTAAACACACACACACACACACACAAAACTGGGGTTTGGGTTTTTTTTTAGAAATTTTCCCCCAATCCTGATAGATTTTAGATACCTATAACACTGTTCATTTTTTAACCAATTGCCTTTTGCTGTCATGTTGTCAAAGAGGACTTGTGTATAAACTGCTGAGGAATCTAAATGTGTGCTTCAGCCCTTCCACATCATTTGAATTTTTTAAAAATTGCTGACAAACAAACATTTCTCAGTTTCCTAATCCAACAGGCCTAGTTCACTGCAGAGAAGACGGTGGTGCTTGTTTCTTCCAAAACCGGTGAGGTTGTTTTAATACCAGAAGGAATGTATCTGTCTCACTCCCAGCAGTGTCTTTATGATTCATGTTTGACATCCAGATGTAACATGTAATTTTTGTAGACTTGAATCTCCTATTTGGCATATAGTTTGAAGTTAAAAAAATCAGGAATTCTCAGCTAGCACATTAGTGTATCCAATTAATAATAATAATAATAATAATAATAATAATAATAATAATAATAATTTTATCTTGCCCCTCTGCGTAACACAACCGGGGCAGCTTACAAAATTAAAATATACATTTCATATCCCATAATCCCACCCACCCCTTACAATACTATTAAACAATGACATTTTAAAAACACACTTAAAATAATAATACAAATAGACAAATAAACAATAACTGCAGCAGAATCAGGGGAGCAGGTTGGGCTGTCTCTTGATGGCCGGGATATCTATTCAGGAAAGGCCTGCCGGAAGAGATCCGTCTTAACAGCCTTTACAAAGCTGTTCAAGGTGGTGATATGACGGTGATATATGTTTAAATTTTGCAGCATACAGTATTGAAAAGATGCAGAAATTAGTTAATTCCTCACTCTTTGAGCAATGTATGCTTACTGCTGTCACTTCTTGTCCCAAACTTTATTAATAGTGGTATAGGAACAATATTTCATTATTTATTAGAGTGTATTTTTAAATGTCCTTGCTAGATATTTTTGAAGGAATTTTTAATCAGTCACAATCCGTATACCACTCCAATACAAATCTGACATTTTGTGTAAGCAATAGTTAAGAACATAAAACATAAGGAAATATTAATGCATATTGTTTTGTGTCATTATTTTTTTAGATGTTAATATTTACAATGTCAGTGTTCCTTGTTCACATTTGTACTATAACTGATGTGATGGGTGAACATTTTTGCATAAGAGGTCATAGTGATGTTACATCTTTAGATATTTCAACTGCAAAATGCTATTAAACTATAGCAAATATTTCAATATGGAGTATCAACCCAATTTCATGCTCTAAATTAGGGGTTGGTATCTTGTGGCCCTCTGAATGTTTTTGGACTACAACGCCCATGACTCCTCATCATAGGCTGTGTTGGCTAGAGCTTTAATTGCCATGGCTCAATGCTATGAAATTCTGGGAATTGTAATTTTGTGAGATATTTAGCCTTCTCTGTCAGAGAGTTCTGGTGCCATAACAAACTACAATTCCCATGTTTGCATAGCATTGAGCCATGACAGTTAAAGTGGGGTCAAGCTGGATTATTTCTGCAGTGTGGATTTCTCTGCCAAGATTTAGTCCATTTCTACTTGCCCGCTGTGCCTATCTCTAACTGCCCCTGACTCACAGTTTAACAGACAAGTCTCTAGTTGTTTATTCTTTCTGAAGTTGATGAAACTTTGGCTTCATTCAAGCCTGTCATGTTCTTCTCTTCACAGTCAGCAACTGTGCAACACCATTAGTAATTTATGTTTGACATGAATCCAATCAGCAAAATGGAAAAATCCACTCAGAATGTAACTTTTGACACGCATTTCAGTTTTAGGTTCTGCTTTTGTTGCCTCCTTCCAAAAACCAGGGACTAGCTTTCATTGGTTTATTTATTTATATAGGTCAGATTTATATCAAGAAGGAAAGTGAAGACAGCTTCTGTTGGGTTATTTTCGAGGAAGTAAAGAGGAACAAAACAAGTGATCATGGGCTCAATACTGTACAGCTGGGTTTTTTTGCTAGGAAAAATGATCAGAGCAAAATTAAAACATGTCCTCACTATGCCAGATAAGGCAAATAAGCTATCAGAGGCCCAGTGAGGAGTTCAAATTCAAGTAAATGTTGACATTTGTCAGGTGAGGTGAGTTAAGTAATGTGTGTTCTAAACAGCTGTGCAGAGTCTGGGGAATACTGGTTAGGGGATTCTGTGAGTTGTAGTCCAAAAACCTAACTTTCCCAAGTACTTCTGCCCTGTGAGACTCTATGAATGTCACTCGCTGCTTCAGTTTTAACCAGACTGCTAGAAATAGTGCAGCATGAGTCCACTTTAACTGCCCTGGCTCAGTGCTAGGGAATCATGAGAATTGTATTTTTTTCTGAGACATTGAGCCTTCTGTGTCAGAGAGCTCTGATGCCACAATAAACTACAGTTCCCATGATTCCCTAGCACTGAGTCAGGGCAGTTAAAGTGGACTCAATTTGCACTATTTCTGGCAGTCTGCAAAGGCCCATGCTTAGTGCTGTTTTCCACGGTTGGCTACAGCAGCCTTGCTCAATTTTTTTTACTCTGGAGGAGCCCTTGAAATAATTTTCAGATCTCAGGGAACCCCTTCATAAAGATATAAATTATTATATCTACACCTCTAAAAAAGTGTATTAATTTTTAAAATCACAATTGCTCGCAGAACCACAACCACCTCTTGTAGAACCCTAGGTTTCCAGGGAGCCTGGTTGACAAACCTTGGGCTCTAGCAGTGATCCCATAATGCACCTTGCCTAGTTGTGGGAATGGGGTTATTCTGTGACACTGTGCAGGTGTTGTCACTTTTCTGTCATTTTTGGTGTGTTGTATCATATCCATGCCAACAGTGTCTTTAGACTGGCATGGACATAGGACACTGCCATATACTAAGCCAGACCTATGAAGCCCAGTATTGTCAATTGTGACTGGAACAACTTGCCTTGATTTCATGCAGGATTCTTTCCTAGTCCTACTTGGAGATCCATGGTGGTCTCCCAAGTAGTAAATAGGTTTGATCCTGCCTTGCTACTGAAAGTGGATGAGATCAGGCTTATGTAGAGTGGTATCTTGGGCAAGTCACACACTCTCAACCTCAAGAGAAGAAAGTGGCAAACCTCCCCTTAACAAATCTTGCCAAGAAAACCCTGTGATCTTGTAGATACACAACAATAGTGGTTGTATATGGCCACCATAGAATCCCAGGTCATCTGGCCATACTCTTTCTTGTCCCACTATGGCTCCATCCTTATTGCAAAAATAACCCAGGTTGACACCACTTTAACTGCCTTGGCTCAGTGCTATGAAATTATGGGAATTGTTTGTTGTGGTACCAGAGCCTTTTGACAGAGAAGTCAAAATGTCTCACAAAACAACAATTCCCAGAATTCTATAGCATTGAGCTAGGGCTGGGGAGTAGGAGTAAAGGAGTAAGAGGTTTTTACAGGAGTAGGAGTAGGAGACACATTAAGAAAAAATATCTTACTCCAGAGTAGGACAAGGAGTAACCCTAGAATCACCACTACTCCCCAGCCTTGGCAGATGCAGCCTATGTCCCAAGATGCTTATTGTATGCCAGTCCTATGAGAACTATTTGTGAGCCATTCCTTGTTTACGTTCTTCTCACCAGAGTCATATGCCATCAGATTGTGATTCTGAAAGCAACCTAGCCATGGAAAGTTTCACTTCTGACTTCTCTGTGGTTGGCGCATGTGGAATTGAAAGGCAGCAGATGGAAAGTGAAGGAAGAGACAGATTGACTGATCCTGACAGAATAAAAATAATATTTATCAGATTACATTAGTATGGATCTTATTGCTGTCCCATGTCTGAAAATACCCGTCAATGCGAACCTCAGTTGCTTTTGATCTGTTTTGGAAAGTAACTGGGTTATAAAACAGAGAGCCAGAATCAAATTGCCTTCCATGCGATCACAGAATGTATGAACTGCTGGGCAGCTATGTGGGATAAAGTTTCTAAATAACTATAATCTTTTTTTGTGAGTGCCTTCCATTGCAGTTTGGTCACTTCAGCAGTTTGACAGTACAAGCCTATTAGCTCGACTGAGACTGCATCTGCATTGCAGAAATAATGCAGTTTGAGACCATTTTAACTACAAATCCCAAGTTTCCATAGCATTGGGCCATGTTAATAAAACCTGCGTCAAACTGATTTATGTATGCAGTGAAGATTTAGCCTCAAAGCCAGTGTGGTTTACAGATGATTGCAGCCTAAACCATTTGCATGTTATTTGAGGATAGCTTGAAAAGGTCCCTCTTTCTCATTTATTTTTACTGTTCATGTTTGTGATGGGAAGTCAGTCTGTTCTTAATTGCCCTAACCCAGGGGTAGGCAACCTTTCCCCTTTAAGGGCCGAGGGACTTCAGCTCCCAGAAGCCTCAGCCATGTTGGCCAATAGTCCCATGTTGGCCAATAGCTCCTGGGATTCTTTAAGTCCCTTGGCCCTTAAAGGGGAAAGGTTGCCTAACCCTGCCCTAACCATTTGTTAAGTTTTGAGACAATGTTTAAATGTTTAGTTTCAAATTCTTACCACAGTCCTTATAAAATGTACACACATTTGAATAAGTGAACAAAGAAATATACAATATCTTCCTGGTTTGTTTGTTTTTTGTGCAGATGTGTCAGCAAACACATTCCATGTTCAGCAGGCAAAGTGGGGGTGACCCTTACCTTGTTTTTTTTTAAATCAGTGAAGGCCAGTATTTCTTTATTTAAAGTGTTTTTATTCCATTGCTCAGCTGAAAAGAGTAAGAAGATCAGACGTAAGCCAGAGACCTCAATCGGTGTGAATTTTGCTTATGATTTCATTGACACGACAGAAAAATTCACTTGAAGCATTATTTACAGAGCAGTTCCTTACACATCTATCTTGAAGTAAGCCCCATCATATTCAGTGGGACTTACTCCCAGGTAAAGGAGTAAAAAGTTTGGTATACACATTCAGGGAAGCTGAAGAGTTTTTTTGTTGTGTGCCTTCAAGTTGTTTCTGCCTTCTGGTGACGCTGTCATGGGGTTTTCTTGGCAAGATTTGATCAGAGCAGGTTTTGCCCTTGCCTTCCCCTGAGGCTGAGAGAATGTGACTTGCCCAAGATCACCCAGTGGGTTTCCATAGCTGAGCAGGATTCAGACTGTTGTCTCCTAGTGTCCTAGTGCAATACTCAAACCATTACACCACACTGGTTCTCAGCTGAAAAGTAGTGAATGGAAATTTCTTTCTCAATTTTTCTGTGCCTACCTATAATCAGGGCATACGTTTTAATGTATGTTTGTGGTATTAAGTAAAGAAAACTATGAAAGCTTGGCACAGCCCATTTGGCATACCCTTTGAACTGTTTAAACATTACATTGGGCTACTTTCTCTTTCCTTGGCATGTAAATAAGGCAAAACAAATGAAACCACACATTTTTTAGAGTTAAAATAGTTCTGAATGTATGTATTTGATTATAGCTAAGTATCATCACTTAAGAACAGTCATACAGCTGTTTTGTTGATATAAAATGAATTACGCCTAAGCCCTCGCTTCTCTGGGTATACCTGCACTTAATACAGTACTTTATATATATTTCCCCTCTGAAATGGAAATTCAAAATAAAATCTTTCTTTGCTCATTTTAAAAATGTAAACAACAGAACTGAAAGTTTGAGATGGGATAATGATTTGCATATACAGACACATAAACATTTATTGCACCTATTGCCCAAAGACGTGGCATCATGCCATTTCAGTACAACTGGCAGTGTGTCAATATTGGCACTGTGAATAAGTGTCACATGTTTCCCTTCATCCTGAATTCCGGGACTGCATCTCCTCTGCCAGTTTGACCGTATTACTTTCTTATAACTATTCATTCTGTCTCGGTGTCCAACCACTTACTGACCTAGAGTTTGTCTTGTCACTTTTTTTTTCCTTTTTCTTCATGGCTTTGGGCTTTCAGAAGCATTCAGACTGCATGTTGTGTCTCAGAGATATGGATTAAGACACATTAAAAAAAATATAATATAGTTTTCAAATAGTAGAGTCACTAGAACAATTCAGACATAACTAGATTGTGTCCATGCAGTAGACTTTTAAATTATCTTTAGGTTATGTAAATGTTAAAGCTAAAAATAAGCTTGTATTTAAATAGTGTGGTTTAAAATGAAATTCCAAGTTAATGTGAAAACATGCAGTCTCATACAATTAAACCTACAGTCCTCTGGATTTATACAATGATGCTTACTTTCTTTTTCTTTTTTAATTTTTTTATTATAAGTAAAAAACTATGTACTAGACTTTTCACAACAATAAAGCAAAATAAAACAATTCATCTCACAATTTTGAATTATGTTGTGGGGCTTTCTTTCTAAAAGAAACATGGGCCAATCATCTCTTCATTAATTGTAAAACACAAGAGTTCATGTATCATGGCTTGAAACTAAGACCACATACTGGAAAATCACAACAGTCATCATCCACTGACCCGTTTAGGTGTCCTTTACTTCTGTATTACACCTAGTAGTTACTTAAACCCTATAATTGGCTTAGAAGCTGTACTGCAATGATAAAGTATTATGTTTCTGTATGTTTGCATTTTGTTTAAAAAATATCTAAAATATAGATAGGAAAAGTGCAGTCCCACCCCTTATTTGCATTCCACAAAACTCCAATGGCCACCCAATTTCAAAATGGTTTGAGGGTTCAAAATGCCCCCAGACACACTTTTGTTGTTGTTAACTGCCCTCGAGTCGATCTCGACCTATGCCAATCCTATAGAAGAGACATCTCCAAGACCCTCTGTCCTCCACTGCTCTGCTTAAATCCTGCAAACCCATATCCATGACCTCCTTAATCGAGTCCATCCATCTGGCATGTGGCCTTCCTCTCTTCCTACTTCCCTCTATATTTTGCAGCATTATTGTCTTTTCTAATAAGTCTTCTTTTGTCATGATGTGTCTGAAGTACGACAGTCTCAGTGGTCATCTTGGCTTCCAGGGAGGTTTCCGGCTTGATCTGCTCAAGGACCCATTTGTTTGTCTTTTGGCTGTCCATGGGATCCTCGGCACTCTTCTCCCAGCATCATATCTCAAAGGAATTGATTTTCTTCGTATCATCTTTCTTAAATGTCCAACTCTCACATCCATACATAGTAATAGGAAATACAGTGGCTTGTGTGATTCTACCTTTTGTGCTGAGTTGTATATCTTTGTATTTTAGAATCCTTTCTAGTTATTTCATAGCCACCCTCCCCATTCTTAATCTTCTTCAGATTTCCTGACTGCAGTCCCCATTTCTATCAAAGTTTGATCCCAGGTATGAGAATTCTTTTACTATTTCTTCATTTGTAGGTGTTCTAGATCTGTGAGGTTTTCTGCTAGTATTATGTTGTCATCTACATATCTTAGATTGTTGATATTCCTT
>CM034710.1:70899741-70914378 GCA_020142125.1 Phrynosoma platyrhinos | reverse complement strand
TGTGACATGCCCAGGGTCACTTACTTGGCCACAAATTGTACATACCCAACAATGCATCACCTAGTATATTGGCAGTCTTTCTCCCCAACACTTTCTCATTTTCCCCCAACCATCTCATAGCTGGGAGATGGAAATAATTTTTAAAGAAGCATTTAAATTGGACTATTTTCTAAAAAGGTCCAAAACACACTGCAGAAATAAATGCTAGGGAACATGGGAGCTGTAATTTGTGGTGTTTATAAGTGACAGTTTTCCTGCTAAGTACCTGCATGTCATAAGCATTTGAATTAAAATTACCATATTGAAATCAAATCTGATATTTTTTTTTAAAATATTTATTTGGTGTGTGTTGGAAGAGGGGTAGTCTTATATGGCGAGTATATCCCAAACTCTATATTTTTGCTGGAAAAGTTGGGGGTCGTCTTATATGCCCAGTCATACACCGGAAAATATGGACCTCTCCCCTCTTTGCCAGCACATGACAGCAGATGGAGCCCTGCGGGGCTTTGAGAATTGCCAGGTGGTGGGAGGGTTTTGGACAGAACACAAGGACAATTGAATAGCCCTCTGCACCATGTCCAAAACAGGATTTAGCCATGTGTAAGCTGCACTCATGTGCATTTGTGTCTCTAGCAAGATAGTGGTCGTTATGTCTACATCAGAAATTGAGGTTAAGCATACAAACCAGGATTTCTAATCTTCTAATGCTCTAGTCTGCTTTGGGAGAATGGAACGTGTGCCACAGCAAGCTGCTGCTCATTCATGTGATTATATTCTTATTATCATTCTGCCTTTTCCCCCCAGATTGGGACTCAAAGTGGTTTACAATGATTAAAGGAACATTGATAAAAATGCACAAGATATAAAAGTTAAAATGCAGTTAAACGATCAGAAAAAAAATAAAACTAGGTTAAAACATATATCATTAAAACATACACACATACACACACAATCTGGCACAGCAATTAGCAAAATCCAGTGCATTGTATAGTGGTGTCACTAAGGAGTGTGGGGGATACAGACTTCACCAGGTGACACCTTAAAGGGGGGTGACATCACTGCTCCTCAAAGAGCCTCCCCAGCAGATTTCAAACAGATCTCAGATATCCAGATGCGACCAATCTTGAAGCAATAGCAAATTTCACTAGATATTCTGCTTCAGCGCTAAGGGGAAGACTGAATGTAATTGGGATGGGGGAAAGAATACAGTATGCTCATATGTGATAAACGCAAAAGTGCCATTTACTTGCAAGTAATCTCTTCTCAGTCTTCCCCAGGAATAGCTATATGTCAAACTCTTTCATTCCATTTACAAGACATCTGAAAGGTCCAAGCTTTGAATGAGCCTTCCCTTATCTCCCACCATCTTCTTTTACCAGTTAGTAGACATTGTTGGTAAATGTTGATTGAGTTTCATGTATGAAACCCAAGCAAACTGTGATAGTGTAACAACTCTGGCCAGGTCTATATAAAACAAGAGAACATTACATCTTGGAAAATTCACTTTTAAAGACTTTTAGACATGGCCACATGTTAGCTGGAGGGTTCTGGAAATGGTAGTACAAAAAAGTAATATTTCTTTGTTTGAGGGCAAATTATTCCATTTTCTGATTATTGTTAATGGTAAACCCTGGTTTTGCAGATGATTGAGTAATGCACATGCTTGTCAAAATATATTGCTTTTTTGTTTGTGATTGTTCTCTTTTTCTAGTTCAGAACTTCCCTTGGCAAGGGAAGGGCATTTCTCCGTTACTCTTTAGTGCACCAAAGACTTGCAGATACTTTGCAACAGTGTTTTATGAATACCAAAGTTACAAGGTAAATGCCCTTTGTTATTTTGTGTGTTTGCTTTTTTTGTTTGTTTTTTAAATATATATTCATTCTTTCTAAATGCTGCTCAAGATGGATGACAGTAATATCATCCCAATAAAAATAAGAACTGAACCACAATATAGTGCCAGTAAAAGCTTAAAAACAAGTTTTAATACTTAAACATTAACAAAAACAATAAAAACAGTATACAAGAAATTTCAGTAGATTTACAGATCAACTTTCAGGTCAAAGGCCTCAAAAATATAAGTATCTTTGCCTGCTGGCAGAAAGTCATTGGAGGAGAGTTGATGTTTTATTTATTATTTAAATAGATAGATAGACTAAATAATATAGTATATATTACTATATATTACACAGATGCCTTATCCATGGATTTAATCATTCATGGCTTGAAAATATTATTTACACACACACACACATAAAACCCAAAAAGCAAATCTTGATTTTGCCATTTTATAAAGAGACACCATTTTACTACACCATTGTATTTAATGGGACTTTAGCATCCACTAATTTTCATACCCACAAGGATATGGGTGGTCCTGGACGCAAACCCTGGTGGATATGGAGGGCCTACTGTATAGGCACAGCACAGTTAACAAAACTTATAACACCCAATCCCCCTCCCAGTTTCCCCTCATCTTCTGTTTCATTAAACACTGCAGTTTAAGTCTGAAAGCCTGTATACCTTTGTTGTTGTTGCATGCCTTCAAGTTGCTTCCAACTTCCAGCGACCCTAAGGTGAATCTATCATGGGGTTTTCTTGACAAGATTTGTTCAGAGGTGGTTTCCTATTGTCTTCCCCTGAGGCTGAGAGCATGTGACTTGCCCAAGGTGACTTAGGGCCTAAGCAGACTGCCAGAAATAGTGCACATTAAATTGAGACACTGCCCTGGCTCAGTGCTAGGGAATCATGGGAACTGTAATTTATTGTGGCACCAGAGCTCTCTGACAGAGAAGGCTCAATGTCTCAGAAAAAAATACAATTCCCATGATTCTCTAGCACTGAGCCAGGGCAGTGCCTCAATTTAATGTGCACTATTTCTGGCAGTCTGCAAAGGCCTTTAGTGGGTTTCATGGCCAAGCTGGGAATCAAATCGTGGTCTCATAGTCCACCTTTGTACACCTTTACCTGGGAGCAAATCCTATTCAACTCGGTGAGACTTATTTCTGGATAGACACATATAGGAAGGTTCTTTTAAAATCTGTTTTATTCTTTTCAGTGAGATTTATTCACAGCATACTTTTGTAGGAAATCTCTTTGGATTTGTTTTGTTGAGCACTCTTTGTTTTGTCACAGTGATCTACCAATAAGGCTGTTCAAAACAGCCAGTTTGACTGGAAGATTTCATTAAAACTGCATAGCATTTCTGAAATATAATAGTAAATCACAATGTGATAGTCTTTTTGTTACCGTGCATCATGTCGTGAACTATAAAGATGAACTGCTTTTTACTTACTTTTTGCAATCCTTATTTCTTTAGTGAGTGGTACTATGCAAGAAGTCCCTTTCTCAACCCCAAAATGAGTTCTGATATCGTTGGTCACCTCTATGAATTAACTGAAGTTCAATTTGATTTGGCATCTAGAGGATATGACTTAGATTCAGCATGGCCCACATTTGCCAGGTAATACAAACAAGATACTGTTGCAGCATTAGAAAAACTTCTATGGCAGTAATGGTGAACCTTTTAGGGGCTGAGTGCCCAAACTAAAAGGCCTTCTGGTATTGGGTGTTACCTGGTGCCAGGGGCGGGATTTCCGCCCTATGGGTGTGGGACTGTTCCTCCTCCCCCTTCCTCACCCTCCCGGGCCTCTCTGGAGGCAGCTGAAGGCCCGAGATGGCTGGGAAGGAGGAGGAACAGGTGCACGTCTTTTCCTCCTCCCACCACCCTCCGCATGCCACAAAAAATGGCTTCCCATGCCAACTCTGGCACACATGCCATAAGTTCGCCATCACGGTTCTATAGCCTCTGTATAATATTGTCATTTTTGACACATTTACTCTTCTTTAATCATGGATTTATTTCACTGGAAATGTCTTAGCCTGCATTGTGATGTTATTTTCTGTACCATGTCGTTTGACTCATAAGAACAGGTTGCTTACCTATAACTGTGGGTCTTTAAGTGATCATCTGTGAATTCGCGCAAATGGGTTTGTGTCCATTTGTGTGATTCATAGAGAAAGGTAGATGGGTTCCACATTGCCCCATGACAGAGGAGTGCTCTGAACAAGGAATAAGTTCGCTTACATAGAAAGTAAAGCTGTAGCACACTATTTCAGTGAGTCCCGTTTTCTCTTGTATTAATAGACAACACAAGTGATCAAGTACTTTAGACAGTTCATACTGCTAAGTACACACAAGCTTTATAATTAATGCAGATGTGGAGTCATTTTGTCCAGTGAGATAGTAATTGCAAATAACAATGTAATTTGCTAAAAACAAAACAAAACCACTTTTTTATTTTTAGGAGAACATTATCTTCACTTGGCCCCTCAGCTTACCTGTGGAAACCTCCAAGCCGCAGTTCAAGTATGAGCAGCTTGGTGAGCAACAATCTGCAGGTAATTGGGTTAACAAAGGAGTGTGTGAGTAACATTTCCTCATAAGCAAAGTGGCAGGTACTCTTGACAGACTTTCTTATGTATAGCCTCATTGTTATGAACCATTGCAATTAGACTATTAAAAGGAGAGATTACAGTAAAACTCAGTCTTTTCTTTTTCTTATATGTCACCTTGAGCTCCTGGATTATCTGAACTCACTGTGTTCCTCATTTGGTTTCTTAGTACTGGAATATTAAGTAAACAATCTTTTTGGTCTGGTTATAAGAATTTTCTGGCTCCTTATATATAATAAAAGTTTCTTCTGTATAGGAATCTGGGATGGGTTCAAAATGCTTTCTTTAAAAGAGGCAGCCATTTTACTAATTAAAATGCTTTATTTTTCTCCTGTTCTTCTTAGACACAAGAGATTCCTTCCAGTCCCAATGGGAATAATTTTTTAAATAATGAACCCCTTGAAGGTCTAGATGAATTGCACACAGAGCTTGACCAGGCAGAACTGCGGCAAAAGGAACTTCATGATCAGATCCAGCATCTGGAAAAGGAGAACCAAGAACTCCAAGCAGCCATAAGCTTTGAGCAACAGCAAGCACAGACAGAAAGGGAGAAAAGTGGTTGTATCATAGAGGAGAACTCCAGGTTAATGAAAATGCTTGAAGAGCTAGAGAAACAACGCGAGATCTCCTATTGCACTCAAGGTACTGTGCAGGACCTACAGAAATGTCTGCAGGCATTAGAATTGAGTGCTGCTGAGAAGCAGAAAGAATACTCTGCAAGGTTGGAGGAGCTGGAGGCTAGCAAAAGGGACTCTGACTCAAAGCTACTTCTCTTGAATCAAGAGCTGGAAAACACCAGGACTTCAGTGACCATGAAGGACATCTGTATTAGTGAACTTATGGCCAATCTGAACTCAGCAGAACAGAAGAATGAGGAGCTCATAGCCAAAGCCAATGCCCTCCTGAATGAAAAGGAGCAACAAACTATAAGTCAGTATGAGTCTGCACTGAAGGTTGAAGAGTTGTTGAAGAAGCTTCATATGGCAGAACAGGAAAAGGCTGATGCCTGGAAGCTAAATGACCAACACCTTTCTCAGCTTAAAGCTATGGAAGAGGAACTCCATCTGAAAGAGGATGCCCAGAAAGAGTTTGAACTGAGGTTGGAAAACCTCACCACCAGCTCCAATGAAGAATCTGAAAAACTGAATATTAAACTGGAAACAATGGCAGCAGAAAGAGCTGTACTTGAGAAAGAGCTAGCAGCAAAAGGCAAAGAAGCAGTTGATCTTCAAATCCAGTTGAAAGATTTGTTGGAATGTATAAAATCATTGGGCAAAAAAATTGAGGATGAAAGGGAAGAAAAAGCAGAACATGAAGAGTCATTCAGCCATACAAAAACGAGAATGGAACAAGAAGTAAAAAACACAATGGAGCATCTTATATTGCTGGAAATTCAACTATCAAAACTAAGTGAGAGAGTTAAGAGCTTAGAGGAACAAAACAGAGAACTTGTTTCTGAAAGAGACTCTCTCAGAAAAACAGTAGAAAGAATGGAGCAAGAGGCAACCAAGCAGAGCTCCTCATTGAGAAACATCTCTGAAGGAAATGAGAAGCTCAAGTCCCAGAATGCAAAGCTGCAACAAACCAATCAGAAGTTAGAAGAGAAGTGGAGAGAACTGGGAGCATCTAAATCCTCTTTAGAATCTGAGGTTGCTAGACTGAGAGCCTCTGAGAAACACCTCCAAAGTCAGATAGATGATGCTGTAGTTTCTGTGGATGAAAAGGAGAAGAAACTCCGGGAAGAAAACAAGCTGCTGGATGAAAACCTGCAGAATGCCACAAGGCAAAACCAAGCTCTAGAAGAAAAGATGAACTCTTTGCAGTCTCACTATCAAGAACTGAAACAGAGTGAGGAAACTACCAAGGAATCCTTAAGTTTAATTGAAGCCAAGCTCCAGAGTACCAAAGAGCATTGCCTGAAAACGGAAAAGAGTTTGTCTTCTTCAAGGAAGAATGAAGAATCTTTGAAGTTACTCCTCAGAGAAAAAGATGCAACATTGCAGTACCTGGAGAGCCAATACAGGCAGCTTCAAGGACAAGCTGAGAGGCACAGGAAAAAAGTGGACACCCTTGAAGCTGAAAAAGCAGATATTGAAAAAACTTGTCTTCATCAAACAAAGGTGATTGAATCCATTACTTCTGAAAGGACATCGGTGGAGAAAGCCCAGTTGGAACAGGCAACCTCTCAAGAGAGGAAAGCAAAAGATCTGGCTTCCAGATTGGCTCTGTCTGAGGAACATCTACATATCAACCAGGCAGAGGTAGCTAGACTTCAGGAGGAAATTCTGGACCTTCAAACTAAGTTTAGGCAAACAGCTGCAGAGAGGGAGAAACTGCAAAGCAAATTGATCATCCATGAGACAATCCTAAGTGAACAAAAGTCACTGGTCCAGCAGCTGAAGGAACAAAATGAAACACTTAACAGAAGCCATGTGCAGGAACTGCTTCAGTGTCAGGAGCGGGAGGAAGGGCTGAAAAAAGAGAGAGACCAGGAAGCCCATCAGAAGGCCGAACTGGAGAAAAGCTTGCTGTGCCTCACAGATGAATTGTCCAAGGCCAAGCTGTGTTTAGAAACAGTTAACCTGGAAAATATGGAAATCAAAGACCTTCTCCACAGGACCAACACTGAAATGGCCGAGCTTGGCATTCAGATTTGCACTCTGACATCTGAAAAAGCAGAAGCAGAAGAGAAGCTGTCCCAGCTCATAGAAGAACTCAGCGCTACCAGAAAAAGAGCAGCCAAAGAGCAAGAGGAGCTACAGTATGAGCTCTCAAGGCTCACTCAGGAAAAACAAGGCTTGCAACAGAAACTGGAGGATTCTGAGCTTTGTGCTGCCACTGTACCTGACCTACGAACTCAGCTAGAGATCGCAGAGCGACAGGCCCAGAATTGGCAAGAGACCAGCAAAGAGGAAGTATCTGCAGTCAAATTTCAGCTGAGCACAGAAATTATAAACTATCAAACAAAATTTAAGGTAATGTGAACATCAGATTATTCTATGATGAAGTAAGAAAAGGATTCTGGGGTAGGCAACTTCTGAAAGCCGGAGATCCCTGGCAGCCACCAAGGTGCACACCTCCATACACTACATAAAAAGGAGGAAAGAAGGAGAAAAAAAGAAAAGAAATTTGGCATCATCTTTAAGACTGGTTTTTATTTTTGCATGGGTTTCCTTGGCTATAAGTTCATACAGAAATAAAAACCAGTTAGTCTTAAAGGTGCTGTCACATTTCCTTTTTTTTTTTTAATCCCTCTTCCTTCCTCCTTTTCATGCTGTAAGATATGACTACTTTAAAAACTGTCCTGTCACTGCAACACTGATGTGTTCATTACTATAGTGGCAGCAGAAAAAAAAAACCAAGCATCCCTCTTAACAGGTAATTAAGATGCACAGATGACACTCACCTTGTTTTAAAGGCGAATCACACTTTCTGGAGACTTCTGGGAGCACAATTCTGCTTGTAAACAAGATTTGCATCCACGGGCCTTTGCAGACTGCCAGAAATAGTGCAAATTGAGTCCACTTTAAGGGTTAGGGTTAATGCTAGGGAGTCATGGGAATTCTTTTTTTTTTTTTTCTGAGACATTGAGCCTTCTCTGTCAGAGAGCTCTGGTGCCACAATAAACTACAGTTTCCATGATTCCCTAACCCTAACCCTTAAAGTGGACTCAATTTGCACTATTTCTGGCAGTCTGCAAAGGCGCTAAGTCTGGGGAGTGGGGTGGGGAATGCAATGTATAAATAAAGTTGGTAACAAAAACAACAATTGCTTACCTTTTTAAAAAGCAGCCTTTTTTGCAACTGCCCCTGTAGCTAAAGCAGAAGCAAATAAGGCAACAGGATTGACACGGACTATTGGTTGAGGGGCTACAAAAATAGAGAAGTGCACGCACAAGACAGGATCCACAGAGCCCATCCCAATACAGTGCTTACCCAATGAGTAGGTCCATTGAATTCAGTTTGTTTTATTTTTGAATAGCCATAACTAGGATTCCAGTGACTGATTAGAGGTAATAGCAGAAGAAGCTCTCAGAATCTCTGAGAGCCACAGCATTGTCCATCCTTGCTGGAGCACAACTGTAGTGCTTAACTGCAAGGACAGAAAGCAATCTCAGGGTAAGCAGATAATTTTTGCTTTGAGATAACTTGGGAAGTCAAGCCTGCAGGGTTATCCGGCTTCCATTAATTCTAGCCAGAGTAAAAACTGTGCACTTAAGAAACATGAAAATGAAGAAACTAGCATACTTCAGATGATCATAATTTATGTTTAATAAGCCTTTTGACTGTGCCTGCACCATGTTTACTACACTCTTTACAGCACAAGCAGTGAAACCAGGAAACCAATAATTAATCATAATTTCCTGTTTTGGGGCCTAAGCAGACGGGGTGGCACAGGGCCGCCCCAGGAAGCTGCGGATTGGGGCCGAGGCATCCGCATTCCTCGGCCTCGCGGCACAGCTTCGCCACCCCAGGAAGGAGCGCTAAAATAGCGCTCCTTCCGTAAATCGCCAAAGGTGCGCTGCAAAAGGCTCCGGCGCACCTTCGGCGCCTTTTCTGCCGCAGCGTGTGTGGACGCTGCGGCGGATAGGCATCCTCAGAGCGCCGGACGTGCGGAGGGTCCAGCGCTACGACAACGTCTTCGGGAAGGGGTTGGGGCGCCCAGCATGTGGCTGCCCCTCCCCTTCCTTGCCCTGAAGACGGCACTTTGTGCCATCTGCTTCCCCTCTCGCTCTAACAAGGAAGACCATGGATTTGGAAATATGTTTTAAAACTGATTTACTATCCTGGCTTGTTGTGAAATTGGAACCATAATGTCTCCTGGTTTGGATGAAATGAAAAGATATGCTTAATTACAGACCTCCTGATTTGAGCACTTGCACCATGAAGGGAGGGCCAAGTAGACAGCAAAAAAGTTCATTCATATCTTTCTTTATTAAACCAAGACCATTGACTAGGAAGGATTTGCTGCCTCTAACTCATGTTATAATACAACTCAGGTTCATCTCTTGACATTTATTATTAATTGGGTTCAGGACAGAGAAGAGGATGTAGGATTTATT
Organism: Phrynosoma platyrhinos; assembly: GCA_020142125.1. NCBI lineage: Eukaryota > Metazoa > Chordata > Lepidosauria > Squamata > Phrynosomatidae > Phrynosoma > Phrynosoma platyrhinos. Next base: position 70,904,863 of record CM034710.1, on the reverse strand, counting down.
GCTACATAGTTTTAAAAAGAGATTAAACACAATCAGTAAAGATAAGTTTAACAACCGCTGGTTTAAATCTGTGTGTTCAAGTGACTGCATGCTTCTGGTTACAGATATTTAGAGACAAATGAAAGGAATAGTTTTCTGCCACAGACTGCTAAGTGAGCTTTACTAAAGAATGTGGGTAGCTAACATTCAGGTCACAATGCTGGACTGGATAGATTTAGATGCGGGTATTTTCTCTCTATGCAGGCTCTAAAACAATACCACCATACTGTTGGTAGTCTCCTATGTTGTAACTTTTGTAAGTTTTTAATTGTATTGTGTTTTTAGACTGTAAGCCACTTTGAGTCCAAATTTTGGGGGGGAAATGGGGTACAAATAAATATGATTATTATAACAACAACAATGTTGCATCTAATCACCAGTTTCTGGCTATTCACTTTCTGCTGGAGCTCACTTGACCTATTCTCTTCATGCTTTACTGCAGTAGACCTTTTGTATTTGAGACAGGGGCTAGAATGGCTGAACTTTCTCATGAATCAAAAAGTCAGCCCCCAAAAGGACACAGTAAGCTGCCATGACTAATGTGCAAAGTTTATTTGGTAGGCCATTGAAATGATTTGCCATGAAAGCCTATTGAATGTAAAATTCTCCCTGGCACAAGGACACTGGGCTGATTTTGGATGATCTTATGTATCGTCTGTGGTGGGTAAAGTACTGTTATTTCACCCACCAGGAACCCCTGTTCTGCTTCCAGTACATGCACAATCAGCAAGTTTGAATAAAGAGGATACAGAAAAAATCCAGCACTCAAATTGCATACTTAATATCACAACTTGAAAATTTTAGTTTTGAGATCACACACCCCAGAATCTTCTAGCCAACCTCTCGAGGCCAGGCCATGCTTGATATCTGTTTGATATTATCCTCTATGAAAGCTAGAAACTGACCATCGCATTTTGCTCTATACATGTTGGACTTTTGTGTGTAATCAGAGTTGGTCTCCATACAAATACAGTGGGCCCTTGGTATACATGGGGGATCCATTCTGGATCACTTCTCATATGGCAAAAAAACGCAAGACCTCAAGTCCTGTTTGTTTCAATGGCCGCACGCTCCATTGTAACATCTGGGGCTTGCCGTCCGCTTAAGCTTAAAGCTGTGGATGGCAAGCCTGTGTATGGGGCGCGCACGCTGTATATCAAGTGGATGGCTAGAATCCTATTTCTCCCCCACCCAGACATTTAGCTTTCTTTCATTTGCTGATAGTTTTTAGATTCCCATCTTAAATTATGACAATAACATAGATGTCACCAAGGGCTAGATGGCTGTATAATACAAGCCTTTTTCCACTCCTATCCCACTATGCACCATTTAAGTCAATACTACGGTAAATCTTTCTTATCACAGTTTCATTATTCCCTCACTTTACTTAAACTAATGGTTATTTTGTGGTTGATTCCCAACTTCGTCAAATGAATCACATAACCTTTGAAAAATTGATAGTATCTCTATTTAAACTATACCAGTGGGTGTTTGTTGTTTCCTTCCAGGCTATCAATGAAGAATGTGAACAATTAAAACAGGAACTTGAAGTGAAGAGCCAGCAATCACACATTGCAGAAGAAGCACTCAAAGAGATGCAGGTTGGTCATATATCTGATTAGAACAAATCACTCTCTGAAGCATTGGAACAATGTGCATTTGCATCAGTCTAATACATGGGCTATCAGATATCTCTTTTTGTGTAGCATATAGTTTAGGATCACTTGGGGTTTTTTACTCTCAATTGTGTGGTACCCAATTTGAATTGGGACCATCAAGTGCTGATGGAGATATAAGTTTCCCACATTCCCCTCCCCAGAACAAAAAAATCTTTCATTTCGGATTTATAGTGACATAACTACTATATAAGCTGTGATAACTGCTAGTAGAAGTATTCCCAACATTCTTTGTATTTAAATAACAACAATTTTAATGGATTATTCAGCGATATATAATAATACCAACAACTGATCTGGTTACCCCAGCAATAACCCAATGCAGCCTGGGATTAGAGGTCCATGTTTTGCACCGGCTCATCTACTAGTCTAGCATTGCTGGTTCCCACGACAACCCTGCAGGTTAGGGCAGTAGTAGGGAAAACCGTCAAAGGGATGAAAAAGAAAAACTATGGACAGGAAGGGGATAATGGATGGAGGGTCTGGGAATGAGGGAAGAGCGGGGAGCATAAACATCCAGAGTAAACATATTCCAGAGGAGAGGGGAGAAGCCTACAACCACTCAGTACCACGCAATAGCTCCTTCTTTGCCAAAACTGCTCACTGCCATTTTCCTTTCCCCATCCCACTCTCTTCATGCATTCCATTGGTGCATAGTGGTGACATTAAATTCACAAGCTATAATTGGATATTTTCTATATGCCACTTCATTTTATGCCATAGATTCACAATAATTTAACTCACATAGGCTGCTTACTTCTAAATTTCAGAGGTGTGGGAGACCATGTAAGAAAACCTGGACATTTAAAAAAGCCCCCTGGACAGACAATTTAGCTTTGAAAAACAGGATGTGTCCAGGAAGAGGATGAATGGTAACTCTAAATCAGGGACCGGCAATCTACGGCCTGCGGGCCGGTTAAGGCCCAGGTCCCTGGACTTACCAACCCAGGCCGCTGCCGCGCGTTTTTGCCACCGTGCGGCCATGCGCGCCGCGACCGCCATTTTGGGAATCAAAATGGCGGTCATGACGCGTTTGCACATGCGCAGTACTCCTGCGCATGCGCAAATGAGTCGCAGACGCCATTTTGAAAATTAAAATTGCGGCCGCAACTCATTTGCGCATGCGCAGGAGTAGTGCACATGCGCAAATGCATCGCAACCGCCATTTTGATTTCCAGAATGGCGGTGGTGGGGTGCGCGGAGGTGGCTGTGCAGTGACGGCGGTGGCAGTGCGCGCGGGGGGGTGCGTGTGCATGGGGGTGCGCACGTGCGGGGGTGCGCACATGCACCGCCATTCCCCCCCCCTCTGCCCAGCAGCGGGAGGGACTTCGCAGGACCGGCCCCAAGCTCAAAAAGGTTGCCTACCCCTGCTCTAAATTATAGTAGGGATGGGCAACCTCTACAGGCCAGGGAGGCATTTGTACCACCTCCAACACCTCCACTTCAAAGATCCCTCTCCAGTTGCAAATTGGACCCTCCAGATGCACCTTGGGGCAAAATTTATTGTTTAGATATACAGTAAGTTCTTGGTATCTGCTGGGGTTTGGTTCCAGGACCCACCCACCCCCATAGATACCAAAACCCATGGATTACTCAAGCCCCGTTAAATATAGTGGTGTTGTAAAATGGTGTTTCTTATGTTAAAAGACAAAATTAAGGCTTGCTTTTTGGAATTTATATATTTTTTGAATATTTGCAAGCCATGAATGCTTGAATCCATGGATAAAAAACCCGTGGATACAGAGGGCCGACTGTATTCTTCTCCCAGCCCTCTTTAGTCCACAGAAGGGCAGTTTTTAGAAACTGGAATTAACCATAGGAGTGGGGAGGATATGATTAAATGGTGAATCATGCAAGCCAGAGGTATCTGGCAACACAATTTGCCCTTGGGAGCAAAAAATTGAGGGACCATAGGTGCACTTACAGCCAATGAATTACGCTTTCTTACCCCAATTTATAGACTAGGCAGTTTAAGGCAAGTCCTAAATCCAAATTTGAGTTATTTGACCACAGAGACTGGTGAACACTTAACTGAATTTTCAAAAGATTTTCCTTACCATATAACATTTTAAGAAGAGATCATCATGCAACATTGAATAAACCACCCCATAGTCTTTTTGGTTTCTGTTTCCATTCCATCCATAACAGGAAATGAATAATTGAAAAGCCAAAAATTAACCATGCATTCAATCAATCCTAATCTGGATTTCCATAATTTAAGGCTCTGTCCATGCACATACCTCTGTGGTTTCACTATGATCACTGTACTTAGATAATTATATAACTTACATACTTACATGTTAATTTTGGCAGCCATTTTGGGAGATGAAAAACCTGTTGCCCTTCTGAAAATCTACAAATCTACATTTGCTTAATACTGTGGTGATAACAGGGCCCTACTCTGAATGTTCTCTAACATGTGTCCAAACAGAAACCCTAAAAATTAAAAAATTCTTTAAAAATTATTTTTTAAAAATAAATAAAGCCCTGAGGCTTCTCTTTTCTTCTCCTACTGTGTCTTGCCCCACTCACACCATCTCTTCTGCTGAGCTCCAGCATTTTAAAGGGATGTAGGCAAATGCCACAGCCTGTTTCTGTCCAAAGACAGATGTTTGGAGAGCAATGGTGTCACCCTTCCTTAGAGTTTCACCTGGTGTGATCCGCACTTCCTTCACCCTCCTCGTGACACCCCTGACAGTGACTGAATTTATTTAAGATTCTGAATAGATGATTAAAAGCTTTATGTGTAGCTCCGTTATTATTTTTTCCCCTCTTTTAAAACTGTTTTGTTAGGCTGTGAAAAGAAACCTGTGTGCAGAACTGGATCTTGCCATGGATCAGATAACTGAGTACAAAACAGCCCAGCAAAAAAAAGATGAGGAAGTAGAACAACTTAAAGAAGGTCTGAAAAGGTTAGAAATCTGCTTACATTATATGGATTTTTTCCCATATTAACATTTCTCTTTTAAACCTGTAAGGAAGCCTTTGATCAGGCTTTTGATCTGATCAAGTATGGCTCTTTTTACATTCTTATTCTTCAGTTACACTTTACTAGAGAAGAATTGGTTATTAGCTGTTGTGTGACTTCAAATCATTTCCAATTTATGGTGATTAAGATGTTTTGTTATTACAATGGGCCCTCTGCATCTGCAGATTTGCCATTTGCAGATTTAAACATCATGGATGGCAAGCCCGTAGGGCGAGGGCAGAGGAGGAAGAAGGAAGAAGAGGAGGGAGAGGGAAAAACAGCTGCAGTGGCAGCGAGGGAAGAAAAGGAGGGGGGGGAAGAAGAGGATGAGGAAGGAAGAATGGCCGCAATGGTAGCCAGAGGGAACGAGGAGGAGGAGGATGAAAGAAGAAGAGGACAAGGAAGGAAAAACAGCCGTGGTGATGTTTGGGGGATGGGG
>CM034710.1:70853356-70886687 GCA_020142125.1 Phrynosoma platyrhinos | reverse complement strand
AAACTGAAAAGGAATGTTGGCTACTGCAGAACCAGCCAGCATGAGTAGTGTCAAGAAGTGAATCTTTCTGCATGTTGAATATTGTATCCCTTAAATGCCTTTATTTTCAAGTTTCATGAGGAACCCTTCCTTCCCTTATTATATATGACTTTTCTAGATTGTGTGGACGCATCTTCTGCTACTACTGCTGCAACAACTATGCTATGTCAAAACAGACAGGCAGGAAAGAACGCTGCTGCCGAGCCTGCTTTAAAAAAGCAAGTGACTCTGGATCAAACGTTACCCAAGAAGAACCACTATCAAGTCTACTGGCTTCACCATTGTCCTTGGTGCAGAGAGTGATGGGTAGGCCCTTTCAGTACATAAAAGTCATTTATTCAGGAAATGTCCAATGGACTTTAGAAAATCTCCAGTCAAATGCCAGTCTTGCACCTGCTCACACTATTCAGTATAGTAGAGCTTCTTAACCCACCCTGGAAGAAACACAAGAGAAAATTGGAAATGGCTGTGAGAACTATGACTATGACATTCCAAAATAGCTGGCCTTAAGCATCCCCTGTAATTAATTGGGTTTTTAAAATACTGTTCAAGTGATATTCAACAATGGACTAAGTATTGAGTGGGCCACCACTGGAGGCATCCTATACAGCCCACTCTTTTTGTTCAGTATTACTGTCACTCTTTGCCAGATTTGCCAGACCCTCATATCACCCCCAGCAATATGTGGTCTTAGGTCCTTGATTGCCCTACCTGTTTAGCAGGTTTTTAGAAAACTGATGGTACCATGAAAGAGTAAATATGAGCAAAGTGATTCCTATGTGCTTCCCTTCTCAGCAAGATAAATAGACAGACTGAAATCCTCTCCCTTTTCCCAGTAATATGGATCAGGCATGAGGCTGCTTTAATACCTCCCCCATCCCAATTAACCTACTCAAGATCATTGGATTAAGGAATCTTGTTCATCCTCAAGGGGAGTATCAAACCAGTCAGTTATAAGTGTCTTTCTGGCCAAACATCAAATGCTAAAAGCGTTCCTGGCTGAAAAGTTATTTGCCTGTTGATAGAGGAACATAAGGAAGGGAACCAGTCTAACCTTCCTTTGCAGGGTGTTTTCCAGCCTGGGAAAAGCTGTTGAGAAAACAACCAGCCATGTTGCCTGCGAGATTTCTGGGAGTTACATCCAAAACAAAAGCTCTGTTCTGTTAGTTAATTGTTCTTTTGTTACCAGGGGTGCATCCACACTGTAGAAATAATGCAGTTTCACACCCTTTTAAGTGCTGTAGCTCGATCCTATGGCATTCTGGGAGTTTTACAAGTTTTTTAGTCTTCTTTGCCAAAGGGTGCTGGTGCCTCACAAAACTACAAACTCCAGGATTCTGTAGGATGGAGCCATGGCAGTTAAAGTAGTGTCAAACAGCATTATTTCTACAGTATGGATTCACCCCAAGTATTCTCTTTCAAAGAGAATTACACTGTTTTCTTTGGGAGGCATTTGAATCAAACCATTTAAAAGACTTGAACCTTTAATTCTGAGCTCTTTTCACCTGTTACCTGCTTTTAGTTTCATTATATGCTTAACATTTTATGAATTAACCTGCACTGAACATTGCTTTGATATTGGTGTAAATCTTCTTAAGGAAATGAATATGTTAATTTGCATAGATAAACATAAGCATATTGGCAGAGAGCCATGCAACAAATATATTTTATGGGTCAGAAAGAGAATAGTAATCATATGGAGGCATTTCATGTAAGTCCCACTTATTTATCTCTATAATTCCTGCTTCATTCTTCTTGATTTGTGAATCTTCATCCAAGGAAGTCCAAGGTCCAAATTTCCTCTGATAATAGCACACTAGAAAGTAAGGATATGCAAAACACCATAGTGAGACATGCCTTTGCCCCTTCCTTTTGGGACTACTGTAATGGCTTTGGTGTGGGGATGGTCTTTATTTTAGTTAGTTAATTTGTATTCTACTGTTCTCCCAAAATTGGAACCAAGGCAGCTTACACTGAAAAGTGTTCATAAACCTCAGCTGGTCAAAAATGCTGAAGCTAGAGTGTTGACTGGGGCCAGGTCTCCCTTGTTGCAATAGTCCCATTGGCTACAGGTTTATTTCTATGCATAGTTCAGAGTGCTGTCTGAAAGATGGTATTCTCTCATAGAAGTCTGCCTGGCTTCGAAAAAAAGGGGAACTTCAGATTCTCTCAGTACTACCACATTCAGAGGCTTATCCTTAGAACTTCGAGGAAGGGCTTTCTCAACGGCTGTTTCTTGAGGGAGATAAGGCTTACTTCTTCTTGGCTGTCTTTCTGCTGGCAGACAAAAGCCTTTTTACTGAACTAAGCTTTTGACAATTGACCTTGCTTGCTGAGAAAGTGACCTTTAACTTTCTTTCATTTGTGTTTTTTTAAATTGTGTTTAATTTTAAAATGCTTTTATTCATTTTATTGGATTTTTATTTAATTGTAAAGCTTCCTTGGATCCCTTTCTTTGGGAATAAATGCAGAATATAGATCGGATAAATAAATCAGTAATCCATAAACACCTTCTCACAGTTGCAGATGGAATCCAGAGAAGTAGTCATGGTAGTCTCTGGCAGCAAAAAACAAGGGTCTTGTGGCATCTTAAAAACTGATTGATTCATTTGGGTAGTTGTGAACCACAACTGTTTCATCAGATGCATGAAGATAAGGTGCCCTGTTTGGGTGAATTTCTGCTAGATGCATGAGTGTGAGGAAGCTGATTCTTAGTCATTTTTGGTTTGCTACATAGAATAGACTCTAGTCCATCAACATTCATGTCATAATAAATTTGATAGTCTTTAATGTGTCACAAGGCATCTTCGTTGCTTTATATGCAGCCCACTTACCTGATCCAGCCCTTACAGTAGAGGTGGCCAGGTGTGGTGCTCCTAATGTTCTTGGGCTACCACTCCCAGCATTTCTCCTTTTAATATGCTGTCCAGTCCTTATGGAATGTGCTGTTTGACAAAATCTGGAGGGCTGCATTTTGCCCATTCCTGACGCAGAATCTGTGGGAAATCCACATGGCTAATTGCAATTCAGGTTCCTTGCCTTTGCTCCACTGTCTCTTCCTGTGAGAGTGCAGCATTGCAGTTTGTCTGTAATTTAGCTGCATATGTAAAAGAGCATTAAGAGTCTCTAGTTTCTCATTCTTATATGATGTTTTCTTTACATCATAGGAATTGTAATCTTACAGAAAAAAATAGAGGGGAGGGGGAGGGGGCGCATTTTGAAGCCAGAGAAATAGTATGCAGTCTTTCTGTTCCCAAAAAGAGATTCTGCCTCATGGAATGCTGTAATATTTTCTAAATGCTTCTTTAGGCAAATGATGATGTGCTTTAAAAGGGGTTATTCCCATTTTACACTTGATGGTGAACCTCTGGGATACGTAAGGCTTTAGTATAAGAAGATTCTATCTCTGTATAGGCAACACATGTGATATGTTCAGTGCCATTTTTAATCCTATAAGTCTGTTAATACTGTAAAAATGAAATTCCTTTGTCTTATATGCAGTATTATAACTTCATTTTGTGTCTTCTTTTTGTGGCACAGTTACAAACGAAGCCTCTAAACCCACAGATGATGCAGTGTTTGATATAATCACAGATGAGGAAGTGGGCCAAATACAGGAAGGTAATTCTGTGCACAACAAAAGCCAAACTGAAGAAGAATCTCTGGACAGTAGCATGGCTGATCTGTGAGTACATGTTATTTAGACAAACAATTGGAATCTCTAATATTTCACATATCAGGCAGTGCCACTGAAGTCAAAACCGTGTATAATTTTACCAGGCTCTTTGTTTCCAGGCATATGGGATGACATCTCCCACAATATGCAATAAGCATGGCCATTGGGATGGGTGTGTACTAGGTTGGAAATGTCAGAGTAGTTAAACATTATAAGAGCAACACTGGGATCTCAAAATTTGGCTGCATGTTGATTACTGTATGGTTACTCTATCGAGTATAAGGCAAACTCATGTATAAGTCAAGGGATAAGCGGAGAGTACTCTCTGTCCCTGCCTCAGCTGTTGTTTCAAAGGTCACTGGCTACGAAGGAAAGTTGAGGTGTCCAGTGACAACCCCCAGTCAAGCAAGACACAAATATACACACACACACATGTGGCAGGGAGGAAGGGAAGGTAAACGGGGAGGCAAAGGAGCATTTCCTTTCTCTCTGTGGTCCAGCAGCTGTTTTGGAGGAAGCGTGGAGCATCCAGAGGCAAGACACACAAACACACACAAACACACACATAGAGCAGGGAGAAAGGGAAGGCAAATGGGTAGGCAAACAAGCATTCTCTCTCTGTCCCAGCAGCTGTTTTGGAGCTCACTGACTACAAAGGAAGGGTGGGTACTTTTTTCAGGAGATTTCAAAGTAGTATTACCATGTTGACTCATATGTAAGTCGACCAGGATTTTGGAAACGATTTTGGGGCATAAATTTCTAGACTTATAGTTGAGTATATACAGTATTTCTAGTTGTTGTAAAGAATCCTCCTTCCTCCTAGCCAGGCTCCAAAATGGGAAGTAAAACAAAGTGATTTTTTGAGGTGGGGAAGTGGGAGACATTTTTTAGAAAATAAATGGTGGGTGCAGGAGGTTTATGTCCCCATTCCACTTCCCAGTCTAGGTAAGTACCTCCCTCCTTCCCCCTCCCCCACACCTACATGTTAACAAAAATTTGATCTGGCAGCAGAAATTTGCTGAAATATATCTAGTTTCCCCATAAGATTTTAAATGAAAAAAGAAAATGAAGCCATGTCTCTTCATTGACCATCTTGAATGAAATAGCTGTATATGCATATTGCCCTCAAAAGGTCTGATATTGTATGACTTCTCTCCCTTAATAGTTGATTCATGTATTCTCTTCATCAAGAGAATACAGAAGCCATTGCATGGGACTGTTCATTTTCTCCACCTTTATTTGGTTTGTGAGCCAGAGGAAGGGAGACCAGGTTGGTTTTGACCCAATCTTTTGTGGTTAGGGTGCCTATCTTCATGTATCCTTTACCTTAATATACAGTGGGCCCTTCCTATATGCAGTGGATCCGTTACAGATCACCACCACCCCACGTATGGCAAAAAACGCATATGCTTAAATCCATTGATTACTATGGTGCTGCGCCCCCACGCATGAGCCATTTTGTTCTCCCCGGCTTACTGTCCGCGTGACCTCAAGTACACGTATAGCAAGCCCGTGTATGGGGTGGACAGACTGTATTGACCAGATAGCCTTCTGCGAGTGCTCCCATCAACAAAGAAGGGGTTGGTGGCTCCCAGAGAGAGGGTCTTCTTATTGATGACATCCCATTATAGAATGCTTTCTACAGAGAGGCTCACCTGGGGCCTATGCTATAATCTTTCTCCTGACAAAGGCCTCTATATTTTTCTAAGCATTAGGATCTTTCTTATATTGTCATACTGCTATGTTAGCTGTTAATGGGTTTAGAGCCAAATTGTATCTCCCCCTCCTGCCTCGATTTTTTGGTAAACATTTTTGGGAATTTTATTATATATAAAACTGAAATTAAATAAAAGTAAGTAAATTTTAATAAAAAAATAAGTACAAATGGAGAATTTGAAGCAGTATCTAATTTGACTAGATTACACTTTTGAGTGTATGAGGATTAATCCAAAACCATTTCTTGGTTTACAAATCTTTGTCACCAGTCCAGAGGGGAGTCACTTATGGAGGTATAAGACATTGGGGGCTTCATTGGTTTTTATGGTAGTATGTGGTTTATGTTGACCATTCCCATACTTTTTAAATTTAGGTATGGGCTGGAGGATTTAATTGTTATATAGTCCAATTGCATATAAGGCAAGCTCATTAAATAGTACACATTTCCACTTTGCCAGTATTTGTGCAGTGGCCCATCCTTTTGTACTTATTGATTCCTTCAGACTTCATAACTCTGTAAACACTAATAATGCTTTCTGTCAATCTTGTTCACATCAGCCGTGTGTCAGAATACCCTTAGGGGCATAGGAGCATTTTCTGCCCATTGTACACTAGGCAACCAGTGTCAGGGAAATGAGTGGGCCTCTTTTGCATGACCAAAGGAGAAGGCAAAAGATGAGACAGATTTGCATATGCTAATTTATAGGTGTTGTTGCAAATTTTATAATAATTACTGTATTTTAAATACATGCATTTCACCTTACTACCCTAGTGCTTTATATGCCTCTTAAGTCTGCTGTAAGGATATGAACTGAGGATGAGCAACTTACTCAGCAGCTTCTTTAAGATAGAAAATGTAGTATCCTATCAAAACTAAGTTTTCTCTCAAAATGAGCATGGTACAGTCTTAGATATTCTTGGTTCTACCATATGGCATAGAACATTGGACTAGTATACAAAAAGAAGCATTTCAAATGTCTATTTATTATAGGATGTTAGGAATTTCTTGGACCAAGGGGGAGCCAGTGATTAAATACTTTAAAAGAATGAACAAAGACCAAAAAATCATAAGCCACAGTGTACTTTGTTCTTAACTTGATTGAGCCACTTTGGGTCCTATGAAATGCAGGAGATAAATAAATAAAGAAATAATGCAGCAACCTAGCATATTTCAGTTGCATGAACAGAGAAGAAAAATATGCAAATATGTAAGGTAAACTGAGTAAGAAGAGAACTATAGGAAAGAGAATGTCTGGGCAGAAAAATCTTACAGAAGGATTTGGATGCCATAGAGTGCCATTGTAGAGCTCCCATATCCAGAGACACATTAGCCATGATGATGTCCAATCTCTGTTGGGAGAGGAATGAAAACAACAAGAAGACTCTTTGCTGTGTTCACTTGAGAATAATAAATGTGTAGTTAAAACAAAAGCAAAAAGAAAAGGAGTTGTGTACTAAAAACCAACCAGAGAAATGAAAAAGAGATGTAAATTTCAAACTTGTTACTGGGGACAAATGTAGTGGTTTAAATATATTATGGGTGGGAGCTTCAGATATATTGACTCAGGCTTCAGCCTTAGGGATGGTCACAGTTCTTATCTGTCCCTCCCTGTAGCCACCCATGACCCTTTAAAAGCCTTTTTGGAGAATTTCAAAGGGCAGGGGGGCTGCTATGGAGAAGGAGAGACAGGAAAGTGTCCTTCAGGTGAATTTCTTGAGGTCTCAGGAATGAAGCCATAGTATATTTGAACCACTAGATTCTCTTTTGGCTGTCAGTTTGTGTCTCATCTATTTTCAAAATAGCCTTGTTCTGCTTACTGCCTGACTGCTTTGGTAACCACATTGAATTGCTTATTTTGTTGAAAGCTGAATTCTACCTTAGCTTGTAGAGAGAAAAAAGAAAAACAGCTTATGTGATGAAGCATTTCTCAGTCATGTTGGTTGTTTCCCCACCTGCTCAATGCTGTGGTGTCAGGTTATGAGTCAGCCCGTATTAATTCAGTAGTAAAAAATTGTCTGAAAACCAATATTGGTGTAGATGTTTAAGCGTTGAACTACGACTCTGGAGACTAGGGTTCAAATCCCCACTCAGCCATGGAAACCTATTGGGTGATCTTGGGCAAATCACACTCTCTCAGCCTCAAAGGAGGGCAAAGGCAAACCCCTTGTGAACAAATCTTACCAAGAAAATCCAGTGATAGGTTTGTGTTGGGGTCGCCATATAGGGAACGGCTTGAAGGCACACAACAACAAAAAGAACATTCAAGGCTTCATTATACTGTTCTGAGTTGACACTCAAATCACTATATCATGCTAGATCCATTTAGGTTTATAGGTATATGATAATCACATACAACTACTTGACAATTGAGGACCCAGTATATTAATTCTAACAAGGAAATGTGTTGTCTATAGGGATTTTATGAAGTTTGGGATCAATACTTTCTTTGGGTTTAGGAATACTTGGTGGATACTGAATTAGAAATGTGCTGAACAATCTTCTGCCCAGGATTTCTGAAATCCATTGCTAGCTGGACTAGAAAACTGGATACACCAGTAGTGTAATGTAGTCAGGGTAAAACAGATTGTATTATGTTCTCTTAAGAGAATAAACTTAGATGAATGAACAAGAGAAACATGATTCAGACACTCTGCTTTTTTTTCTGCCATAACATCCAATGTTATATTTTATTTTATTTTAAAAATCATACTGTAAAGAAAGGCAAGTTAAAACAGTGTTTGCATTTTATTTGTATATAAAGCCCATAGCACTGCCTTGGAAAGTTACTGCACTCTGACAATAGATCTTCACTCTGACAGTACATTTTCATGAACTACTAGACCTGAACTCCCTTTTAGAAACTGTTTTAAAACTGCTGAATAAGTGAGCAGAATGACACCTATAGCATGAGAGTACAATAAGGTTCTGCAACGTTTCATTGCAATGAAACCTCTACCCTTCTTACAAACTACAGCTATATTGAGAAGATACAAACACATGTATCTTCAAGTCAACTCCTCCAAGCATGAGCAATCAAGATGCCTAGAAATAAAACAGTACTGAAGACATTGATGAATATTGTCCAAGATTCTCTTACAATGGCTATATGCTTGTTTCTTCCACATTACGTGTGTCAGTACCAGTTTTTGAGCCATCTTCTTCAGTTGTTTGCCATTGCTTTGCAACCTGTTGATGTTTGACACATCCAATTTTTTTAAGGATTTTTGCCAAATTCTTCCGAAACTTCACACCAATAAAGAAATAGAGAACAGGGTTGAGGCAGCTGTGTAAATAAGCAATTGCTTCAGTTATGATCAAGCCATAGTCAAAATTGTAATCCAGAAGAACACGCTTGTCCACAGCACGAATGATTTTCAACATGTTGTAGGGGGTCTGGGTAAAAATGAATGTCACCACAATAGCAAATACTATTTGTAAGGATTTGTGCTTGTGGAAGCCCTTAGCTTTGAATAAAGTCTTCACAATAACTGAGTAGAAAATAACCATGACCACTATGGGACAAAAGAATCCAAGAACCATCTGTGTTATTTCTGTGAACATGTGTGCATGTTTTGAAGGATATTTTGAGTGGCATATCTTTTTGTCATTCTGGACCTCAGTACTAAATATAAATTGTGGCATAGCAAATGCTAGAGAAATCACCCAAACTGAAACACAGACTGCAGTACCCCAGACTCTTCTTTTGGCTTGGTTGACATGGGCTTTAGTAGCTTGGACAATAGCAAAATATCTGTCAATTGTTATACAAGTAAGGGTTAGCATGGAACCATACAGATTCACTGTGTAAAGGCCTCGGATGATTTTACACGGCAAAGTGTAGAAGATCCACTCGTCAGCTGCAGAATAAGCCCAGAACGGCAGTGTACAAAGAAAGCACAAATCAGCAACAGCCAAGCTCACTAAAAATATGTCACTTAGCACCTTCACTTTCTCATAGAAAATCAGAATGATGAGAACCAAAGAGTTCCCAGACACTCCAAAGATACATGTAACTGAATACATGCATACTAAAAAGATTCTGTTAAACCTTACAAACATTTCATGTGCATTGCCTTGATCAGATACGGCACTGACCCATGCATCATAATCCTCATCTTCAGTGGCCATGAGCTTCCTTTCTCGAATATCTGTAATCACACACATTTGAAAAGTGTCACATACATTTGCAAATCAAATCCCAACCACTCCCACTTGGTTGTCACCTTCTTGCTGTTATGGGATAGGTGACAATCAACAAACTGAAGATGCCAGCCACAGATGCTGGCGAAACGTCAGAAAGAAACTCTTCTAGAACATGGCCACACAGCCCAAAAAACCCACAAAAAACTATAATCAACAAACTGTTGTGAGGGTGGGAATAGGGGTGTTCTCACTTTGCAGGCTGGGTTTTATTGGGTTTTCATTTTGCTTGACAGCATGTTTCTTTTCAATTGTTTTTAAGGACACTGGTAATTAAAAGGTCACCTCTTTCTATTCCTAAGTCAGATCATAACAGAGCATCATTGAAAGGCAATTATAGGTAACAAACCTTTTTCAGTATTGAGGTTTAAAAAAATAGGAGTTGTACTTCGCAAATGAAATCCACAGTCTTCTGTATTTTCCAGAGTTGATTTCTCCTAGACCATGAAAGAAAATAGTGCTTTTCAAACGAAACTGCAAAGTCTTTGAGAGCAGAGATGAAGAACATGTGGCCTTTCACCTATAGCTGGACTGTGTCTCCCATCATCCCCCTGGTGGTGTTGGCTAAGACAGATGGGAATTGCAGTCTGGATCTGGGGGCACATGCATTTCCTGCTCCTGTTTTATCAGCCTGGGTAGTCCTCCTATGAAGACAGTTGTTTCATACTGTGATTATGTTCATAGTTCTGTGACTAATTTATCGCCTGGTGGCCAACCTTCTGGTAATAAGTCTCTCTGTATTTAGTTAGGCTGGTCCTTTTTGCACAGCTTAATCAGGCCTTGCTAGAATTTAATCTTTCAGAACCCAGAACCATATTGACACCACAATGAGGAAGTGGAGAAGAAATTTGTGGAGGATTGTAGAGCAGTGTGTATATTAAACTGATAATCTGATGCAAGGAAATATCCCAGTAGAAAGGAATTTATTATGTTTTAATGTGCAATGAAGGAGTATATTTTTTATTGCTGACTCCCATTTTCCTTGCTGGCTCCCTCTATTGTATTTTGTCTGCTACATAGTATATAGAAAACAGCCTTACACCCAGTCAAACTATTGTCTAATCTGCACTGCAGAAATAATGCAGTTTGACACCGCTTTAACTGCCATGACTCACTGCTGTGAAATTCTGGGATTTGTAGTTTTGAAGAGATATTTAGCCTTTTCTGTCAAGGAACTCTGGTGCCACAACAAACTACAAATCCCATAGCATTGAGGCATGACAGTTAAAACAGTGTCAAAATACATTATTTATGCAGTGCTGATTAGACCTATTTCTCAGCCTACCCCAGAATTGCATACTCTGACTGCTTGCCCTTCTTGAAGTCTTCTGCATCATTTACTTGATAATTTTGGGTGGAGATGAGAGGAATGGAATCCAGGGTCCTGGATTCCATTCCTCTCATCTTCACTCAAAGCATGTTCTTTACTTCTAAGTGGCAATCCTTTTGCAAAGACCACCATTGGTTTTGCTAGATTTGTCTTCACCATTATGTTTATGTTGTGTAGTCCCAGTATCCTTATGCAGTCACAAAAGTTTAGGTATATAGGTCTGAATCAGACATAACAAACCATTATTCTTTATAATGAGCATGTACTATGGTGATCCAGTCCTGGCTTTAAGAGAAACATAGTTTTGCACATACCAGCAGCTAACTGTTATTTGTTCAGTGACACAGCGGTGTTAGTCTGGAAGATCAGTACGCAAAGGGATTTTGGTAGCACTTTTGTGACTAACTCTGTGAAAGGTTGTAGTATAAGCTTTCGTAGACCTGATCTGTTTCTTCAGATGCAAATATAACCTTCTTGTTTCTCTCTTTTTGTGTGAAAACTGGGGAGGAAGAGATTTGTAAGCTGAGACTCCACACAGCTCATGAATGTACTGAAAAACCATGGTTTGCTTTTAATATCAGAATCAGAACTCTAGCTAAAACAGCTAAGTGGTTAAACAAATCCTTCAGATGTAGAGTCAAAGCACAAGATGTCCATTTTCCCCAGGTCCTCTTAGCAATATATTTCATCAAAGGGAAAAAAAAAAGATTGACTTACCCCTAGGTAGAGGCTGAAGTTCATGCAAAGGACTTTCAGAGAGCTATGCAGATATATTTTCTTCCTAGGTAAAGATGGTAGCCAGCCAGAAATACTGGGTTAGCATAGCTTCTCCAGCACAAATGAGTATGATCTACAGGACTGCTTCACAAAGTGGTGGTGCACAGACAAGAACCAGTCTGCAAGACACTGGCTGTTGGCCTGTGGTGAGTTCTGGGAAACATAGAGTTGTTGCCAATGGGCAAAAATATAGTACCAATCCCTGGCACACTAGGGCAAAACAGCTACCGGTACTAGTCTGCCACCACCAATCGCTTGAGAAGCACTGATAAAATCCACCTTCTTACCCTTCCCCAGTCATAGTTGTGTTGGATGGAGCAGAGTGCAACTTTTAGGAGTACCAGTGAAGATGAAAGAAGCTCCAAAGAGTTGTTGCTTCGCTTAGTCATAACACTTCTGCCATCCAAAAATAGGCCACCCAGAGGCCTTTGGGGTAATTGGGGGGGAGGTCTTAGAGAGTCACAAAGAGAAACGCTATAAAGCTTTCTGAAAGGTTGGATTGTGTGATAATGAGGAGTCCTCCCATTATCAGAACCTTATTCCCAAACAACAAAGGGTTAAATGCAGAAGAAGGTACAGTTTAATGAGGCTCAGCAAGATAGCAATTGTCCAATTAGATAACCAGTTGCAAACCTTTGAGATGCTTCAGAACAGAGGTTATAAAAATCTTGAAGTAACAAGAGGTTATTCACTCTAAGCAGACTCTAAGGGAGCTTTAACAAAGGAACACCTGGAGCAAGGGGTTCTGGGTTGAGAAGACTGTGGAAACTGGACAACAGAGTCCAGACTCTCAGCTACCCGATGAACATCAAGGTGGCCCTGGTGGTGCACTAGTTAAATGCCTGTACTGCAAGCCACAAGGTTGTGAGTTTGATCCCAGGGCCCCCAAGGTCCACTCAGCCTTGCATCCTTCCATAGGTCATTAAAATGAGTACCCAGCTTGTTGGGGGCAATCAGCTTACACATTGTAAACTGCTTAGGGAGTGCTTAGTTCACTGATAAGTGGTATAGAAATGTATTTGCTATTGCTACTTGTTAAGGACTACAAATCCCATCTGAGCTCCTTTACCTCAAGGAAGATGTCATTCATGCAGAGATATCAGTTTGCTATGAAAATTCCTTACTTAGGTCTAAAACACACTGCAGAAATCATCCAGTTTGAGTCGGCTTTAACTGTCCTAGCTCAGTGCTAGGGAATTTTGGGAACTGTAGTTTGTGAGACATTTAGCCTTCTCTGTCAGAGAGATCTGCTGCCACAATAAACTACAGTTCCCAAGATTCCCTAGCACTGAGCCAGGGCAGTTGAAGTGGTCTCAAACTGGGTTATTTCTGCAGTGTGTTTTGGACCTTAGAATGAAACCTTTTTTTCTTTTAAAAGAACTGTACCTCTCTCATGCTCCTCTTTCACATGCCTGGACCCAGGCTAACCTTTTCTCAAGGTTGAGGAAGGAATTTTCTGAATTGCAGAACAGAGGAGTAGGTGAAAAAAGGGCACTTCATAGCAAAACTCTGTGGTAAAATGAATGACCACACTTCTTTGAAAGCTGCTTGTGAGTTACAAAGGGATGTTGTACCACTGAAAAACAAAAGCCACCCTTCTCTTAAAATGCAACAAACTAGAAGTATCAAATGGGATTTTCAAATGTTTGCCCTTCTAAAATGTTGATTACTTTTTTATTTTGCCTGACTGAAACATCTGTTATCATATATATGTCATCATCATCAGTATTAGTTTACAGAAACGGGAAATAGCCCCTTACCTTGCTGTGGTAGAGTGTTGTCAGCTCAGTGTCAAGCATAATTTGATGATGGAGTTCATGGTGATAAAGCGTATTTATGAGAGTTATCAATGGTTTCCTGTTGCTAGTTAAGAACAAACCTGCTGCCACTGGGTGTCACAGGGTGCAAGTCATCGACTAGATCTAGTTTCTCTTAAGTAGAACAGGATAACTCTGGGTGTCTGTCTCTCTCTTAGTCTCTGTGTAAAACCACACACACACACACACACACACACACACACACAATCATATACAAAAGTATATGCCAGGTACAGATACCCCACAGTTTCATCAATATAAAACAGATTGTTAAGAGAATAAGAAAAGTTCCTAATCTAAAAGCAGATCAAGTTCCTAATTTGATAATATCTCCAATCATTGGGGATCTTGTTGACAGCTGATCTTGATCTTGGATTTTCCTATTCTAAGACTATAACAAGACTGATCTGATGCATACATACTTGGAAGCAGGATCCATGTAGTTTATTTAGTAGACGCCCCTGAGAAGGTGGGTGAAGGGCTGCACAGCAGGACAACTTTGGTTTGGATGAACAAGTCATTATTGGTTTTATGACTGGAGAACGGGTGTCCCAGTTGTGAAATCTATTCACTGAAAGTAGATACAAGCACAGTTATTCTGACAGTCTAATCCTTTCTTAGGGCCTCAGCAGACGGCTTAAAAAGCCGTCCTCGGCACAGGGAAGGGGAGGGGCAGCCGCACACTCGGCGCCCCCTCCCCCTCCCGAGGTCGTCCTCGGAGCTGCCAGCCCTCCGCACGGCCGGCGCTCCGAGGAGGACCTCCCGCTGCAGCGTCCGGACACGCTGTGGCGGAAGGGTCGCCGAAAGTGCGCCTCAACATTTTGAGGTGCACTTTCAGCGACATGTGAAAGGAGCGCTATTTTAGCGCTCCTTTCCAGGGGCGCCGACAGTGCGCCACTGGATCGAGGCATGGGGATGCCTCGGTCCCGTGGCGCACCTTCCCAGGGCGGCCCACAGCCACCCGTTTGCTTAGG
Source organism: Phrynosoma platyrhinos (assembly GCA_020142125.1). Taxonomy (NCBI): domain Eukaryota; kingdom Metazoa; phylum Chordata; class Lepidosauria; order Squamata; family Phrynosomatidae; genus Phrynosoma; species Phrynosoma platyrhinos. Next base: position 70,872,157 of record CM034710.1, on the reverse strand, counting down.
CCCTTTGTTTCCTCAAAAGTTAGTCTCCATGTATTCTGTGGAGCTCACTCCCAAATAAGCATGAAATGCCAGTCATAACAATGTGTCAGGGTGATATTTTGCCACCAGTAGAAGTACAGTAGAAATACAATTTGGGAATCACATTAGACAGATGAGCCAAAAGCATAAAAAATTCCAAGATGGGAAGACAAAAATTCCAAGATGGGTAAACAATTCAAAATGCAAACACTATCTGAAGCAGTACCACACATTATAGGAACATGGAATGTGAGAAGCGTGAGCCAGGGTAAGCTAGACATAGTAAAAAAAGAAATGGAATGCCTGAACATACAAGTACTGAGGGTAAACAAGCTAAGATGGAGAGAAGTGGGTCACTTTGACTCAGGCAACCACACAGTGTTCTACTCAGGAAATGAAAAGACACGAAGAAACGGGGTAGTCTTCATACTAAGGAGAGATGTGGCAAAAGTAGTCCAAGGATACAATGCAGAACCGGACTGAATCATCTGAATAAGGTTCCATGGAAAATCTATAACTACCACCATAATTCAAGTATACACACCAACCACAGAGGCAGAGAAGGAAGAAACAGAGATTCTGTAAAGGAGTCCAGGAAGAAATTGACAACACAACAATACAGGATGTCAAGCTGGTCATATGAGACTGGAATGGCAAAGTGGGAAGCAAAGAAGAATCAAAAATAGTAGGCAGATTCAGATTAAGCAAAAGAAATGAAGCAGGTGAGCATCTGATAGACTTGAGCATCTGATAGACTTTTGTGAGGCCAACAACCTATTCATTGCAAACACCTTTTTCAAACAACCAGAAAGAAGGCTACACATGGACATCACCAGACAGCTAACACCAAAATCAAATTTATTATATAATGGGAAGCAAAAGATGGAGAAGCTCCATTCTGGTGGCCAAGACTAGACCAGGTTCTGACTGTGGTACAGATAGCAAATTATTGATATCAAACATAAGAGTAAAGCTGCAGAAGTAGTCAAAATCAGTTATTATACCAAAATACGATCTGAACAATATCTCAACAGAATATAAGAAACTGATTTGCACTATTAAGCATAATCGTCTGTGAACCAGAAGAACTGTGGTTAGAAGCCAGGGGTATAATAAAAGAGAAATGCAGAGAGACACTTTCAGGTGCCAAGAAGAAAAAAGGGATGACACATGAAACATTCGAAACAGTAAAGGAAAGAAGAGAGGCAAAACAAAAGGGAGACAGGAATAATAATAATACAATGGCTAATGGAGCGCACCAGGGAATTCCAAAAGAAAACCAGCATGTGCTTTATAGACTATAGCAAAGCCTTTGACTGCATAGATCAATAAAGGCTATGGAAATCCCTTAAACTAAGACATGGGAGTGCCACAACATCTGATACACCTGATGAGGAATCTGTGCCTAGGACAAGAGGCTACTTTTAGAACACAGAGAAACAGAATGGTTCTTGATTGGCAAAGAGGTCAGGCAAGGCTGCATTCTTTCACCCCATCTGTTCAATTTATATGCAGAAAATATTATATGGAAAACAGGCTGGGACACAGAAGGAGAAGGAGTTAAAATAGGAGAAAGGAATATTGGTAATCAAATTTCTTCTTCGTGGTCTCTGTGAATCACACAAATGGGTTTTATCTGCGCATGCGCAGCCAGCTCGGAACCTTCTGGAATCACTAGGCAGAAGTTGGATTGCAACTTGTTGGTGGTAGCTCCGCCCACCTCTATATAGGCCCCGCGTTCCCGCTCGCTCCTCAGTTCCTTTCGTCCGCCGCTTTTGCAGCCAGCAAGGAACCTCGCTACTAGGCAGTTTACTCGTTTAATGGTTTTTGACCATGTTTATTGGACTTGACTATTCTACTGGATTGCGACTTTATTCTGTTCATTGGGCTATTCACTGCAACAGTCGATTTGACTTGGACTGTTAACGACTTCGACTTCGCTTCACGTTTTGGATTCGACGACCATGGCGTCTTTCAAACATTGCATCTCTTGCAATTCTAAATTTCCGACTTCGGACCAACATGAGGAATGTGTCTTTTGCCTTGGAGACACCCACAATCCCAAAACCTGTAAGCTGTGCAGGAAAATGACCCGTCAAGCGCTGAAAAATAGAATGGTCAGGCTGAGGGTGGCTTTGTGGGAGAAGGCCTTGCAAGCTGAGGAACCAGCTGCGGCCTTGGCTTCGGTAGCCATTTCCAAACCTTCCTCGAACTCCCCTCAACAAAGGGTAAGGTCCAGGGAGAGATCTAAGAGAGAGCATGAGCCCTGAGCAAAGGGTTAGGAAAAGGTCTTCCAATCGCAAGCACTTGGAGACCAGCGAGGAGTCTTCTCTATCTTCCAAGAAGGCCCGCTCTGTGTCCCCTGCTCGTTCCCTTGAAGGGGAGCAGTCTACACCTCCCAGGAGGCACTCAAGATCTGGGGGGAAATCCAAAACCCCGCTGTCGTCCCATTCCGCTCTTCCACCGTCCATAGCACCTGTTTCGACTCCTACCTGCCCGTCGTGTTCGAAACCCTCCACTTCAAGGGTCTGTGTCGATACTGAATCTGAAGCCGAGATGCAACAACCTCCGGCTGCGACTCCATGCTCTGTACCACCTCCTGTTATTTCTCCATCTCTGGCCCGTAGAAGCTCCGGGTCCGACGACAGACCGTCTCCTCATTCTGATACTGGACGGAGACAGTACCAACCTGTGACCGAACCAACCTCGGATCCGTGGATCCTGAAATATCCTCAACTTGTGTACCATGAGGACTCCAACAGTTATCTCTTGCCTGTTCAACCAGACCAGCTACACTACATGGAAGAACAGAGACGTTCCCCCATTAATGTGGAGTGGAGTAAGCCCCCATTGAACTATATGAGTCTTACTTCTAGGTATAACATGCATATGTTTTGACAGGTGTAATCGTTAGCAGTCATCTTTTAATAGTGACATGCACATCACACTTGGAAGCAGGAAAGAAATACAGTAGGCCCTGGTTCCTTTTGTTGCATGCACAAATTCTTATATAGGTATACACTAATTCTTATATAGTGTTATGGGGCATCCCTAAGTTACATCTGTTTCAGTGGAACCTAGGCCAGACTAGACACGTTGTGGGTTGTTCTGTCAGCAAGGTATTATGTGAGTTTCAGCTGTAAGACGACCAGAGTTACAGCTCTGTAGTAAGCCCACAAGTCAATGGGACTTACTCTTTAAGTAACTTGGTATAGGATTGTAGTCTTAGCCATAGTTCTAACTTACAACACACCCTTTATGTCATGAATGCAAAAGGAAACCATATAAATGTGTAGGGAAGATATAATGTGGAGTATGTAAGGATAAAATTTCAGTGGAAGATTCAAAGAGAGGAAGAACACCACATATTCCCTTTTTGCGTACCTTTTAATCACATATGATCTAGTAGAGATGTTTCTTTTCTGTTCTTCCCTTTGACATGTGACTATGCAGACATACATGGTGGAGTTGGAGTACCTAGAGGGCTCTTTTAAATTGACTAAGGAGTGGGGAAAGCCCACCTTTTACCCATTTGTAGCAAGGGAGTAGTGACAACAAGCTAACCAAGAGGCTGGGTTTTGAGGGGAGTGTCAATGATGCTTTGGAAGACTTGTCTCTAAAATATGTGCAGAGTGAAGGTAGGGAATGAAGACTGTAATTTTGGATTACACCAAGAGGAGGAAAGGCCTACCCTTTTACCCATTAGTCGCTGAAGGGCTCCCTGAAACCCACTCAACTAGAGTGGGCAAATTTTGTGGGTCAAGGGGCTGCATTGTACCCTGAACCCACCCCGACTGCTGGATTTGCTGCAACAGTGGTGGCAACCAAAACAACAGCAACTTTAACTAGTTCTAATCTGCACTGCAGAAATTATGCAGTTTGATGCTGCTTTAACTGCCATGGTCCATGCTATGGAATTCTTGGATTTCTAGTTTTGTGAGGCATTCAACCGTTTCTGTCAGAGAGCTCTGGTCCCACACAAGCTACAAATCCCAGGATTTTCAAGCCTGCTCAATGTTTTTTGCATTGTATAATGTTTAAAGTTGAACAGATAGGGTGAAAGGATGCAGTTAAAGCAGTGTGAAGTTGCATTATTTCTGTAGTGCAGATTAGACCTAGGACCAAGGTGCACAGCTAGCATGCATCTTCATTTAAGGCTAAATTATGCTTTTTGGTTCTGGGAGCACCATTCAGCTTGAAAACAAGGTTCTCCACACATACCATTTCAAGGTAGAATTGTAGTTTTTAGTCAGTGCTGCAAAAATTAAACAGTGTTAGAGGGAGGCTAGGTAGCTCAACCTTCTAAAAAGGGGGAAAGAGAGGGGAGCATATACAGCCTACAGGTAGCATTTTGCCACCCCAGCACTCAGTGCCTGAACCAGCAATATGGCCATCCTGTTCCTCTGAGGACTGCATAGTTCTGTACCGTGTAGGAATATAAAAATACATTGTAAGGAACCTTTCTCATTATGTAATGTGAGGTGAATGAGCAGTTTGTTGTTGTTAACTGCCTTCGCGTCGATTTTGACCCATGGCGACAATGAGACATCTCCAGCCCCCTGTCCTCTACTGCTCTGACCAGCTCCTGCAAACTCATATTTGTGGTCTCTTTAATAAAGTTCATTCATGTAGCATGTGGCCTTCCTCTCTTTTTCTTCCCTCCACTTTTCCTAACATTATTGTCTTTTCCAGTGACACATACCTTCTCATTATGTGTCCGAAATACGACAGTCTAAGTCTTGTCATCTTGGCTTCTAGGGGTACCTCTGGCTTGATCTGCTCTAGGACCCATTTGTTGGTCCTTTTGTCTGTCCATGGAATCCTCTGCACTCCTCTCCAGCACCACATTATCTCAAATGTGTTGGTTTTCCTCCTTTCTTCTTTCTTGACTGTCCAGCGCTCACATCCATACATGGTAATAGGGAATACTATGGCTTGTATGATTGTAACTTTTGTGCTGAGTTGTATGTCTTTGCATTTTAGGATCTTTTCTAGTTCTTTCATAGCCTCCTTCCCTATTCTTAATCTCCTGATTTCCTGGCTGCAGTCCCCATTCCAATCAGTGTTTGATCCCAGATATGAGAACTCTTTTACTATTTCTATATCCTCATTATCTAGTTTGAATGTGTGCAAGTTTTCTGTGGTCATTATTTTTGTTTTCTTTATGGTCAGCAGTAAGCCTGCCTTTGCACTTTCTTCTTTGATCTTCCTTAGTAGTAGTTCCAGGTCTGTGAGGTTTTCTGCTGGTATTATGGTGTCGTCAGCACACCTCAGATTGTTGATATTTCTTCCTCCTATTTTCACTCCTCCCTCTTGCATGTCCAAGCCTGCTTTCCTTACAATATGTTCTGCATATAAATTGAATAGGTAGGGTGGTGAGCAGTATCCTCTGGAAAACTATTTATAACCCTCTAATATTTGGTCCCATTGTTCATATAATGTTCACATTAGGAACTTTTCTGTCTCAGAAGTTCAAGAAGTTTAACATTATTTCTCTTGGCCAGGAGGAGGGAAGGAACCAGACTTCTGTGTTTAGAAGGATGAATGATTAGTCACTTGTTTCACTGCTGCAAATTGTTAGTTCCCCTGCAGTGGTAATCCCCTGTTTGGATTGTACCACTTCCATGTCCAAGAAGGGATTCAAATGCCTAAATGTTCCTTCACACAGTGAGTTTTCCCAAGATATAGTGGGGGAAAACAGTTCAGTTATGCAAGCCTCTTGCAAATATCTGATGAAATACAGCACAGACATAGGTTTACCACTGCAGTGAAAATTACGCTCCAGATCAGGGGTAGGCAACCTTTCCCCTTTAAGGGCCAAGGGACTTCAGCTCCCAGAATCCCAGGAGCTATTGGCCAACTTGGGACTATTGGCCAACATGGCTGAGGCTTCTGGGAGCTGAAGTCCCTCGGCCCTTAAAGGGGAAAGGTTGCCTACCCCTGCTCCAGATTGACTACAGTGCTGACCCATTTTTTGTTAGTGAGCTACTTTCTTTTTTAAATGTCAAAGACATAGATCTTTCCAATGATAAAATATACTGAAGTTTTGGGTTTTCTTAAAACCTGCAAAACCACACAAAAGATTAATATTGTTACCTGATCTTTTCAATTGGTTAATCCTAACATTTGCAGCGGCAGCTAGTTTTAGCAAAGATATGCACAAAATGTGTCAGAATGACAGAAAAGTATTCAGATAGCTAGAAAAATCTTTCTCAGTTTTCATTTCTCCAAAGCTTGGTCAATAAGGACAAGTGCTTGCTGAGTCATCACATAGGATCAAGTTAATGCAGGATTGGTGACAAATGTTCAAATAGTGATTTCAGCTATGTTTCAACTGGCAAATGTTATTAATTGTTTTTATTTATTCAAAGATATAGCCATGTTAGTCTGTAGAATCAGTATGCAGAGAGATCTCGTAGCACCTTTGAGACTAACTGAAAGAAATAAGTTGGCAGCATGAGTTTTCATAGACTAAAGTCTACTTCTTCAGATGCATCTGGTGGAGTGGAATCCAGGGACAGACATATATATGCCATGGTATGTGAGAATGTCAATTCAAATTCAGGATCTTTTGTGTATGGAAATGAAGTGGTGGGTCCAGTTTTAACTATGCTTGTTTATGAACAAAGGCTTTAGGAACTAGCAGTAGCGTCATTGGGGAGGTGCAGGGGGTGCAGACCACATGGAGTGACACCCCGGAAAGGGGTGATACCCAGTCAGCCCCCCACCCTGCCGGCACTAATTGGGCCTGCACAGATGCCACTACAGACCACAGAGGCAGTCTTGGGCCCAGGCAGGTGGCAGAAGGCTCTTTTTCGGCCACTCCACCACTTGCCAGGGCCTCGTGGGGTGTTCTTGGGCCTGGGCAGGCAGCGGGCAGCTCTTTTTCGAGCCCCCTGCTACTTCCCAGGGCCTCAGGGGGTTGTCTCCAGGCCTCAGAGGAGGGGTCTCCAGCCTGGGTAGGCAGCCATTTCCACATGACCCTCCCCTGGGAGTCCTGCCCAGATGCCACGCACCCAGGAAGCCCCGCCTCCCCACACTGGGTGACACCCTGGGTGGGTACACCACTGGGAACTAGCTTTTGCTTGTGGAAATGAAGTGGCAAGTCCAGTTTGGCATTGGAAACTAGCCTGTAGATGAAGAGAATAGATGAGTGTAGGACGTCCCCAAGAGGCTGGGGTCAGATAGTGTTGAAATGTGTGTAATGTAGGAAGCCATTGTCTTTGTTCAATTCATTGCTGAGAGACTGTAGTCTGTAGATGAACTCCAGTTCTTCTGATTCTCTTTCCAGTCTGCCTTTGTAGTTCTTTTGTTCATGGACTGCTGTTCTGAGGTCTGAGATGGAATGCCCAGGGAGATTGAAATGTTCTGCCGCTGGTCCATTGGGAATACACAAAAACTAGCGGCAGAACATTTCAATCTCCCTGGGCATTCCATCTCAAACCTCAGAATAGCAGCCAGTCCCCTGGGTTGGAGGACAGAGCTATGTACACCACCATGGACTCAAGAGCAGCAGGGTCAGGGTCTCAAACCTCTGATATTTTTCCCTTTGAACACATGAAGGGCACTTCTAAGTACACATCGTGCTTGTAAGATGAAATGATATGGGATGGGCAATTTGTCCTTCCCTTGCAAGTACATGCAGAAATTAATATTAACCTGCCTGCCAATGTTAAGCCACCTTAGAAACACTTTTAGGATCCTTGTGTACCACATGGCTTATCTTACAACTCCTAGATAGTATGGTGCCCAGGGTTGAGGTAAGCATCAACTTCCAGTCCAATTCACTACTGCACTAAGAATGAGGCAGGACATTATCTTATGCCTTGCCTGTCGCAAAATGCTTTGGGCCAGCCCCGCTGCCTGGTGGTTTTTGAATAACATAAGAGTGGAGTGGATCATGTTCACAGGTGAAAGAAGGAAGGAGGTCTATCTCTTGTTAGAACCAGGAAAACTAGTTTCTCAGTCTTTCCTTAATTCTTTATTAGTAATTTGAATGAAGGTATATTTTGTGCACAGACAAAATGAATGAGCTGTGGAGGCAGATACTTTCTGTGGTACTGTGTAAACAATGATGGGGAGATACACATCCCCAGAGTCTTGGACATGGTGGGGACTTGCTACAGAGTCACCAATGTTTGCAGTTTCTCATTTTATTTCTGCAGCATGTTTGAAGATGTTTGGTCCCTTTTATTTCACACTCTGTGGATTGGTCCAGAGTACAGATGGATGAATCTGTCAGTTTTGTTTACTCTCATATTCAATTTTTATAAACCTTTGAGGTTTTTTAATCCTGTTTATGAAGAAATTTGCAACTTTACAAAAAAAAAATTAATCCAACTCAATATTCCTCTAGCTGCACCAGTCACATTGCATTGGTACACTTAATCAAATTTATTTGCATCAAGCTAATAAATAGCCTTTGCAATTTTAAGGAGTACAGTGCATACCGTAGATATGGCTGTCATAAAATACTGATTACATCATAATAGGATCCTAAAGACAGTCAGCCCTCCTTATCCACAGATTTTTTTTTATCCACAGATTCAAGCATCCATGGTTTGAAAATATTTTTTAAAAAGTATAAATTCCCAAAGCAAACCTTGATTTTGCTATTTTTCATATAAGGGACACCATTTTAGTATGCCATTGTATTTAATGGGACTTGAACATCCACAGATTTGGTTATCCACGGGGGGGTCCTGGAACCAAACTCCAACAGATAACAAGGACCCACTAATACATAACTAATAACTAATACTAATACATAACTAATGCTAATACATAATACTAAAAATCATATATGTAAAATATATATCTGTTACTAAAACCAGGAAGTCTTAGCAGCACATAAAATCATTGAATTTGTATTAAAATGAAATTGTACAATTTAAAACTCATGACTTGGCTATATCCCTATTTTTATCGCAGTTTAAGTATAGGTCTTTACAACATTTTATCTATAACATTTGTACGGCATTTTTGCTCCAATGAGTTCATGGAGGGCTGTCTTCTTTCCCACATTATCTTCACAACCTTCTGAGGTAGACCAGGCTGAGTGAATGATCAACCCAAAGTCATCTAGGGACTTTCTTAGCTCAGTGGGCAGTGGAATTCAAATCTTCCAAGTCCCCGTACAACATTCTAACCACTATGGGACCATTCAGGTTCCATAGTGTTTTTTTAGCAGAATGATGCAAATAACCCCACTTGTGCATTCCAATGTTTATTATTCACACTATGGAACCACATCTCTGCGCATCTCTGCAAGTTCTGTTGCTCACACGTGGCAGCACTCAAATAAAGACGGAGTCAGTGATGCCAATGTATTCAAAATGTGTTCAAGACATGCAGATTTTAATCCCAGGTCTATTCACATCAAATATTCACACTGCTGACAATGCAAATCTTTTTTTTAAACTCAAGAAAAAAGCCAGGTTAAGTGTGGGGTTTTTTTTTGGCAGAACCCTTCCCCCAACTTAATTGGGTACATTCAGGATGCATGTAAACAATGGAGATTCAACCCAGATTCATCCTAGATTATTTTCACTGTCTGAATAACCCCCAAAGCACACTGGCTTTCCTTGTGAAATAGACTGATTCCCTGCCATGTAACTGTTAATGATGTCATAAAAAGAAAGAAGGAACAATCCTAATTCAGACCCAGGTAGGCTGCATCTACACTGCAGAAGTAATCCGTTTGATAATCCATAGCCTAATGCTGTGTTATTCTGGGAATTATAGTTTATTGTGATACCCGAGCTCTCTGAGATAGACGGCTAAACAGCTCACAAAACTGCAATCTCAGAATTTCATAGAACTGAGGCATGGTAGTTAACATGGATTATTTCAAACTGGATTATTTCCTCAGTGTGGATGCAACCATAGTCAGCTGAACTCACAAAAATTCAAAGCCAGACTTTTCAGAGCCAAACAATACCTCAGTGATCTACTGCCATCTAGTGTTATGTAACTAACCTCTTTCTGAAATAAAATTAGCAACAAAAATTAATTGAAGTTGCTAGTGTCTTTACAAACTTGGAAGCTTTCTAAAAGGTCCTACTACCACCTTAGAGACAGCATGCAAACATGTTAAACAACCAAATAAGCTAGTACAGTGAGGCTATATCAGCTCTTTGATACACACTGTCCCCTTTCTCTGAAATTGCTGTGATTTGCTCACATAATATGCATTGTTAGCCCATTGTGTTCCAGTGTTTTCAGAATAATTCTACCCTGTTTTTAACCAGACATGTTGTGACGTATGTGTGTGTGGTAAAATAGATAACAGCAACATTTTTCTGTGGGACAGGCAAAAGTATTTAGGCTTTTGAACATTCCTGTGCCTTTAAATTGATCACTTTTGTTGTTCAGCCTGTTTTATTGCTTTCTGTTGACCCAGTCTGGGAAAAATCCTGATTTTTGAATAGTTTATCACCATTGTCCTAATGTCTATTTCTTTTCCCTCCAGTGGTGGAAGGTTTTGCAGCTTTTCCTTTCCCTTTCTTTCTTTTTCATGGTGAAATGACTTTAAAAAAATACACACACACACAAAGAGAAATAAACAAACCAGTATGTACCACATCGTGTGTGTACATATATATACACATACATTTTTTAAAAGTCTGTCTTTAAGGCAGCAGTCCTATACTCATAGACCAGGAGCTGTACCTCACTAGTCTCAATCAAACCTACTTTTCTATAAGCATGTATAGGAGGAATATGCTATAAGCATATTAACCTGCCTCCCTATGAAATTGTCCAGGTTGGTGTAAATAATTCATAAAATTCAGCTTAATATCTAAGAATATTTCTTGCCATTGTCATAGCTGGATGCCTGTTAGAGTCATAATATGAATAGAAAACAGAGCTAACCCTTGCTGTGGAATACTTTCCCTAGCGAGGACCTGCTTGCCTTCCGCCACACCTGACATTTTGCTTGGATGGTGTAAACATGGCTCTTTTGCAGGACTTTTTGCTAAATGGTGCAATTTCCAGACCTTGTTGCTGATATATCAAGATACTGTCATTTATTTGGTTTATTAAGTAGTAGTAGTAGTAGTAGTATTCAAAGGGATCTTGTAGCACCTCTCAGACTAACTAAAAGAAAAATGTTAGTAGCATAACCATTCATCAGACTGTTTTTTTTTAATTTGTTCTTAGAATAAAGTAGATATTAGGGATGGTTGGGAGTATATAATAGTCCACCCCCATCTGCAGTTTCACTTTCTGCAGTTTCAGTTACTCATGGTCAGCTACAGTCTGAAAATATAATGTAGTTCCCTCTTTTCCACAGTTTGGCTATCTGTGATTTCAATTACCCGTGGTCAGTCATGGTCTGAAAATATTACGGGGTTAGATACTATCTACAGTTTCAGGTATTCACTGGGGGTCATGGAACATAGCTCCTGTGGATGGGGGGGGGGGAGAAATGAAGACATTGCCCCCAAATAAGAATTCTGTCCCTGCAATGAAATTTGAGCAAGACACTGAAAATTGTTCACACTTAGAACTCTTATTTTTGCTGTGTTCATATTCCCTTGGAGGCTGTGCCTGTCCCTTTTCTTTGGATAGACTGTATTTCTATTTGTTTCACAAGGTTCCAAAACACACTGCCGAAATAATCCAGTTTGAGACCACTTTAACCGCCCAGGCTCAGTCCTGAGAATCATGGGAATTGTAAAGAGATCTTCTAGCACCTTTGAGACTCACTGAAATAAAGAAGTTGGCAGCATAAGCCTTTGTAGACATCAGTCTTCTTCCTCAGATGCTGCCAACTTCTTTATTTCAAAGGTGGTAGAAGATCTCTCTACATACTGATTCTACAGACTAACACAGCTATATCTGGGAATTATAGTTTATTGTGGCACCAGAGGTCTCTGTCAGAGAAGGGTAAATGTGTCACAAAACTACAGTTCCTAGGTTTCCCTAGCATTAAGCCAGGGCAGTTAAAGCAGTCTCAAACTGTATTATTTCTGCAGTGTGTTTTAGACCAAGATTTATCTTACTATGACACTTGGGAACTGAAGGAAAATGTAATTGGGGGCAGAGTTTTTATTTGTGGGGGCAATGTCTTCATTTTGTCCTCACACACACACCACCCATTTTGGGGATGGGTGAGACTCTTGTAAGTTTGTTTTTTAAAAAAAATAAATGCCCAAATGTTGAAATTCCTATTCAAGATTGAAAGAAGTTGAGATTTTTTTTTAAATTAATATAAGAGACACATAAACTGGCCACTTTGTCTATCCTGGTCCAGGACTTTGAAGTCTTACTTCTTCCCTGTGTATTCAACTATATTGGCGATGAATTAAAGCTGGCAACCTTTTTTTTTTTTTTTTTTTTTTTTTTTTTTTTTTTTTTTTTGAGAGAGAGAGAGAGAGAGAGAGAGAGAATCCGTATCTTTTGCATCTATAAGGCAGCATGGTCCTTCCCATGCTGAGAATAGCTGTGTGTATTGAATTGGCAGAAGGGGAAGAATTTCATTTCAGTTTAGTTTTGAAGATTTTACCAAGAATTTACCAAAATCTCATATTTAGAATACAAATGAATTGACTGCATATATTTCTGCACCCCTCTTAGATTTTTATGGTTTTTAAAATAATCAGTTGCTGGAATATGAGTATCTTCTTTTCTCTTTGTCACAGAAACAGCACATATAATTCCTCAACGTTAGATGAGATTGATGATTTGCAGATGACCCAAGATGCGGAAATATGCTTGCTGAAATCAGGAGAATTGATGTAAGCAAAACCTTTTCTTCAGTCTATAATTTTTAAAGATTAACAGCATAATCATATCCACGCAGAAGCAATTTCCATGGAGTTTAGTGAATTTTACTCCTAGGTGCATGTGCATGAGATTGCCTGCATTTGTGTCATACACAAGTGAACAGGACTCCACTGTGTGCAATTGGTGACAAAACTGGAAACAAAGTGAAGCTGGTATTAGCCAACGCGAGATCAATTTTCCATGTTCATTTTCAGAAGGTTGTAGTACTTGGTACTAACTTGCCCTTTTGTCTACTTGGCAGAGTAAAACAATACAATAAAATTTGAAATATTCAGCTTCTGGGTGTATTAAAAATATTCATTTTTATTGTCTTCTGTATTTGAGGTTTTAACTGATTTGCTTAATCAGTGGCAAGGGGAACTGTAGATCTAAACATTAAAACAGAATAACAAAATCAGTTTCACAAACCAACCATTTTAAGATGAAAGGTGCTATGACCTTTTACAACACAGTACATTTCTACATAGAAGGAAGTTACTTGCTTTGAATGGTTTCCTTCTGCAGTTGAGAGTACAGTCATTCCTCCCGATTTGCAGGGCTCTGTTCTGGATTATCACCCCCGTGCAAATCAGGAAAATCACAAATATCCAAGCCCCATGGATTTCAATGGCAGTGCACACCCGGCACACACCATTTTGTCCCTCTATGCTTGCCGTCCGCAAAGGACTGAGACTGCAGACTCCAAGTCCGCGAACAGGGAGGGACGAGTGTATATAAGATTACACTTACCACATACCGAAGAGTAAGCCTCAGTGACATCAAGTGGATTTACTTCTGAGAAGAAAACATGGATTCCATCTTGGCATGTGATTAATTATGTGCTTGTTTGTTCAGAGATCTGGTCCCAATGAGTTCAGCGAGGCTTATCTCCAGTTGTGAGGATAAGACTGAAACTTTAGAGATCTTTTTTCTTTTTCTTTGAGGCAACACACTGGAATGGTTTAGGGTCGCCAACAGACCAAAAACACCACTTGCACAATTACCTGTGTCAGATTTGAGTCTGTGTGTAGAGCAATTGTTTTAAGTGCAAATTATTTTTTGTCTTTATACTTGTATACATCCATATTGCAAGCATTTGGAAAATACTTGCACCACACAAAGAAATTAGTCTCTGTATAGGAAAAGAGGATCTGTTGATCTCAGTTAAGATGAATCCATCAACACAGAGTACCGTATATACTCAACTATAAGTCAACCTCATGTATAAAAAGTATAAATAAGTTGAGGACAAATTTTGGGGCCAAAATTATGGATTTTTATATGACCCATGGATAAGTCAGGAGTAAAACTTAGGGGCATGTGACAAAGAATCTTAAGGAGAAAACTATGCCAAAGAACTTACAAAAGTCCAGCAGGTATAACTGTTTGTATTCACAGTAAAGGCTGGATGGATGAGAAAATAGAGAAGGATCAGTCTTCCAGGACAGACTACGCACTTGACTTTCACCAGGGGATGACTCCTTTTTAAATAAGAATTAAAGTATAGTGCATTATAGACACATCGATAAGTCGACTCAGGGTTTTGGGGACATATTTTACTAACATTTCTAGACTTATACATGATTATATACAGTAATATACAGTAAGTAAAAGCAGAGCTGGAGTAGGGGGATTATTACAGCTCCCAGGACCCCTTCCCCAGCCAGCATGCACACTGGCTGGGAATTTGTGGGAGTTGTAGTCCAAAAAAAATGGGGGGAGATCTTTTCCGAGCTCCTGCAAAGGAGTGAAGAAATCTTAATGAAAATCAGAGTGTTAAACTGAAAAAACTTTGGCTCCTATAGCTGCTTGGCCACAAAAACCATCTTGGACTAATGGTCATCTTACTAACTAATCTGCCTTAGAGTGTTGTTGTTGTGAGGACAGGAATACTAGAGTTGGGATTACCCCACTTTAAACCCCTTGAAGAAAGTGTGGGATATCAATGAATGATGTAATAAAAGGAATCTCTGTCATAGCACCTCAGAAGGGCAACTTGAATATATATTGTTCTTGGCCATGGGCCACTGCCCACGTCTTATTGTGGGTGAGTGTAAGACACATTAGTTACAATCCCTTTGATTTAAATAGGACTAAAGCAGGGCTGAGTGAGGGGCAGATTGTCCCCCTGATTCCATTGAAGGCCATATGTGCTCTTAATTGTTGCTCCCAAAGCTGCCAATCCCCTCCCTGCCAACACTGCAAAAGATCATAAAGACATGCTGATTTCCTTAAAGAACAAAATTTTTCCTTTGTAATTGAAAAACATGACCCTTCCTGCTTCATTAGTTACCAAGCAGAGTTATACATTCCCAGGAGCTTCTTGGAAGCACTACTTGGTTTGTTAATGAATTGTTTTCTTATTTCATATGAATGCATGTAACATCCATCAAATATTCTATTTATTTTTCTCAGGCTAAAGATGCCACTCACTGTAGAGGAGATTTTTAAGTTTGGAGAAGCTAACAGAGAACTGTTCATTAAATCAAATACTTACAGCACTATTCCTATCACTGCGATAGAAACTGGCCTTACAATAAGCTGGGTATTTTCATCAGATCCAAAGAGCATTTCATTCAGTGTGGTGTACCAAGAATCAGAAGAAGCACCATTGGATCAATGTAAAGTAAGACAACTGGGTCTCAATGTTGTTATTCTTGTCTGCTGAACTAACTTTAACCTTGCCCTTAACTATGTGGGAAACAAAATTCATTTAAATAAGAAGAATAAACTTCTCTTAGCTTTCAAAGTTCCAGAAGCTCTTAGTAGGAAGTGATATTAGGAATCCTGTAATATGTGGTGGTTAGAGTGCTGGACTGGGGCTTGAGAGATCCATGCTCAGGTTACCACTAAGCCATGAAATTTCATTGACCCCATCACTCAGATTCAACCTCGCCAACCTCAGAGGGCTGAAGATTGAGGATAAAGTGGAGAGGAAGAGACCTATGTTAGTGGCATCACTAGGGTTGGTGTCACCCAGTGTGGTAACTCATGGTGTCACCCATCCATTGACCTCTTCCCATACCATACCATACAGAATCCTTAGTAATGATTTTTATAATAATGTTACTCATAAATCATAATTCCCATATATATAATGTAATGAATGTAATGCCAATAGCTGTGACATAAGCAACTAGCAAAATTAAAATTATATCTTTAAATTACAGTATCATACACTTGGCCTAAACCTATTTGCATGTACAGTCCGACTGGCATATCTACAGATTCTTTATCCATGGATTTAAGCATCCATGGCTTGAAAATATTCAAAAAATATACAGATCCCAAAAAGCAAAGCTTGATTTTGCCATTTTATGTAAGGGACACCATTTTACTATGCCATTTTATTTAATGGAACTTGAGCATTCACAGATTTTGGAATCCATGGGGAATCCAGAAAGGAAGGGTAGATACCAAGGGCCCATTGTACATTGTTTCATGTGGTTAAAGTAAAAATTCAGTAATATGCTTTTTAGAATTTTTTTAAAAAATAATTTTTAAAAAATCAAGTTTTTTTTTAATTTAAAATGTATTTTTTTAAAAAAGGAAATCTCTCCTTTCCTTTCTCATTGAGTCTTGCCCTACTCACACCATGTATGTCTTCAGCATTTTAAAGGGATGCAGGTGAACTCCACAGGCCATTTCTGCCTAAAGGCAGTTGTTTGGGAGAGAGTGGTATCACCCCCCCCTTAGGGTATAACCTGTTGCAGTCCATAACCTACACACACACACACCCAGTTACACCCCTGACCCATCTCAGTGAGCTTATGGGAGCTCTTGAGTTTGCTGTTGTTGCTGCTACTGCAGTAATTACTTTACTTTTTGCAAGCCAATTTTTTTCAAAAAGTCCTAGCTAACAATAGTGTGACACAGGTAATTGTGCTTTGCGTAAT
Source organism: Phrynosoma platyrhinos (assembly GCA_020142125.1). NCBI lineage: Eukaryota > Metazoa > Chordata > Lepidosauria > Squamata > Phrynosomatidae > Phrynosoma > Phrynosoma platyrhinos. The sequence continues at coordinate 70,855,472 of CM034710.1, read as the reverse complement.
AAGCTTGTCATGCCTGTTTTGTTTTTTGGGTTTTTTTAAAAAAACTTTCCTTAAAAACAATATTTCAGCTCCCCCTAATTTAGTCAGGAAAACAATCCAGTGCCCAGTGCAATCTCATCTCCCAGGTGTGTTGTATGAAACTGTGTTTAGAAGACCTCTGCTGGTGACCATTTGCCACAGCACTTAAGGGAAGGCCTACTAGATGAACTGGTGAAATGTTATTCAAAGAAAAAAAGTGAAATCACTAGGTATGTCCAAACCCTTGGAAACACTTGAAGAAGCTCATTGGATCCTGGGTTGGTGTGCTGGTTCCTGCTATTGATGGTCAGTGCAATCCTATGCATATTTATTCAGATGGTTCCACTGGGGCTTCCTCCAGTTAAGTCCACACAGGAGCTCAGCCTCCATGTCCCTGAGACTAAAGAAAGGCTTGAAGCAGATCTGAAAAGCCTGAGGCCTTCCAAATGTTGATGAACTACCCCAACATCCCTCACCATTGGTGGGCTGAAAAAGGCTAACTGGTATTGAATGGCTTCTGAAGATTCACAGGTTCCTTTCCCCTGCCTCTGGGATTCTGCTTGTTCACCTGTGCTGTGCACACGATATGGGTCAAAAAAAGTGATAGCATGAACATCTCTGTCTTTGCTGATTCTACTTTTACTGCTATACTGTTCATCCCTTTCTCAGTGGTAATTTAGGAAGCTTGGGTCTGCTGGGTCAGTTTTTAAAAAAAGTTATTTTTTTGGATCACATCTCCGAATGTCCCCCAGCCCATCCAGAAGAAAAGGAGGAAGCCAGGAAATAACAAAGATGGCATGTTTGCTAGTGGGCCTGAGAGAAGCCATTAAAAAAAAAGCAAAGTATTACAGTATTAAAACAAATCACACAATAAAAGAATAACAGGCAATTTAAAAAGATAAAAGCTTTCAAAAATCAGTTGTTAAAACATTACATCCTCCCCTAGCCCGTTCTTTTAAAACTTTCTGTTTTAAAAGCTTGTCTGAATATAAAGGTTTTAACCTGCCGACAGAAAGACAACAAGCGGGGGTGGGGGGGGGATGCTGGCCTCCCTGGGGAGGGAGGTCCAGGGACTGCCACCAAGAAGGCCCTTTCTTGGGTCTTCACCAACCGTGCTTGCAATGGTGGTGGGATTAAGAGAAGGGCCTCTCCTCAGGATCTCAGAGACCAGACCATCTCTTACAGGGAGATACAGGGCCGATGCAGACTGGCACTATAGGCTGGCTTGGGGTTGAGTTGGGGCAGGGCAACCACACACTAGCCATCCCGACTCTGCCCCAACTCTGCCCCAATGCCGTGCACTCGTCTGTGCGGCATCAGGGCGCCCTTTTGGTGCAGTGTGTGCACACGCTGTGCCAGAAGGGTGTGAAAGAGCCGTGGTGGCAGCTCTAAGGGAGGCATATGCCACTCTTTTGGGGGTGACAAAAAGGAGGATTGGGGCCACGGCTTGTGGTTGCCGTGACCCCGATCTGCTGCTCCCAGGGTCAGCCCAGAGCCACCCCGAACAGGCCATCTGTATCGGCCCACAGTCTGCCAAATAGACTGGAACTGAGCCATATCGGACTTTGCAGATTATAACCAGCACATGTTGTTTCTCATTGGGTTAAAAGGTGGCCACTTTAGTTCAGCAGATAGTGGTAATATTCTTGCAGGAAGAAATGTATTCACATTTTGTTCTTTTGTATCTTGCAGGTTCTCATTCCTATGACTCGCTGCAACTCTCATAAGGAAACTATACGTGGGAAGGTGAAAGTCAGAAATGCTGGGATATACATCCTGATATTTGACAACACTTTCTCAAGGTTGGTGTATCTGGAGTGGGTGGGAAAGGATGCTCATATACAAAAGACAGATGGAAGTCCCTCTATCAGAATTCCCAATTTTACACTTGGCCACCTTAGTATGAAGTGAAAGAAGTAAAATTGTAACCCTTGTGGAATATGCTGTCATGTCTGAACAGATGGTTTAAAACCTATTCTTCCTGAAGTTTTGCATCCTGAGATTTGGTACAGCTTTGTTTTTTCTCTCACAAAAAGGTCCTATATTAAACTTGTAACTTAGGGGGGTTGCAGACTGCCAGAAATAGTGCAAATTGAGT
>CM034710.1:70833057-70853256 GCA_020142125.1 Phrynosoma platyrhinos | reverse complement strand
CATTTCCACTTTATTATCGCTTTTTGACCCACGTGTGATAACGTCCCTAAGCACATTTTGTTGTTACGAGCCTTCAAGTTAACTCCAACTTATAGCAACCTTATCGTAGGGTTTTCTTGGCAGGATTTATTCAGAGGAAGTTTGCCATTACTTTTCTCTGAATATAACTTAAAGCACCAGGTATTCCCTGGAAGTTTCCCTTCCAGATGCTAGCAAAATGCGACCCTACTTAGCTTCTGAGATCAGGCAAGCTCAAGTGTGTTCAGAAAATTTAGATTTTCATTAATTGCTCTTGATGTTTTAACAGCAGCTGTTCAGAAATCTCATACATGTCTTTGAAGGAACAGTTGTGCTCAGAGTTTGGAAAAGTTATGTTTGGACTGTGGCTCCCAAGTATCCTCCAACCAGAATGGCCCTTGGGGGATTCTGGGAATGATAGTACAAAAACAATGTTTCCTAACTTGGGTCTAAGCTATATCAGGGACTGCCTTCTCCCATACAATCCTCCCCGCGCTCTCCGATCCTCTGGGAGGAACCTGCTGCAGCTTCAAAAAACCAGGCTTGCAGGGACCTCCCAGAGGGCTTTCTCTGTTGTCGCCCCCAGACTCTGGAATGGCCTGCCGGATGAGATCCATCAATTAACATCTCTGGATAGCTTTAAAAGGGCTGTCAAGACAGATCTCTTCCGGCAGGCCTTTCCAGATTAAATTACCCGGCCTTGAGACTTGAGACCTTGAGACTTGCAACTGACTGTTCTCTAAAATATTTGATAAATTCCCTTTCGCAGGGTAATTAATTGGTTGGTATGAATTTTTTTAAATAATTTAGTTGTATTCTGTTTTAAACTTGATTTGATTTAATTGTTTTTTAAAGGGGGGAGGGGGGAATGCTGTGTTTTAGACTGTATTCTTTGTATATTGTATTTTATTATGTTCACCGCCCGGATTAGTTCGCCATAGGGCGGTATACAAATAAAAATTATTATTATTATTATTAACTCTTTGTATCCCAAAGATCAGTAAATCAAGTAACTAAATAAATACACTTATACTTGGAAATAAAATATTTTGAAGTTAACAAGATTTATTTTTAAGCATACAAATGATCTTGTTTGAATGCTAATATTACTAATAGAGAGGCAGTGAATTGTAATAGTTCAGTTGCAACATTGATTTCAATAGGACCTATATGCAGCCATTTTTTTCAGAATGAGTTTACTTTACTGTTTCAGCTCTAGTATTGTTTCTTCTTTTGTTGTTTTTCCCTACAGGTTCATCTCAAAGAAAGTATTTTTTCACTTAGCTGTCCAACGCCCAATAATCTATGATGGAAGTGATTTTCCATAGCCTTGAATATGTGTAATATTTATATACTTCATTTTTTTCAAATTGTATTTTAAAAAAACACTATTATTTATATATATACATGAGAGCACTAATATTACAGATATGTCTGAAGCCCTGTTAGAGTTATGCAATAATTTTTTTAAAAACCACTTAACATGTAAGCACTTACAAAAAGGAATCTAACTTTCATAAGAACACTAATGATTCTGGCTTACATGCCAGTTGTTCACAAGCCATTTTGTTTATCTAAATGAAAAAAATAGCTATGCAGTGCTTTGTTTGGTGCAAGAATGGCGCACAATCCATATATACCTTTTCAAAGGGCTAAAAAATATGAAATGTGCTTTTGGTTTGTTAGGTTGGAAGTTTTATATAAAGATTTTAAAATACCGTTTCTTCTGCTGTTAGTTATTTTCTATTAAATGCTGCAAAAGAGATGGAATTCAAGTCCAGCTCTGCAAAATCAAAATTATTATTTTTTTAAATAGGGGAGGGTTCAGGCTAGACATGTTCTTTATGCAGGAAGCTGGCAGTTAAACTCCAGGCAATTTGTTGGATGGTCATTGCACAAGACTTTTGCAGAGTGATTGTTCATGCCTTTCTAATTCCCAAACACAGTTTATTGCTGTGTGATCACAACTATACATTGTGTGAAAGTGATTCTGGGCCAGCTAACTGTTTAGGTAGCTTCGGATGTTTATAAAAATATACCAGCATTGATTTGTTCCTTGACAAGGGAACATTCCTACTCTTCTAGCAGTCCCAATCCTTTGAAGCAAAGGATATTTCACAACTTGGTTGGCAAGTGAAACCTAAATGCTTTATGTGGACTCAAGCTTCATTCATTTTGGTGGGATATATTTCCATAAGAAATGTATAGAATTAGTGTATAGAAAAGTTATTTTTGAAGACTGCAGCTTCCAGGATGCTGAAATATTCTAGGAGCTGTTGAAAAAAGCAAATTTGCTGATCAAGATAGTAATATCACAGAGCCAACTTTGAAATCAGTAAAAAAAAAAAAAAGCCTCTAATTTAAAACTATAGAATATGAATGTGGGGTTTTTGTTCTAATTTGCTTTTACTATTTCATAATATAGCAAACTTTTTCTAATAATGGTGTATCAGTTGGTCCAGGTAATATTAGCAAAATGATGTAGTATTTTTTAGATGGTCACATTTTTTTGCTCTTCAATGCTGTTAGGAATAAAACAGGCCTGAATTTCACTAGCTCCAGAACCAGCAAATTGCTGAGTGTTTTCACGTGTCACTTTAAGGCAGTGGTGTGGAATGATGGGAGATGTAGTCCCACAATAGTTGAAGTTCCCCAGCTCCCAAATAGGGTGGGTGTATCACCCACTCCTCATTTATATCATGGTTTGTTAACAAGTGTTTTAACAAACTACAGACTTCATTTGAAAGAACTCTGAAATGAATCAAGTGTGTGTTTGTCTTTCCCTTACATATTTTAATTCAGTATGAAAAAGGCTCAAGCTTTTTTACTCTTTAGAATCATTAAATTACAGTACAAGCCATTTTTTAAAAAAAGGTTCCCAACTACAAATATTTTGGCAAGGAGACTGATTCATAATGGAGGTAAAAGAGGAAGATCCTCCAGTTGCTTTGTTTAAAAGGTGCTAAAATGTGTGGGGGTTGGGAATTACTATTTGATAGAACTGTAACTCATTTCTTGCTATTCATAACAATATTTTTCACAAAGAGAACATGGAGTACACTGGTTACTTTTCTGCTTTTTCTGCTTTCTTTGCCCTAAAAATCCCTACTTTGTATGTGTGCTTCTAATCAAAGATGTTAGGCATAGTGTTGGCGTTTAGTTAGTTGTATGATATTACCATGTATTACCTGTGCAGATTTTGGCAGTGGCTATGCATGCCATCACAATGTTCCTGCAGTATGCCTGTTCTTTTCTGCAATTCTGGTGTAGTCCTGCTGAGATGTATGGGTTGCCTGATACAGTTAAGAAGATTATGTAGAGACAAAGTAGAAAGCACAGAAGTGGTAGCATTCAAACTGTGCATTTGCCACTGAATTAATTAATGGTGTTGTTATTGAAGTGCCAGAAGTGTCTTTTATTTTGAACAGAAAAGCAATAGAAATTTCAGTGTTATAAGCTGAAACAGAGTTTGCCATGGACTGTGCAATATGTAATGGATTTTGAACTGAAATCCTCATAATATTATAGTTCTGGGTTTCCAGTCAACTTTGCTGTGGGTTTGGGGATGGATTGCTAATTTTGCAAAAGTGTGTTTGTTTCACAATTCAGATAAATATGAAAGGATGCTGTCCAATGTTATCAATGCCAATTTATGGTTTATATAGTTGAATAGTAGAACAAGATGCCTGGGTATTTTTGTTTATCTGTATTTTACTGTAAAGCTTCGGTTTCGAATTATTTACTTTAAAAAAAAACAAAAAAAAACAGAGAGTTGAATCCAGAGAAGGAGGCTGTCTAATGTGAGATGCTTCTCTGAATCCAACACAATGAATCAGGGGTGGGGGTCAGGGTCGGGGTCAAGGGTGCTCTTTGAAAGCTAAACCAGCATTAAATGAGAACACTTACTAATAAGCCTTATTGTCAGAAACACAGTGTGGCAATGTTCGCCTCATGCCATGATGTATCTGCACCTGCATTTCTTACTGCATTTCATTTCATTTCGCCCTCTCAGCAGTACTACCCTTATTTTCTTCAAGACATAATCTGCTATTGCTTGAGAATTATATTTTTTTATAAATCTTATACCATTATTAGTCACCTTTATTTGGGTAATAGGAAATGGAAATGACATCTGTCAGTGGCAGATCACTAAGTGAAATCTGCACCATTATTATTGCAAACAAGTTATGGGGGGGAGGAATGCAGGTCTGCGCTAAGGATGGGGGGAAGGAGTTTTGTTGCAATAGAGCAGGGGTAGGCAACCTTTCCCCTTTAAGGGCCGAGGGACTTCAGCTCCCAGAAGCCTCAGCCATGTTGGCCAATAGTCCCATGTTGGCCAATAGCTCCTGGGATTCTGGGAGTTGAAGTCCCTCGGCCCTTAAAGGGGAAAGGTTGCCTACCCCTGCAATAGAGTCTAGAAGAAGTTAGAACAGAGGTATTTCTGGAACAGCCACAGGATTCAATTCTTTCAGACTTGTTCCAGAAATACTTGAGAGGTGGGTAGAATATGGCCCAGAACATTGTCAAGGTTTGCTATGTCCTGCATCTCACATGCCTGGAAGCCTTGAGTGTATCAGAGTTATAGAGATGCCACCATCCTTCTTTAGGCATGTGTAAGACCTTGTAGTACTGTACAATAAACAAGCCCTTATACAACTTAGGAAAGTGTTTTAGGCTATGTTAGAGCACCTGTCAAAAAACACTGAGGCTTCTGCTGCTCTGACTAGGTGACAATATCAGTCAGAGCCCTGGAGGCCTCAGATGAGGCCAACTATAGGCCTACTACAGACCATCTGCAACACTGAGCAGGCAGTAGTACTGAAGTCCTTGGATCATGAATAGAAGCCCATTTAAAATGCTGCAGTCCACTCTAGAGTTTTGAAAGAAACAACAGAATGATTAACCTTTTTTTTTTAATTTAACTTTTGGGAGATTACTACTTGTGGCTTTTAAAGTGCAATTAAAAAGCAACTTTGGTGAAAATTATTGCAGGATGCTAGCTCCAGCCCACAGCTGCTGTATCTCCAAAGTGTTGTTAGGGTGTCCCTTTTCATTGATAGGGGAAACTCATAAATAAATTCCCATCAGTGCTAGTCCAGAGGATTTTTCAGACAGCTAAGCCAGAACCATGTTGGCTGGTGGATTCATAGAGTTAAGGTACAAAAAGTAACTTTTTCAGGCTCTGTCCAAACTAAATAAAGCAGAAACTAAATGGTATAACTAATTACATAGAATTACATAGAAAGAAGGTTGTCCCCTACAAATCATAACCCGTGAGTTCCCAGTGTTATTGTTGTGTGCCTTCAAGTCACTTCCAACTTGTGACAGCCATAAGTCTAACTTCGCACAGGGTTTTCTTGGCAAGATTTGTACAGGAGGGGTTTGCCTTTGCCTCCCCCTGAGGCTGAGAGAATGATACTTGCCTAAGGTCAGCCAGCGGGTTTCATGATTGAACTGGGATTTGATCCCAGGTCTCCAGAGTCATAGTCCAACACTCAAACCACTACACCAGCTCAGTATACAGGACAGAAAATCACTGATTATGAAAATGAAGATTGCTGTTACTCAGAGCTGACCTAATGCTGACAATCCAGCATAGTTCAGTTCATTGTCCTGGAGATAATGAGTGATGAATAGCCAGTTGGCCCATTTATCAGATGCTTCAGCTTAGCGTAGAGCCTTAGCAATGTTTTACAGAGTGTTGTTGTTTTTTTGTTAGTGTATACTTCAGTAAGGACAATGCACATCCTACTGAAAGGATGAGGGATGTGTTGCCCCTAAAATGTTGCTAGACTACAATTCCCATTCTTTTTCACAATTGGCTGCATTGTGAGAACTTAATGGGATAGAGTCCAAGGACATCTAGACAGCCACAAATTCCCATCCAAGTCCTCCCATTTAGAAATACTGCTAATAATGAATTACACATCAACCATTTATTCATTTCTTCAAGTATGCTGCTAGAAGTAAGGACATAAAGCTATGCAACCCACCAAGAAGTAAGTCCCACTGGATGAAATAGGATCACATGTTTTACCCTTTCAGGTATGCCCTTGTCTGGACAGAGGAGACTTCCATATAAATGTCATGCTTTGCAAAGAAAAAATTGCCTGCACAAAAAAATAGGATATAGCTGAGGTTTTTTTCTCTTTCCTAGATTTTTCATGTACTTATTAATGAAATTTGGTTTATTAACCTGAAGAAAGATACTATGCAAAAATAACAATGAGGGGCTTTGCAAAGAAACAAAACTTACCAGTAACCGATTTTGGACTTGAGCTTTTGTTTTCTAGTTGGTATTGCAGTGTGGTTTCATTAAACCTCAATCATAAAAAAGTGTTAGAACTTTTATATCTGCTAAAATTATTACATGGCAGAAAGACACCAAATTTCAGCTGATCTAAAGCAGGGGAAATAATCACTCATGTATATGTTAAGTATGTACATTTTTATGGATGCAGATGGCTTTTGTATTGGAATGTTTCTGGATGCTTTTTATACTCAGGAACTAATTAAAAATCTCTATTGTTTAAAGTGACTGGTGTGTGGTTTTTTATATTATTAAATTGTTTAGATTGTAAAGTTGGTAGATCTCCAGAGGTTTGGATTCTTTTTATCAGTAGCAGCAATAACAACAATAGTAAAAATTGCTGTTGTTGTTGTGTGCCTTCAAGTCACTTCTGACTTATGGCAACCCTAAGGTTTCTTGGCAAGGTTTGTTCAGAGGGAGTTTGCCTTTGCATTCCTCTGAGACCGAGAGAGTGTGACTTGCCCAAGACCATTCAGTGAGTTTTCATGGCCGAATGATCTCCAGAGTTGTAGCACAAAGCTCAAACCACTGCACCACACTGGCTCTCATTCTGAGTTGCAGGGGCAGAGCTCAGGAGCTAAGGGTTGGAACGTGCTGAGATGAAAAAGGGTTAGCCATGCCTATTGGGCCAGAAGAGGATAATATATGGCCAGCCAGTTGGAGGATTTGGGTGCATAGTTTGGATTACAAAAGACTCTGGCTCTCTTGGATACTAGTTTTAGAGGGCTATACAGCTTTACGGGGGGGGGGGCACCAGGAGCAGAGCTCATATCTTTCATTGAGCTCCTACCCACCATTGCCTGGTTTGTCTTTTAGACTTCATGCACTGTTCAAACCTAATGATGAGAAATTTTTTTTAAAAAAAAATGACTATCAATGAGAAAAGAATCCTTATCGCTCTATAAGGAAATGTTCATTAGCCACAGAACCTCAAGAAGCCAAATTATCTGTTGTCATGTCTCTCTTAGAACTCAGAGATCTGGAGATGAAGCAGTAATAATGAAAGTGCTTTACAGAAATTAGGGTATTTTTTGAAGCTTGTTTCAAATTTGTTCCCATGCAAATTGTCACGTAAAAAACCATGATAAGGCTCAAAGCTTTCCCCAGAGTTTAAGAGAAGTTCATGGCCAGGGGATGGCCTTTCAATTAAATGTGATATTTTTTTCTTGGCCTGAACTTTGAGCATATTGAATGCAATAGAGTAAATTAGACTCCTGTCTCCAAGGAACAATGCAACATCATATCTAGACATTGTTATGGCATGACTGATGAAAACAGCTGTGCAGTATCAAGAAATATAGAAGAAGTGTTCTTCATGAAAGGTGAGTTGACAAGACTGAATGGTAGAACTGTATCAGGAATCTCTTTAAGTAGCTGGCGTAATTTCAGCCCTGCTGAAATCAGTGGGATTTAAGCACTCATGGCTGCACTTCTGCGCCCATTTACATATGAGGAAGCACTACTGACTTCAGTGGGATTTATTTCTAGTAGACATATATGGATGCAGTGGCTCAAGTGCAGTGGCTCAAGTGGTTTAGACTCTGACTGTTGATTGCAAGATCGGCAGGTTGGCAGTTCGAGGCCCAGGTGATGAATGATGGGGTGAGCTCCTGTCACTAGTCCCAGCTTCAGCCAACCTAGCAGTTTGAAAGCATGCAAATGCAAGTAGATAAATAGGTACCACTTTGGTGGGAAGGTAAACAGCATTTTGTGCAATTATGCTGGCCATGTGATCACAGAGTAGTCTCTGACAACGCTGGCTCTTTGGCTTAGTAACGAAGATGAGCACCAGCCCCTACGGTTGGACACGACTTGACAACCTTGTCAATGAGGAATACCTTTACTTTACCTTTAGACATATATGTACTTTTCAGATCTGATCCTATAACACCCAGTTGGCTTTAAGTCCCATTGAAGCAATCTTCTTGTAAGCAGGCATATGTACAATCATACTGCAACATTTTAGATCCACTGAGTTCAGTGAAATTTACAAATGTTCCACACATCTGGCAACACAGCTAAATATGCCACCAGATGTCCAGTCAACAAAGAACTATAGCCAAGTATTCTAATCCCTTCTCTCTTATGAATGCTGCTGTGTTGTATGCTACTGAAATCAATGGAATTCATGGATAACAAGTCTCAAAATGAATGGATCTAGTCTAAGCATGACTAAATCTAAACCCAAACAAATATTTTTATATGTTAGCGTTCAGAATTACGTATCTCCATCTTAATCTGATTGCACCCATTATTAGTCAAGGATTGTGTTGGTTCCCTTCAAGTACATTAAACAGACATTTGACAGGAAAGTGAACTATTTATTTATGGAGTTATTTTTTAATTGTCTTTCAGCTCAGAATGGCCCTAAAGGTATTACAATTTAGAACTTCAAAATCACACAGAGCAAAGATTTTTAAAAATTACAAAATTGTAGCTAAGATGAACACAACTGATGAGACAATGGGAGTGTGTTTTCTTAGCACCTTATTTAAAACAGATTCTATACACACTGACATGTATGTGTATTTGTCCTTTCTATTGTTTTTACAGTGAGACTTCCTTAAACTTTTCAAACTTTTTGACTACCATTTTCACATTTTTATAATTGCTGTACAGTGATCAAACCTGCTCTCAGGACCTTAAAGCAGTTTAGAAAGGTGTTATGGATTACTCATGAACCTACTCCTATACTTTTCTTTGGCCCAAATGTCCATAAACTACATAGTAGTATTATTATGACTTCTTATTTTATCCTTTTCCCCAACAAAATACTGTTTGTTCCCAAATCAATTTATTAAAGCATCAAAGACGCAGAAGCAAACTCCATTTTATTCCTGCCGTTGTATTGGCGGTGTAATTTAAATGAATTTAAAACATAAAATTGTTTTCCTTCTTTTTGAGATTTCCTTCTTTTTGAGATCAATGTTGGCAATTTGGGGGTGGTGGACGGGTTATGCTCACACATTAGGATGGAATGGCAGCTGTAGGGAAGGGGAGGTAAATTTGGGGTGGTACAGAAGTTATATAGTTATAGTTGACATAAACCTTGCCTGTGTATTTCACAACTTAACTAATGTCTATGGCTGTTTTAAAGGAAAATTGTTGTGTGCCTCCAAGTCATTTTTTACTTATGGTGACTCTTAATTAAGACGAACCTATCATAGGGTTTGTATGGCATGTTTCTTCAGAGGGAGTTTGCCATTACCATCTTCTGAGACTGAGAGAGTGTGACTTGGCCAAGGTCACCCAGTGAGTTTTTATGCTCAAGCAGAGAACTGAGCCCTGATCTCCAAAGTTTTAATTCAACACTCAAACTGCTACACCATGCTGGCTTATGTATGATTATTGTGTACCTACAGCCAGTAGTGGTATAGTGGTTTAAGTGTCAGACTAGGATACTGGGAGAGCAAGGTTAAAATCCCTGCTCAGCCATGGAAACCCCCTGGGTGACCTTGGCAAGTGACTCTCTCTCTCAGCCTCAGAGGAAGCCAAGGGCAAGCCCACTGAACAAATTCAGCCAGGAGGACTCTATGACAGGGTCACCTTAGGGTTGCCATAAGTCAGAAATTACTTGAAGGCACAAAGCAACAACAAAATATCACTGCCATCTGAGCAGAACCTGTGCAGGTTTAAGAGCATGTGCGAATATATCCTATTTTTAGCCTCATTTTTTTCTGCAGATCATCCTAGATTTTTTCATTCTGTGTGTGTGTGTGTTTATGTGTGCATGTGTGTGTCTGTTACCCACAACGGCCTCATTTGTTCCACCCCAAAAACTGTGGCTCAAATGTTGCTCCTTTATTTTATGTATTTCTTAGTCTCAGCTAAATAACAAACTCTCAAAGCAGAACAGAAAAAATGCCAAACGTGTCTGTTACTTTTTTGTTCATTGGCATGGATTCAATTCAACAGTTTTGCCTGGAACAGCTGGCCATTAAAATGTCAGGAAAGCCGCTGGCTCTTCTAGCGTCTCTGAAATATGTCAAAACTCAGCTTAGATTTCAGAGAAACTGAAGGAGCAATCCTCACCTTCAAGTAAGCCCCATTTAAGTGGGACTTACATCTGTGTAGACATTCATTACAGAGCTACAGAGTTGTAGATTTATCATGATCCAACAAACATCCTTGGGGCAGTTTAAAGTCTAACGAATTTTGTTTACTGTAAACTTTTGTGGACTGTATCCCACAAAGGCCAGATTAAGTTTGGTGACATTTGTGAAAGCATTTACCAAATAAAATTGTATAGTCTTTGCTGGGTTTGCTAAAACAGACTGCCAGCTATGCTCCTAAGCTCATCATCATCCCTTATCTGTATAAAGCATTTCATGTGTTGGAGGCACCACACACACACACACACACACACACACCTCTACACAAAGGCTCATACACATTTAAAGAACAAAAGGAGATGAAATTGAGAAAGTTTGTACAAATTGGGGAGAGAATGAGAAAAGGAGAAGGAATTAAGCATCAGTTTTAACACACTGACCTGAGAGTAAGGACTACTAGGACTTAGTTCAGAGTAGACACACAGAGGATTCTGAAGCTAACAAACCCAATATTTAATCTAAAAAGGGGGAGGTATAAGAGGGGATTTTTTTTTTTTTTTACAAAAATCATAAATGACACAAAGAAAAGGCTTCCAAATCAAATTGTCCTGTAGACAGGCAAAGGAATCTCCAGTGGACTGACCTGTGTAGGGTAAAAATGGAGATTTTTAAGAAGGGGTCATACTGAAAGAGTTTTTAATTTTTGATTCCCCAAACAATGCACTGCTAGACCATTGAGAGTCATGTCCTTGGCTATCTGTGCATTGCTCAGGCTTCTTAATATGGCCTTGAGTAACACATTTTAGCATTTGAAAAAGGGTTTTGCGGAATTTCTGCCCAGCAAAAACATAGAGAAAAGGGTTCAGGCAGCTGTGAAGAAAAGCTATGGACTGTGTTAGCTGGAATCCAAGATCAATGCGATCCAACATTTTGCAGTCCTTTATTGCTGGAGCATACAGAACCATGGTTTTTACCAGCAAAATGCTATTGTAAGGGACTTGAGAGAAAAGAAAAACTAAAATAATGATAGTAATAATCTTGAATGGTTTATGCTTGGGAGTTCTTTTGGCTCTAATAATAGTATGGGCTACACACACATAGCAGACTACTATCACAACAAATGGAAGAAGAAATCCTATCACAATTTTCAAAGACAGGTCAGTGACTTTGATACTTCTGTTAACGTTGGGAGGATAAATCATTTTGCAAACAGTGATATTACTAGACAGTTCAGTTTGACTGTAGATTATTTCTGGGATGCACAGAAGAACTGCCATCAGCCACACTCCAAAGCAAATAAATTTGTGGTACATAAGTCTTTTTTGTTTTGAATACTGAGCTCTCATTGGTTGAACTACTACAGTGTATCTGTCAAAACTGATGAACATTAGGAATAACATGCAGCTGTACAAGTTGATCTTATACATACTGTTTACAATTTTACACATTAACGTGCTAAAATACCATCCCTCCTGAGCCACTATTGCCCAGAAAGGAAGAGTGAAGAGGAAGAGGAGGTCAGCGATTGCTAAATGGATTAAGTATCTGTCAGTTAGGTTCTTCTTGCCCTTGTATCTCCAATACACAATAATGATAAAGGCATTACCAATAGTTCCTACAAAGAACACACACCAGAAAAATATGGGCAGGAAAGTTTGTGCAAGCAGCTTGACATGACGCTTGTCGCAGAAGAGATTTGACTGGTTAAAGGCATTGTCTTCTGAGACCAAAGGATTTGTTCGAGGCCAGGTGCTTTGAACCATCTGCAAAACACCAACAGATCAAGATTATACTCTAGATGTATTTGCATAATGAACCATTTCTGTTTTTCATAAGCATGACACACTTCTGAAGACTGGAACTGGAGAATTAGGCAACCTCCATCCTGTTGCGGAAAGTAGTTGCACTGACACAAACATTTTCATTATTCATGGAGAATCTTACCTCACTAACTAATTATCTTACCATCTATCTAATCATAATTGATTTCAGAAAATTATCATGAAAAATGACTGAGTTGTAGTAGTTTAAATGGTTTACACTGAAGGGCAGCTCCTCCATCTTTCCAGTCACTGCACATTCAGGATGTATCTCCACTGTCTCTTCCTTTTTAATTCTCTTTTGGTAGTTTGGATTATGTTTAAAGTGTTAGCATCATAACCTTTTGTAAACTAATATATTTTTAATATTCTAGAATTATGGATAAAATACTGATTTCACAGAGGTACATTGCTCCTGGGAATTGTGCTGTTGTTATTTTCAGACAGTGATGAGATCTCTAGCCCTCTCACATAAGTTTCAGCTGTAATACTATAAGAATCACACAGCAGAACATGAATTGCTCAGACTGAGAGGTCATAACAGTCTGATAGATTACTACTACCCATAGAAATAATGGAATAAAAACACTAGCAACAATTATGAAACACAAAATCGCTGCAATGTCTTCATGATCTCATAAGACCACTCTTACTAAACAATCAGAGAGTAGCCCTCCACTTGTTTGTTTGCTTTTGTTTGTTTGGCAAAGCACTATACAATAACAATAATGCTGGGAAAGGTGGAGGGAGGGAGGAAGAGAGGAAGGCCACATGCCAGATGGATGGATCCTATTTAGGAAGTCACGGGTATTAAGGGTTTGCAGGATTTAAGAGAGCAAGTGGAGGACAGAAGGTCTTGGAGATGTCTCATCTATAGGGTCACCATGAATCGAGATCAACTCGAGGGCCATTAACAACAAACACAACAACAAAAACACTATACACAAATTAAAAAATAAAAAATAATAACCTCAAATTATGAAGCAAAAGAAAATGGCACAAAGAATCAAAAATTACCTTTAAAATTCACTTAGCCACAATCATGAACCCATTTAAAAACAAAAACAAAACATGAAACATGAAAAAGGATATGTGTTGATTGCCAAATGTTGATTACTCATCAAGAAATGGGCCAAGTGTGCTTCCTTTTGGAGGATGTTCTAGAAATTTCAACAAGGTACGCTTATCCTTCAGGCCCACCTACTGTAATTCCAGTGGCAAGGGGATCTGGCAGAAGACTTCCACAGAAAATCTCCAGAGAAGGGCAAATGGGTGTAGAGCAGGAGTAGGTCTACTTTTAGATGTTTTAAAGACTGCAGCTCCCATGCTCCCTTGCCATTCACTACACTGCCTGGGGCTGCTCTGCAATGAAGTTCAAAGATACCTGAAGGGCAACCAGATGCCCATCCTGCTGTTTCTTCTTCTTGTTAACTGCCTTTGCGTCGATCCCAACCATTCTAAACTCTGGTCTCAGCAAACCATTTAGGTCACATACACACACATACCAGGCAGAGACACAGACATACTTTTAAAAAATCTTTCAATTTGTGTTGAGCCCAGAAATAAAAGTATAAGTATTTTGTACTTGTTATTCTTTTGTTCATGTTCCTATTGCTACTAACACCCTGGCAGCCATATTCTGCAATTTCCAAGGCAGTACATTAAAATGATCTATCTACCCATAGAAGTGAGTAAGTCATCCTTCCCAAACTGCTATCCTCCAAATGTGTTGGACTACAACTCCCATTGCCATGATGGCTATTGTGATGGAATTTGTACACCTGGAGGATTGGGGAGGCTGGACTAAGGCATGAATGATTCTGGCTAGGTCCAAGTTTTCAAATTAAGAGTATAGTTGGCCAAAACTGATCAAAGGCTGCTCCTGGCTTCTGATATAAGACCATCCAAAAATCTGGGTAGATCACCCTCCAAACTATGAAGATGATTTTAAAGGGAGGTTGTAGCCTGATCCAAAACAAACAGTTTACCTCTTCTTGGAACAATTAATTCCCTGACTTAGGGGGATTGCAGACTGCCAGAAATAGTGCAAATTGAGTCCACTTTTAGGGTTAGGGTTAGGGAATCATGGGAACAGTATTTTATTGTGGCACTAGAGCTCTCTGACAAAGAAGGCTCAATGTCTCAGAAAAAAAAAACAATTCCCATGATTCCCTAGCACTAACCCTAACCCTAAAAGTGGACTCAATTTGCACTATTTCTGGCAGTCTGCAAAGGCCCTTAGCTAACCATATTTATAATAAGGCATAATGGCTGCCTACATCATTAAATCAATCTCTCATTTGACTCCTATTGCCAAGATAATTTTGTGACTTGAACTATGTAATCTGTTTCAAGAATACAATGATTACAGGATGGTGTAGCTACTGTGTTTGTAGATCTGGGATGTTTCATGTCTGTATAACTGGGAATAAACTATCCTTCAGATGCTGGTCAAGGAGCTAAAACTAACCAATGCCCTCATGAATGATTAGGATCTATATATTTATACTCACCATGATAGCCAGGATCTTTTGACAGTAATTAATCTTTTGTTAGTTGTGATTAATTCACTGCAATTTTTCTGCAAGCATAAAGAGTATGATTTTCATATAGATTTTTCAAATCAAACAATAACTTGAATTTAACACTGCTGCCTACCGGTGCACTTCTGTTTATGTATAGCGAGAGTGGGAAATAGACTCATATAGTCCCTCTGATCTTTCTGGACTGGAACTCACTAGTTAGCACTGCCAGTGGTGAGAAATGCTGTTAATTGCAGTTCAGCAACATCTCGAGGGCCATAAGTTGCATCTCTACATTAAAAAAAAATATGTAGTCATAATAATTTCTACAAGCTAAACTCTGGGATTTGCAGTTCCATGAAAATACTACAGAATGTTCTGTATAAATAGTCAGTCCATCACAAAAGGACTGACTTTTTTTTTAAAAAAAATTAAAATTTTATTGATTAAAGTCACAAAAAACAACAATCAAACACTATTATTTACAATTTCTTCTACTAAATCATATAACTACATTAGTTTTCATTTTCCAATCCTCACTTCCTATGCTGTGAATACATTTAACTATATTTTTGGAAACTTCATTTTCCTGTCATATACAAATTTATACATTACCCAACATAAATCCAAACGATTAATGCTGTTTTCTTCCAGTGATTATATATTATAATTACCATTATTATTTAATTAATTTTTAAATCCCCACGTTGCCATTACACCCCAATGTTTACTTATATACTATACTCTATTATTTGCTCCCAACTTTGAATAAATTCCCCTAGCACAAAAGGACTGACTTTTGAGAGCAAAACAAGAAATACCAGAAAGATTAATCTAAGCCAACCTTGGAAAAGGAGTTCATAATCCCCACTTTAGAATGACGAATAGACATTATGTACCCCCAGATTATTCTCTGTCTCAAATTAAAATTAAAAAAATTATATCACTAGCTTCCCACAGCAGCAACAAAAAGCCATTGTCTCCTATAGTTTCATTAGTATTAATCAAAATTAACATGGCATGTGCAGTAACTCCATTACTGATTTCTTTTCTTCTGCTATGTGGGGAGTGTGTCATCTGATCTTTAAGTTTGAAATCCTATATTCCTTTACTTCAAGCTGCAAGGCTGCAATCCCAAAACCACTTGAACTGATATATTTGTGTTCACATTGATTTAGTGCCATTCCTGTCAGTAGCATTATTAAGCCATTTCTTATATGTATAATTTGGCATAATCATTTGGGACATACACACCAATCTCATTTTCACAGATAATGTCAGTTGTACTTTATTTAGAGAAGTTTTCTTCTGCTTGTTGGACAGTCTCAACCCAGCGACTACTATTTTAATCCAGAACATAGAATCCTTTCTTGACTTGGCCATTCCATGATATCATTGTAGCATACTTTTAAAAGGAAGATTTGCTTTCATGTATAGTGTCAATTGTACACTCATCCTGCCCATCAAACCAAACTACAACTTTGCTTCATGTATATAGAATGAAATTTAGATTTCAAAGGCTTGGGTGAAAACGTATTTCTGAAAATGTGGTGAGCCACTTGTAATTTCCCCACCAATTCTAGAACAGAAAAGCATTGTCTCAGTCACACTGATGCCAGTTTGAAACATGTCCCTAAAGTGTACTTGGATGTCAGCATTTTGCCTAGGTAAAATTCTGACAAGGAGTTGATCACAGCAGTTTTTAAATGGTTTAAACATTTCTGGTTTCAATGCTGTACATTTTTGGCTGGAAGTAAAGCCCACTGAACATAGCGGGACTTGCTTTTGAATAACCAGGCATAGGATTACATGTTTTATCCAAAAAGTTTGTTGAAAAACAGAGAAATTATCACAATGGGACTCGTTAAGTAGTACAGATATTCTAGTATGTTTATTACATAGGTCTAAATCCTACTGCTTGTCTCAGATAGACAAAAATCATATAGATAAAAATCTATATAGAAATCATACTTGGATAGACTTACTAGATCAATGGGACTAATGAATCCAATGATTCAGCTTTCGGTGGACTAATTATTGGATTTACCCCATAGAAATGTGTCCTGTACTGCAGGATCATGTCTTAAAATGGGGATGGAAAGAAGCATAGGGGAAATGAAATTTGTATAAAAGACAAGACTACCACATGGTAGAAGATACTCACCTATGACTGATCTGGTCCTTTACGTACTCCTTTGGCAAAGAACTTAGTAAAAATGGATTGCGTCCAGTTGTCCCATAGCAACTTTGCCATAGAAGTAAGTCTGCAGCAGGTCTTTTAATCACTTGCTTGGGTGGGTCACAATCTGAGCAGTGTGGTAAACCACAGCCCCCAAGTTCCTGCTTCATTTTCATCTGATGGGGAGTGTCCCTGTACAACTGCGGTACACCTGTAAAGCTTTTATTGTTGTTCTTGCTGCTGCTACTGCTGTTAAGTTTTATGTATCCCTAGGCTTCCCCCCAAAACTGGGACTCAAGGCAGGTTACACATTAAGATGCAATACAATTAAAATATACAAAAAAACCCAACAACATTAAATTGGAAGTAAAGTACCAACAACACTGAAATCAATTTAAAACAAATCAATTTATAAGAACAGTTAAAATAGTAAAAAACAGTACAGCAGCTTCCTAACAGTTCTTACTTTAAAAACTGTGCATTCTCAAAAGCCTGCTTGAATAAATATTAATTATAAACCAACTATTGATAAATATCAATATCAATAACTCTGACTGCAAAACTGGCTGGGGTGGAGAACATCTAGCCCTACAGATGTTGATGGACTGCTGTTCCCATCAGCCACAGCTGATACACTCCACAATTATGAGTAACAGCAGTTGTAGTGCAGCAGCATCTGGAGGAGGGCACATTCCCCATTCCAGCTTAGTTTTGAAAAAACCTTTTCATCAAATCCAGAACCACCTGTAGTGATTTCTATGACATGGCTATATAAAAACAGAGAATGTATAGCAGTCATTTACTGTGACTAGTCTCAATGGGAAAAGTTTCCATTCAATAACAGTTGCACCTTCCAATTTACAGGGTGTCCATTCCGCCCCCCGCCCCCATAAAAATGGCATCTTGCTAATATTCAAGCCCCATTGAAACTAATGGCACATGCGCAGAGCTGCACATGGGCACACATGGCCATTTTATCTATAGCTGTTGTCTCTCCCCCCGAAGAGTGAGACAGTGGACCCGAAATCTATGAATGGGGAGGGACAACAGTATTCCATACAATAAAATCTCTGATATGCAGGGAGGTTCCTGTGTTTCCAAAAACTGCATAGCATTTTGGTGGAAATGCATTGTCAGGGCACCCATAACTACCTTACTGTATTTCTGTCTCAGAGGGTATCCTAGGCACCATAGGCTATATCCTTTCTCTCCAGGTGGAGAAAGAGTTCACCTTTGGAAGAGAGCTGCCTGGGAGATACCACCCAGGTTTTAGTCTACACTAAAAAGAACTAGTCAAGATGCTGAATATATTGGGGGAATAGAGTTCAACACCTTGGATAATGCCTTTCAAGTTTGGCACTTGAGCTAGAAGATTCCATACTCATCCCTTCCCCCTCAAGGCAATTATCACACAATGGATCCAGATTTACACATGCATAGGGGAAATTCCTTGAAATCAATAGTTTACTGTAAGTATGATTGAGTCTGGATTAAATCCAGCCTAATAATAATAATAATAATAATAATAATAATAATAATAATAATTCTGTTGCATAATAAGGCAGTTGCCAAAGTTGGATGCCAGTTAAGCTATTTGCCATGCTCCTGTTGGCAATATTCTCTAGCAAAGACAAGTCTCTTCCCCATTCAGGCCAGGAGATCTCAAGGAACAAGCCACTCCCCTGGACCCTTGGGGGCAAGGGCAGACATTTATGCATCCCAAGAAGTGGGAACAATGTAAGAGAATGAGGCATAGTTCTTCTGATGCAGCATTTTACTCTTGGAATCCCCCTTTACATCTACTTGCAGATGTCGCACACCTCACTTGACATAGTATATGAACAAAAATTGTTTGTTTGTTTAGTGTGCATATTTTCATTTGTACTTTCATGGTGGATGAATGATGCAGTGATACAGTGGCTCAAGTGGTTAAGACACTGACTCTGTGGATTGCAAGATCGGCAGGTTGGCAATTCGAGGCTCGGGTGCTGCATGATGGGATGAGCTCCTGCCACTAAAATCCCAGCTTCTGCCAACCTAGCAGTTCAAAAGCATGCAAATGCAAGTAGATAAATAGGCACCACTTCAATGGGAAGGTAAACAGCATTCTGTGCAGTCATGCTGGCCACAGAGTAGTCTCTGACTATGCTGGGTCTTCAGCTTAGTAACAGAGATAAGCACTGCCCCTCCAGTCAGACATGACTTGACAATCTTGTCAACAGGGAATACCTTTACCTTTATTCATGTATATTCATATTTTAACATTTTATGAGGAAATAACATAGTTCAAATTAAAACAGTTTTATCTAAGTACATTCAGTGTTTAACTCAATGCATGTGTACATTTTACACATTAAAAAGTTTGGGAAGAGGAGGAGGAGGAGGAGGAATGATCAGGGCTTCCAAGTCTCATGGCTGCCTTGAGCAACTCTCAGGTGCCCCTGGGGGTCCCACCCCACCAATTGAGAACCACTGCATTGATGAATAAGGGTACGGGAGAAATGGGTGATTACCAGGCAAATGGCCCAATTCAAAAAAAGGCAGCTCCTAGGGAAGTCTTTTGGTGGAGTTTATGAACTCCATTTTTATAAGCTGGTGTAGTACAAGTGTGGAAAACATTGGGCTTTCCAGGTGGTAGTCTACAAATTCCACCATTGCTGACCTTTGGCCATGATGACTGGAGCTGAGGGTGTTTAGTCCAGTATCATCTGGAAAATGCACAAACACATTGTCCAAGCCTGTTTGAAGCTTGCTGAAATCCAACTTTCTTAAATGGCTCTCCTTTAAGATTCTTGATACCCACTCAGCCAATTCAGCTCTGACAAAATGTTCTAGCCAGAAAGGACAGAAGTCAAATCCACCCATGATTAATTGTAAAACTTGCAAATGTCATTTTTAGATTACAACCCCAGGAACCTCTGGCCAGCATGATCACTATTCCATGTTTGTGTAAATATAGCCCTCCAAGGAGTCCATCCACATCTTCAGAGATATTGGTTTAACGCAAACTCATCATTCACCAAAGCTTCCCTATTATGAAGCAAGTGAATGGAAAGATCCCTTGATATTCTTCATCTAATAGGCTTCTGGATCCTTCTCTATGGATGGCTACAGAAGCCAAATGTATGCACAGGGAGTCGAATGCACATACTAAGTCCATTGAATCATTTGATGGTAAGCAGAGAACAAGAATAACTTAATTTGTTAATCATATCCCTTGAGTATTTTTCTTGATTTCTGTTTAAACAAGAGATAATCGGGTGTGCACATAGTTCCTTTGTTCCAGATGAAAACAGAA
>CM034710.1:70805922-70816250 GCA_020142125.1 Phrynosoma platyrhinos | reverse complement strand
TCCTGTCCCCCAGGGATGGCGGGTGGCCCTCCACACACTCTTCCGAGGAGAGAGGCATTTTGGGGTTTCCAGGGAAGTTCTGAGGATCCCTCCCCCTTCCTTCCAAAGGTGAAAAGAGCAACTGGAGCTGGGGGGGGCTTGTCTTCCAGTTGTGCCCATCACATGCCCCACCCCCTCCACCACCATCCAGCCTTTCAGTTCCTACTGAAAAATCTCTGGAGGCAGGAAAGGCAAAGCCGGCTAGGCTGGAGGCAGAACTGGGGCTCATAATCTCTGGGGCCCAGTATATTGGGGACGTAGGATGTAGGCCCCCCAGCACCTCCTAATACTTGTATTTCTGGCCAAATGGATTGTAGAATCTCAGCATTGGAAGATACCCCCAAAGGTCATCCAATCCAATCCCCTGCCATGCAGGAACTCACTGTCAAAGCATCCCCTGTGACAGATGGCCCTCCAGCTTCTGTTTAAAGATCTTCAAAGAAGGAGACTCCATCACTCTCCAAGGAGTAAGCCCCGGTTCACACTGTCGTGATCTCTGAGCTGTGCGAATGTTTCCCCAAGATGTGTTCAGAAGAGATTTGCCTTTGCCATCTTCTGAGGCTGAGAGGGTGTGACTTGCTCAAGGTTAGGCAGTGGGTTTCCCTGGTTGATCAGGGATTCATTGACCATCGCATTAGACCAGGGGTAGGCAACCTTTCCCCTTTAAGGGCCGAGGGACTTCAGCTCCCAGAATCCCAGGAGCTATTGGCCAACATGGCTGAGGCTTCTGGGAGCTGACGTCCCTCGGCCCTTAAAGGGGAAAGGTTGCCTACCCCTGCATTAGACAGAAGCAGGCCCATAGTTCCCATTGAAATACTGGTAAGTTTTTTTATTTAACTTGTTCTTCATTTTAAATATTGTATTTGTTCCCGTTTTGTTTTTTTACTTCAAAATATGATATGTGCAGTGTACATAGGAATTGTTTTTTAATTTTAAAAATTTATTTATTTATTTATTTATTACACTTGACCTTAGCCAAAAGGACGAGAAGCCTTTATTTATTTATTTATTTACTTACTTACTTACTTACTTACTTCGGGCCTCCAATGGTCTGTGGGACAGCTACCCGGCCCCTGCTTCAAAAGGTTTGAGGACCCCTGCTTTATGACATGATTAAAAATTGTTCAATTTGGCTACGGGTTTTTCTTCTGTCCCTAAACATCCTTTCAGGCAAGGAATAGTTAATATTCTAATGCTTTAAACTCTGAACAGAAGCAAGAGCTAGAATAATTTCCTCTTCTTAGTTTCATTTTCCATAATTCCAGTGAAATTAAATGGTATATATAATCAAGAAAGATTGGGAAGTGGAGAAGAAATCATTAGAGGTAAAGTTGTTGTTGGGGAAAAAAGCATGAAGGTGCACCGTGGACATCATATTTGAAAATTTGAGTTTACACTGCAATAATATCCTTATGCTCCCAAAATTAAGGATGGAAGATTTTCCCCATTACCAATCTCCTGTTTCCTCAGTCAGTGGTGCCTCTGCAGGTATATGGAGAAAGAGGGAATATTGACCAAATGTGAGTGCCTGCTCTCACCCTAAGAATGTTTGTTTTAAAGTCAAGCGTGTCAAAGCCTAGTAAGTACTTTAACCAGTGGAACATTTGCTACTCTGATGACCATTATTTCCTTCAGTCTATGACAAGTTATCTTTGTTCTGATCAGAAAAACATATCTGTATGTTTATACTGGCCGAATGGCTGTAATAAAATGATTTGATTTGATATCTGTATGTTAGACATGTTTATAGGATGGCTAGTAATAAAATAGTACAACCAACTATTCGTTTATCCACAGGAAATTGCAAGACTTCAAGAAGAAAATGAAAAATTGAGGAGTAGATTAAAGACAATAGAAGTGCAGGTAAATTTGCTGGAGATCTTGATATACATATACTGAAAGTGGAGAAATTCTGCTAGTTTTAAAAAATACATTCTGATTTTAATTTTCAAATCTTTCCCAGGCCACCAATGCACTGGATGAAAAATCAAAGTTAGAGAAAGTTGTACAAGAGCTGCAGATTGCTCAGGGAGATCAAAAGGTAAAAAATATTTGTTTTTTCTTGAATAGATCAACTGCATCAGGGGAAATGTTGACTAGCATTTTGATATCATTTCAGTTAAATATTTTTAAATATTATTGAATTATTCCAGATGAATTATTTTAGAAGTTTTTTTCAGAAAAAAAGTTTTTTTTATTTTGTTTAATTTACCAGGCACATTGTAAACCTTGTAATTATATGTAATGTTATTTTTAAAAACAAATTAGGTGAATAATAAGTAGCAAGGTACAACAGGCAAAATAAACATTTCTTACAATTTTCATTGTTTTTTTAATTCAGATTTCTTTTATTTTGCTTTCCAACATGGTTTGTGGTATGTATTATTTGATATAAAAATATTGAAGTGTTTATTGGGGGGAGCAGGGATTGTCCAGTTAAGACATCTTTTGTTCAGTCAACAAATTATTTTAAGAACTTTCTCAAATTTTTAGTACTGATAGTCCTAGAACTATGCTTTATTGCACTGAATAATTTTAAACTATGTGTAAGATAGCAGTATTCCATGTCAAATTAAATTGTTGTTTCCGAATCATCACCATTTTGCTCCAGCTGTTAAAGCTTTATCTTCAACAGAACAGAACTGTATTGACAGATGGTGAGGCTTGTCAGATTTCAAACCTCTGTTTAAAACTAACAAAGGTGCCTACCTGAGTTCCTGGCTAATCTCACACACACACACACACCAAAAAAGTTATTTTTGTCTCTTCTATCTTCTGTGAAGCAATAGTTCATGACTTGGTAACTTTCTGATTAAATTTCTGATTTAGCAGACAGCAATATTAAATTGAAACAATATCTTACAAATTTCTCCACTTGGAATTTTATTATAGGGAATTTTGAGAACTTGTATATCTTGAATGAATGCATAAATTTTGGATCTGAAGAGTAGACTATAATAAATTATGACTGACTGAATTTCCCATTTGAAGTTAATCTGTTTTATTAAAATAAACTGTGACTTCCATATATAGCATTCAATACTGAGGTATTGTATTCTTCCAAAAATCTGTTGTTGGAGCTTGTTGAATTAATTTTCATTTGCTGCAACATATATTATATGACTTCAGATATCTTTAAAGATATATTTAGATATATTTACAGGTCTTCATAGCCAGGACGAAAATAGAAGCTTTGTTCTAGCACAAAACAGTACAAATGAAGGATCCCAAGATTTTCTTCTTTGCTTTTCAGAGTAAATATTATAAGGGAGGTTTAAATGCTTAACTAATTCCCTTTCAAAGTGTTTTCTTAGATTTTTCAGGTGATGATACAAAGCTATCGCATTTATTTTCCTTCTCTTTTTCTTAGTCAAAGAGGGGTGTATTATATATATTTTTGCATCCGGAATCTTCAGGTTTTTAATGGGTGTGAGTAAACATGCAAGTGTTTATTTTTTAGTAACCCATTTTGTATTTATTTAATTTTATTAAAACCATGTTCATATTTATTTTTCTTTTTCAGTATAACACCACACAGGATCTTAGTGAACTAGAAAGTGGTATGGCTGATCTGAAGTACCAGTTAGAAAAGACATTGAAAGATAGTACTGAAAACCAAAAATCCCTGGAAGAGAATCTGGTGTCAACAAAGCATGACCTTCTTAAGGTTCAAGATCAACTGGCTATGGCTGAAAAGGTTAGTTTTCATTCTGTTGCATTGCTAAAGTCATAGCTGTCATCACCTTCTTTTCCTAAGTCTAGTAACACGACAGTGGGTTAAATATATTGACTGTATATGAAGGAGAATATAGAAGGTGGCATATATTGGTGAAGGTGATTTTATTGTATGCTGAACTGAGATCTTTAAATATAGGACAGGATATAAATATTTTAATACAGAAAAATAGTTATAGCACATGTAATCTACACTACAGAATAAACTTTGGAATATCTTTTTATTTAGATATCTATTCTTTATGATACAAAAAATTAAAGAGTAGCTAGAGTGTCCTTGAAAGAAATTAATTTTTTTAAAAGTTTAATGTACAGATTTTTTTTTTAACCAATATCATATAATGATGGAAGTTCTAGGAATTCTGGACCAAAACATGAAGACTTCTGCCGATTCCCTTTCTGCAGACCCCTACCTCTGCCACCAATTGCAAGGGTCTCCCACCTGTCCCACTGCTGTGGCATCAAACATGGGGAATTTCTTTATGCCCTTGCAGTTCCTGTGTGAGACTTTATTTGTTTGATCCCACCACTGGACACCACTATCCTTGAATAACTGCTGGTAACATAGACAATATGTGTGTGAACTCAAGTATTCCAGTAACCTTTATATAACATTCTCAGAAGTACAAGTATATAAAAATGAAAATGATTTATTAAATGAAAATTCAACATATTGTTAAAATTACATATTGTTACAATATGTAACAAAATTGCATATTATTAAAATTACATATGTTTTAAACATATAAAACCTGATTGACATGAACTCGCAGCTTTCATTATTATTTTTAACTCATATTCATATCTCTCACTCTGCCCTGGTGACGCAGTGGTTAGATGCTGGTACTGCAGCCATTCACAGCCCCAAGGTTGTGAATTTGAAGAGAAGGGCTCAGGAAGGGCTCCATGGTTGACTCAACCTTGCATCCTTCCATAGGTCACTAAAATGAGTACCCAGCTTGTTGGGGGTAATTGGCTTACACATTGTAAACCACTTAGGGCAGGTGTAGGCAACCTTTCCCCTTTAAGGGCCAAGGGACTTCAGCTCCCAGAAGCCTCAGCCATGTTGGCCAATAGTCCCATGTTGGCCAATAGCTCCCGGGATTCTGGGAGCTGAAGTCCCTCGGCCCTTAAAGGGGAAAGGTTGCCTACCCCTGGCTTAGGGAGTACTTAAGTGCACTGATAAGCGGTATAGAAATGTACTTGCTGCTGCTATCACAAAACTGATGTCCACCTAGCTTTTTAAAAATATCTTTAAAATACCAGTTACTCCCAACATTCCATACTCTCACTTCCTGCTGACAGATGACTTACCTTATTACATATACCATACATGACATCCATAACCATTTTTTACCTTAATTTCTCTAGTAAATATACAACTTTTTTTTTTTACAGTAGTTCATAACATCACAAATTATACTCCAGATTCCTTTGCTGATTGGAAGAGAAAGCAAAAAAGGGAGCTAAGGTTGCAATTCTATACCTATCCACATTGACATAAGCTGTACAGAGCACAGTGGGACTTACTTCTGAGTAGATTTAAAGGATTATGCTGTAAATCTCATTTCCCTCAGATATACTGACCAGCCTGCAGTAGCACATTACAGAATTCTGGTAGAGATCCCCTAATGTTTCCATTCTGCTTTTTTTTTTTTTAAACTATGTAAATAACATTAATGATTCTAAATGAACAGGAACTGGAAAAGAAGTTCCAGCAAACAGCTGCCTATCGCAACATGAAAGAGATTTTGTCCAAGAAGAATGAGCAGATAAAGGAGCTAAGAAAGAAGCTTGTAAAGTAAGTTGTGCTCTTTAATTTATCTTTCATCTTTGTATGACATTATGTGATTTTGCCAAGCCACCCATTTTTAGTAAGTGAAAATTGAGACTAGGATTCAATGAGTTACACCTGTTGAATCTCAGCATTTGCATGTGGTTTTATTCTTTTTTCTTTGAACAGCAGAGCTTCATGCCATTCTACAAATAACAATTCCATGGTATTTTTAAAAGCATTGTTAAGAAATTGCCAAAAATAGCTACAGTTTAAAAACCAAGTATAAAGCCTTGAGTGTGCAGAACTAGATCTTTGGATCCCAGCCCCAAGATTCTGATGTTCATTCTATAATTGTGACATTTATAATTGTAAACGTGCAAGTCAAGTGAATTGTGAATAATACATTCTTCAATTGTACATTCTGCTAATCTATACACAGAGGGCATGTTACTGGCAAGCTAAATTCCAGCAGGATTACTGGAAGGCTTGAGTACGAGTCATCCAGTTCTGTTTCACTGACATCACAGTGCAGAATGGAAGTGAAAAAAACTCAGATAAAGATTCAGATTATTAGGATTTAAAATGTTCTGCTTGAATTGGGTTGTATTCAAGAGTTGAATAAGTGTATCCTGATGGGGTAATGGTTACTTACCAGAACATTACACTATAGCTAAGTGGCAATATGTTATGTCTTTTAAAATAAAGTATTTGATTAACATTTAGCTTGTTTTATTTCAAGGAACGGATTGTTTTATCATGATGTTTTAATTTGTTTTTCTAACTTCCTTTTTTAAAAGATATGAACCAGATGATTAATATCAGAAGAACATCTGCTATGTCAAGGAACTGCCACGTTGGAAAATCAGACCGTTTTGAAAATAGGGCATCTGCTTTTGAATATGTTGCAAGTCATGCTTTTCAAAAAGTTTGTTTCTAATTTTATTTTATTTTGTTTTTCTCTTTGGGGAAGCATATTTTACGTTAGGAAGTCATAATTGAGAACTGAGAGCAAAGAAAAGGGCATAGCTTTATTTTGGTGTTTCATCCATTCTTTAATAGTTACCTTGTGCATTCCCTGAAAGACTATAAGCACAGAGCACCCATAGTAGAAAAATATTCTTATTTTAAACAAAAATTTAGAAGGTTAAATTTTTATTCCTTATATATCTGTACAATGCAGGCCCAAAGAATCTATTCTGTGCAATTGACATGTTTCCCAAATGTGGTTTTATATTTACAATTGTAGTGACAGCACGGGGGGGAAACTGATTCTGTACAGTAAGAATAGAAAATATTATCTCAAATATTTCCAATAGAGTTTCATCACAAAGAGAAAATTTATGTATTTAGGAAGCAGTAAATTTGGTCCTCTGTTAATTCACCAGTAAACACATGCAAACTGAATTTCTTCTGTCTTAACTGGAAGTACTTAATTTTATTACATATGTTAGAAGGCATCACACTGCACTCAGGTACACTCCCCCCATTTCTCTGGCATTTGGCTCAGAATCTAGGTAGACCACATTGAAATTAATCAGTTGTGTATAGCAGGCATTTTTTCTCTATGTTGTGACCATAAGGTCCCACAATGTAAATCACACTCTGAAAATATTCCAAATTAAAGGTAAGAAATTGCTCCAAATCTGTTGAAAACAGACTAGGTGAAACTAAATGAAATAACTGTTTAACAGAATTTGTGGAATATGTTTCTGTGGAAAGTGCTTTAGTTACAAACCAGTTATGAAACATTCTTGTAGCTACTCTTTTAAGTTTTATGTTTCTATTGACCATTATTATATGTTCAGTGTTTTTATAAAAACCAGTTACTAGGATTTTAAGGCATTTTATGAATTGGTTTGTGGATGAAATGTAATGAATTTGTTTGTGGATTACATGAAATATAGGTGGACAAGTGGAGAACAAGTTTCTGTGTCCCTTTGACAGTTGCCTTTGTAGCTCAACAAATAGAAAGCTGTGTATTATTTTTACAAAATTCATAATACTTTAGGTAAGTCCAAAATGGAAGGGCAATG
Organism: Phrynosoma platyrhinos; assembly: GCA_020142125.1. Lineage (NCBI taxonomy): Eukaryota > Metazoa > Chordata > Lepidosauria > Squamata > Phrynosomatidae > Phrynosoma > Phrynosoma platyrhinos. The sequence goes on along the minus strand of CM034710.1, from coordinate 70,808,666 downwards.
TCTTGTTCAAGGCAAGAATTTTATGGGCTACAGAGACAAGTATTAAAGATTTAAAGTTTTTAATAGTAGGCAAGAAAATTAGTAGGAAAGAAAAAAGGGACACAGTGGCTCAAGTGGTTAAAACGCTGACTCTGTTGATTACAAGATTGGCGGGTTGGCACTTTGAGGCCCACATGATGGGACCTCACTAGTCCCAGCTTCTGCTAACCTAGCAGTTCAAAAGCATGCAAATGCAAGTAGATAAATAGGTACCACTTCAGTGGGAAGGTAAACAGCGTTCTGTGCAATCATGCTGGCCACATGATCACAGAGTAGTCTCTGACAACGCTGGCTCTTCAGCTTAGTAATGGAGATGAGCACCACCCCCTATAGTCGGACATGACTTGACAACCTTGTCAACGGGGGGTACCTTTACCTTTTAAGAAAAAAATACAAAATATCTGTGGAACAAGCTTGATCTTCCATTTACTCCTCAGTTGCTGAGGGTTCAAAATAGACGACATTGGAGAGATTCCAGCTCTGGTTGACATGCACATAGTACCACTGCAGTCCATATTGGTGTTGAAGCTCTCTAGACAGAGTCTAGGGAATCCTACTCATACATGAAAGACCACCTGACTTATGTCAGCCATTTAACTAATCACAGCTGTTGACTGATGACGTCTCCAAGTTAATGAATTACTCATATCTATTTTGATGGTTATGTTCTCAACTCTGATAAAAGTATATTAATATTTTCACAGAAATATCAATTTTCTATCCTAGATAGAGGAAAACTTTTCCCAGGTTCCAAGGTTGTACTATCCTGTGTTGCATGAAAAGGGCAAAGAAACTATACCTGGCCAGAATATATACAGATCTGGGCATAATGGGGACCTGAGCATGTAATCCTAATTCACTCTTACTGTATCTTCTGGTAGTTTCATGTACAAACCAGAGTCCAGATGTTTATAGGGACAGGCCTGTATGGTGGGTGAGCGCCTAGCTACTCTGCCTAGCAGTCATTCATGCCTCTGGACTGCTCATATTAAGCTGCTCGTATTGCTTTCCTGTCCAGCCTGAATGGTTGAACAACCCAGTTCCTTGTCCCCTTGCCTTGCTTCCAGTTGCCCAACTTTTCTTAATACAGTGGGAGAGAAGGAGGTAAATGGGTAACGGAGAGCAAGACATTGCGTGGAGAGAGGCAGCAGCTCTGTGCTTCATTTTCTGTTGGCTCATTACTGTTCTGGTCAATCCCATTTGTGAGACAAGAAGTTACGTATGAAGCATATCATGAGGTTCTTTCGAGATCTAGCAGGAAAGGGAATTATCCCTCCTGGAAGCAGGGGAAACTTTGGGGGGTTGCAGACTGCCAGAAATAGTGCAAATTGAGTCCACTTTTAGGGTTAGGGTTAGTGCTAGGGAATCATGGGAACTATTATATTGTGGCACTAGAACTCTCTGACAGAGAAGGCTCAATATCTCAGAAAAAAAAACAATTCCCATAATTCCCTAGCACTAACCCTAACCCTAAAAGTGGACTCAATTTGCACTATTTCTGGCAGTCTGCAACCCCCCTTTGTCAGGACATTTTTGAGACTCTCAGTTTTGATTACTTGCCTATTCCTATACAGTTAACCAAGGAAAAAAATGCATGTGAAAGAATGCAGACTAGGATAACATACATGAACTCCATAGCAGACATTTCACAGTACTGCCAAGTGGAAGGGAGAGAATGGTTATTAGTCATGCTGGATCTTTGTTCTTTTTACTTCAGCACCCAGTAATCAGAAAGATTTTATTTCATTATTGAGTGCATAGTTAAGCAGACCGACAGACTGGGTTAGAATATCTTGACTCAACTGAGAGATACAGGACAATATCCATTATTACTGGACTGCCACACAGAACAAGTTAGCATTCAGTAAAAAAAAAATTCTATGCAATGTAGCTTTAAATCGTTACTCCTCATTCCTGTTCTTCACTATACATATTTAAAGAATCTGCATTCTATATAATTTTTAAATCCTTTCAAGGTTGAGATTGTGTGTTTTGAATTTTCTGATAATAGCAGCTATAGAAAATGAAGGACAATGAATAATATAAGAGGAACCCTGCAAATAGCCAGTTTAATTTAGCTGTCTGCTTCCTGTTGCATGCTTGAAGAAAGCTCACAAGCTGAGCTCAGAGTTAACAGGCCTACTATTGGTTGCTAATATTCCAGCTTCTGAAACAGGAGGAACCATTTTAACTATTATAGTTATTTGACTAACAGTCATTGATAGACCTATCTATTGGTCTATGTGTTGATTACAGAAGTTCCTTTCCTCTGAAGGAGAGACTCTTCCTGTTGCAGAAAAGGAAACTTTCCATGCAACCCCAATAATTTCCTAGTTAAATCTATTTTAAAGGTTTTAAAGACCATGAAACGTTCCAATGACAAATCAACACTTCCCCACAGTAGTGAAATTAATAAATAATGGGTTTGACCCAGATTTAGCTATACTTAGAATGGTCTTATTGAAATTAGTAGGACTTAGCGTTAGCCATTACAAACTTCAGTCCCATTGATTTATAATGGGTCTGTTCTCTGTGCAATCCAGAATGTGTACTTCGGTCATCCTGACATGCTTCCTCAAACATTCAGGAAGAATTCTGGTTTGATAAATGTTCTTGACTGTAGAGTTAAGCATAGAAAAATGGAAGTGACAGCGTAAAGAAACCAAGTTAACAAAATTTCCCTCATTGATCATCACATACTAGCA
>CM034710.1:70782801-70795146 GCA_020142125.1 Phrynosoma platyrhinos | reverse complement strand
GCTGCCCCTCTCACTCTTCCCGGCTCCAGATGGTTATAAGCCTGCAGTAGTAATGATTTCCTGCCCTTTCATGATATCATGTGTCATGTATCTGAACTGATTACTCCTATCTGTCTAATGCTAGAGCGAGAACTGAAAAATGTGCTGATAAGAACAGACTGTGAATTACTTCACACAGTAAAAAAAAGAAGAAGTATAAAATGAAGGTATCGAAAAAGTAACACAACAAACGTGAAGACTCAGATACACAAAATCAGACTTCCAAAAGATATGAATCATTGTACAGGCTGTGTTTCCCTTATCCAAAGTGCCTGGGACCAGATGTGTTCTGGACATGTTCAGAAGTGTTGAGATTATTGGATTTTGGAATATTTGCATATACATAATGAGATATATTGGAGATGGGACCCAAGTCTAAACATGAGATTAATTTATGTTTCCTATACACCTTATATGCATAGCCTGGAGATAATTCTATATGCAGTATTTTGAATAATGTTGTGCATGAAACCAAGCTTTTGTACACTAATACCATCAGAAAGCAAAGATGTCACTATCTCAAATGCCCATGTGAACAATTTTGGATTTTGGAGTTTTTTGGATTTCAGAATTCTGGATAAAGGAGACTCAACCTGTAGCTCCATTTCAAAAAAACTCCACAATTATAAAATCAAAAGTTACATGTGCAACTATACAGATTCTGAAATACTGGGATGGCTATCCTGTCCCATCACCAGTGTAGAAAGTTGGTCCTTCATATCCATGGATTCTGCATCCACAGATTCAATCAACCATGGTGTGAAAATATTCACACACACACAAAATTCCAAAAGGCAAACTTTGATTTTGCTGTTTTATAAAAGGGACACAATTTTATTATGCCATTGTGTATAATGAGACTTGAGCATCCATAAATTTTGGTATCCACTGAGGGTCCTGGAACCAAACCCCAGCAGATATCAAGAGTCCACTGTAAAATCCAGATCCAGTTTAGTAAGCTTCTGTAGGAATAATGGTGGCAGGGATCTAGCTACTGGGAGAGGGGGATGGGAGCATTTTTTTTGCCCCCCCAATTTTTCCTTCAGCCCTTAAATTTGTAGCATTGTAGTAACTTAAAACTTCAGTTGAGCATTTATAAATACAATTTAGGCATTCACAGAAAAGGGGCAGGCAAAGGTACCAAGGCAATGCAAATATAAAAGAGTCTTATCACATGAGAAAAGAAAGCTAAAACAGAGAGGGAGTGGATTTCTCCATGCCTCTCTGCATGACATTGTAGCACTTCTGTTCTGTTCCCAAGGGAGATGGTAGTAAAAGTGTGCCTTTTGTCACACTAGAAAAATCCATTCAACAAAAGGTACACTTTTATGGGCTCATTCCCACTATGATTTAAACCAATTTGCTAATCGGTTTATATGTGCCTCGTTCACACTGAAAACGATTTCAGACCCAACTTTGTTTGGTCTGAATCGTGGCAATTTATGGTGAAGCAAGGCAAATGCAAAAGAATCGCTTTTTTTGAAGATGGATCTTTTGGTGGTTCTTTTGAAAAGAATCGCTTTGCAAGAGTGTTCAGCAAATGTGAACAACATTTGGGTCTCAATTGCATCACACTGGGGAGAGGGACTAGGGCAGAGGGTTCGCAGAGGGGGGGCCCCCTGGAGGCTCCCTGTGCAACGGGGGACAGGGGGCAAACACAGAGACCCCTAGCTCTGGGGTCCAGAGGGCCCCGATGGCCTCCTTCTCCAGGACCTGTCCTCCATTTCAACCTCCGCCTGTCCAGGAGGAATTTCAAAAAGCCCCCCTCCAAGTCCTGCAAGGCTGGGAGGGCACCACCTCAACCCTCCCATGCCCTCCAAGTTCTACGAGGCTGAGAGGGCACGACCTAAGCCCCCATGTCTTCCAAGTCCTGCAAGGCTGAGAGGTCACCACCTCAACTCCCCATATCCTCAAAGTCTTGCAAGGCTGGGAGGGCAGCACCTCAAGCCCTCCATGTCCTCCAAGTCCTGCATGGTTGGGAGGGCACACCTGTCCCCCCCATATGTTAAGTTCCCCCCCCCCAATGTCCTTCACTTAGAGAAGCCCTGCATCACTTAGAGAAGCCTTGCATCGACATTCCTAGGAGTGATTTTTGGGTTTTTGATTTGGGAACATCCTCCATATAGATAGATAGATAGATAGATAGATAGATAGATAGATAGATAGATAGATAGATAGATAGATAGATCCCTCTTGAAGGGCCTCCATTTTGAGCAGGACTAAGAACCATGCACTGACATTCCTAGGAGAGCTTTGGGCTTTGGTTTGGAAATGTCCTCCATTTTGAGCAGGACCAAGAGACATTCATTGACATTCCTAGCAGTGTTTTGCACTTTGATTTGAGGACGTCTTCCATATATTTTTTTTTCCTGGATTGTTCTCCATGGGGGGGGTGCCTGGTCCTCCTAGCCCTCCCTTCCCCCTTCTCCCTCCTTCTTTGTGTTACTGATGACACGTAGATGATTGACATTTTTTAAAAAAAGACCAGGATGGATTGATCGCAATCAATACTGAGCATGCACTTTGTAGCGGCACAAATCCAGTGGGAATGATAATTGTGTCAAAAAAGACAAGAATCCATGGAATAAGGAAATAATTTGTTTCCATAGCAGGAACTACGCATCAGCCTGAATCAATTCAGGAACCAGGTGTCAATGCGACTCGCAAACCAGTTTAAATGCAAGTGGGAATGGACCCTATGACTGTCTCCCTCGGGAAGAGAGTTGAAATCCTATGATGGCATGCAGAGAGGCATGGAGAAAGACACTACTTTCCCTCTACGTTTCAGCTTTCTTTTCTCATATGATAAGGCTCTAAGACTTCTACAAGTGAACAATTTCTCTCTGCAATGCTACAAGTTTGGGGTCTGGAGAGAAATTTCATTGGGGAACAGAATTTTTATCTCATTTTGCCTCCCTCATAGCTAGGTAAAGGTAAAGGATAGTGGAGCACCATCTTGCCCTTCACCTTAGGTAGCAAAATATCTTCAGCTGGCTTATGCTGAGACTATCACAAAAAATAGTGTGTTGACAAGGTGCTGGAAATCTTAGGTTGGCTTTCTCGCATAATGTTTTAAAGTGGTCAGGCAGGGTGAAGAGGTCCACTGTTTCCCTGTAAAATAAATAAATAAATAATAACTGTTTAAGATGACCTCTCCTAGATTTCCCTGAATTTTGGGCCCCATTTCACCTGAAAAATGAAAGTCACAAACACCACAAGTGTGTACAGCCCTTTACAAACTGTGACTCACTCCAAATGAAAGCTAGCTTCCTTATTTCCATCATGCCTCTTGCTATTAAAGGGCACCATGGTAAGAGTCAAAGGCTGCGAGGCTTTAGAGTGCTCCCTTTACAAGAAGGAAGAAGTTACCTAACTTCCAAACAAAGGGTCTGTTAATAAAGCAGAGGCAGGAGGAGGCTGCAACAGTAATTCCCTGAATAAAACGGATTATGGCTGAACCCTCACTTCAGTTTGTCTGCATCAGTCAGTGTGCTGGTTGCATTCATTTCTAGTGCTAAACAGCCCCCACTTTAAAGAATGTTAATGCTGGAGATTAAAAACCAAATAACAGTTATTTACATAAATATTTTGGCCAGCTGTAAAAAGAAAACCAGGGAAAGTTAGATGCAAAAACATGTTTTTGATTTTGTCAGTTGCTTTGAGGTGATTTCAAAGTCAAAGAAAGGGGCTTGAACCAGAATAATGTTTATTTGAAGGTTGTGCTACATGCGCTTGCAGGGGGTGTCACTGTAAATGACTTATTGGGGGGGAGTTTTTCTATCATGCAGGGAAATGTACTTCATACAAGATATCAGCATGACCAAAGGCTGGGTTTAGAGGTCACATTCTTTCCGCTCACCCGACTGGCTCCCACCCAAGAAATCTGCTGGTCTCCAATCTGTATGTCTATTTCGATATTTCTCCCTTCACACACTTATGGTAGGACCAAAACAAAGATGTTTTAAAAGATCTTGTAACTGGCTGCAGCTCACCAAGGATGGAAATATAGATGCTTTCAGAAGAAATGCTACCACATTTCTGCTGAGCCAGGCTTAGATCTGAACTTGAAGGCTTGGTCAAAGGACACTTCCAATGAAGGGTGTTATTACTTAAATTTTAGGGAGTGCGGGGAGGCACCAACAAATTACATTCAATGGGGAAATTAATTTAGCTCAATGAGAGTGCCAGAGTAACATCTGGCTGGATCTTTCATGTCTTTGTATATTGGTTCCAAACTCGCAGAACTCCAGAGGCAGTTTCCAAATTAATGTAGTTTATTTATGAACAGGGAATCAACACACACAAGCACTCTCTCTCTTACACAAGAGCTAACAAATTAAAGGTAGGTTAAATGGGACAGAGATTAGAAGGATGAGGATCATATGCTACCAATGCAGAAGCCAGATCAGAGGGAAAATTGCCGTGAAAGTGGACTCAGAATGCTAGCAATTCTGAGGAGAGTAGGTAAAATCATGGCTTCTGATTTCACCCAAGGACCTTATCACACGGGAGAAATCCCGTGCAGAAATGGGGTTTTAAATAGAAAAAAAAATGTGCAAAAGTGTCCCATTTTCCAAAAGTAAAAAGAAGCAGCTTTTGATTATGGTACTTTCCTTTTGGGTTAACCACAGTTTTAACATCAATGTTGTCTGAAAACCTACTTGCTTTTGTGCATTTTTTTATATTTAAAACCCTGTTTCTGCGTGGGATTTCCCCTGTGCGATAAAGTCCCAAGACTGAAAACAAAGAGCAAACAGCTCTCCTTTATATTTTTTCACTCTGTGGGCAGATTTTTGTGAACCTCAAAGGTGGAAATTTTCATGGGAGAAACGAGCAAACCCCTGTGCCATAAAATGTAGCCATACTAAACAAAAGAGGTGGCAGATCCATATAGCTTGTCCTTCTCAAATTTCCGCTAGATGCCAGATACCTCTTTCCCATCACTGACCTCCCAATAGATTTATACTTCAAAGGATGTGTATGTGTTTGCATCACTTCCTGGCTAAATCCTTTGGATCTCTGTGAGACCCTACTATCTTGCTCTGGGAAGCACCTTGAAGCTACGTGACTTGCATGCCTTTCAATATAGAGGTTTGATATCAAGGGTTGATTGGGACCAGAGAGCGGCATTATAGTATTCTTTAAAAGCCCCCAGTATAACCTGTACTGCCTGGGTCTAGTTTATCTGAAAGACACAACCTCTTTATTTGAGCCAGCCCAAACCTTGAGCTCTTTGGTAGATGGCTTTCTTCATTCCACCATCATCACATGCACATTTGGTGAAAACATGGGAGAAAACTTTCTTGGTGGTTGCTCCATACTCTGGTATCCTCTACTACAATGAGTTACATTGCCCCCTCTTTTAATCTCTTTTTGCCAGCAGGTTTTTGCCTGCCAGATACCTCTTTCCCATTACTTTAAACAGGACTATAGTCTCTAACTGGGGGTGCCAGAAGGGTCTTTTAATGGGGTATTCTATACCTACAACCCCCCTCTGAAGAAACCTGCCAAGAAAACCCTATGATAGGTTCACTTTAGGGTCGCCATGAGTCAAAAATAACTTGGAGGCACACAACAACAATAACAACTATAACTTTATTTTATTTTATTTTAAAATATGTGTTTTACAAGAGAGCCAGCATGGTAGATTGGTCTGAGCACTGGACTAGGAGTCTGAAGACCAGGGTTCAAATCTCCACTCATCCATGGAAACTCACTGGGTGACTTTGGGCAAGTCATACTCCCAGCCTCAGAAGAAGGCAATAACAACCCCCTGTGAACAAAACTTGCCTAGAAAACCTTGTGATAGTTTTGCCTTGGGGTTGTCATCAGTTGGAAGCAACTTGAAAGTGCACAACAACAAATGTGTTTTACAATGTTTTAAATATTTTAATTAGATCATCTAGTTACATTTAAAAAAACAACCCTGTACCACATATTGTTTCAACTGAATTTTTTAAAATTCTGCACTGTGAACCATCTTGGTTTCCACACTGGGAGAAAAGCAGGATGTTAATATATACATACATACATACATTTTCCAGGTCAGATAAAAATCCAAAGTAAAACAGGATGCCTAACTGCCCCTTTTCTGCTGTCCTCACCAGAGCCCAAAACATATCTGAGCCCTTCTACTGCAGCAATCTTTGAGAGAAGTGCATCTCTTATGACCCCCTGGACATTAGGTCCAAGGTGTTTTGTTACCTAATGTAGCAAGGAGATGGAGGGAAAGTGTGTTTTGTGGATGGCTTCTGGAAAAGCTGAAAACAGGTGAGGATGGGCAAGTCCATTTTCCCAAGCTCTTTTCAGGTAGCTCCACCTCATTCTGCCTAATGGTAGGACAGGCTTGCAAATGCATTAGCTACTGTGGTTTTCCTTTGGAACTCCAGAATCTGAGCCAGTTTCATTACTTCATTTAACATTACATTGACCAACTTTTCTCTATAATGACATTGAGGAGCGGCTGTTCAGAGTGCTTTTCCTAGTGTGAAGAGATCTAGTTATTTTCTGCAAGTTGCTCTAATTCTAGGAATAAATAGATGGATAGCCCTTTCCTCTTCCTCTTCCGAGTTTATGCACCATGAAAGGAGAGGCAACACAAGTTTTTAAGCAACAATTGTGGCCACCAAGCCTCAGACTTGGTTCTCAGGTATCAATCTGAGTGCCAGTTTGACCAGGGCTAGCCTTCTTACTTTGCAGAATGAGGCAGATGCCTTGGGCCGATGTAGTGGATGGGCAGGCAGCAGACAGAGCTATGTGTGCCCACCAGTAGTTTCACTAGAGGAGTGTGGGGCATGCGGACTTCACCAGGTGACACCTCAGAAGGGGATGTCACCCAGTTGGGTGGTATACCCAGTGTGGCTGCTGAACGAGCAAGAAAAGGCATCAGGTCCCTTTCTATCTTGCCCAGCAACCATGGCAGTCGCTTCCATTTGGGCTTCGGTGTGGACCTCTTGGGGACTGGCACTGCCTCCTCCAGCGGTGGTGGCTGCTGGGAGGGGGGGTAGTGCCTTCCATTTGGGTTTTGGTGTGGTTGCAACCATGCCAGAGCCCAAATGGACCTCCAGGGCCGAGGCAGTATGCCCCTCCATCCCCTTCACTGAGTAACACCAACCACCAGTACACCACTGGTGCCCACTAGATTAGTCTGCCACTCTCAGCTTCAGCAAAGAATAGTGTGCCATTACCAGTGTTGAAATAAGATTCAGTTGCCGGTCTGATTTGCTTTTATATGTGGAATGGGTTTGGAGGTGTCATGTCATCTTTATCCTTTGCTTCAGGCAGCAAAATGCCTTGGGCTAGGCTTGAGTTGGAAGTTTCACCTACCCTCTTTAGGATTTGAGGGGTGGCGGTAGAAAAATATCACTTTAAATAAGTCATTTCCAGCATAACTACCTGCTACAACTTTAAACCATCAAAAAGTTCAACTGATCTTCATCAGACTTACTTCTGAACTGTTTGTACTATATTTGACTTAAACATTGCATGCCACACTTGATCTTTTCTGTCTTCCCTTGGTTACATTTTAAGGCTTTTTACAACAATTAGTTATCCTTTAACACTCACTCAGCCTGCACTGTGTGAAAGACTCTTCTTAATCACAGAAAACTATTCTGGCATTGCCAATCCAAACCAAATCTGTCCACATACATACAATCCAATAGATACAGTGGTGGATAGTTGCTTGTTCATTGTATTGTATGTATGTCGTTTGAATTGTTATTTTAATATTACTCTAGTTTAATTTATTTTTAAGGGGTGGGAGGATCAGGGATTGGGCTGAAGGATTGTTTTAACTGTTGTTTTAACTTGCTGTACGCTGCCTCGGTTGCTGAGCAGAGGGGCAGGTTAAAAATAAAAATTATTATTATTATTATTAAAGGCTGAAGTCATGGTTTAGAATTGATCCATTGAAATCAGTGAGTCTAAATTTAGCAACAACTATTAGCCATTAATTTCAGCACATCTGTTCTGTGACTTAGCCTGGTTTGTTGTTGTTATGAGCCTTTAAGTCAACTCATACTCTGAGGGTTTTCTTGGCAAGATTTGTTTGGGGGTAGGGATTGCTATTGCCTTCAACTACTTGCCCAAGCTTATCCACTGGATGGCCAACTAGTGATTTAAATCCTTGTTCACCACTCAAACCTCTTCACTGTACTGCCTCACATTCTAAATATAACCCAATTTATAAAATTGAAAAAGGGGAAGGGAAAGGAAAAGGGAAAAAAATTCAGATGCCAGTTCTTACATTCTTTGCTTCATTGAGGGATATTCTCCTTCTAAACAGAGTTTGACATGGGTAGCGAAAAATACCAGTGCCCTGCTCTCAAAAACCAGTCCTGTGGAATTACTTGTGAAATTCTACCAGAGAAGTGAAACTGAAAGATCCTTTTCAAAGGCAAGAAAGAGGCAGCGGGGAGGACAGAACAGGCAGTTTGGTCCTGGTCAAAAGTCCTTTGCTGTATTGCAGGGGCCGGCAACCTATGGCCCCCGGGCTGGTTACGGCCCAGGTCGCCAGACTTACCGGCCCAGGCAGACCCCTGCTGCCATGTGCCGCCCCCGTGCGTTTTGCTGTCCATGCGGCTGCGTGCGCTGTGACCGCCATTTTGATTTCCAAAATGGTGACCATGACGCATTTGCACATGCGCAGGAGTTTGCGCTTGCATATGCGCATGCATGGGGTGTTGTGCACGGTGGTGGAGGGCGCACACGCGTGTGTGCATGAGCGTGCGCGCCGCCATTCCCCCCCTCGACCCGGCAGAGACCTGTACTTCGGGGGACCAGCCCAGGTCTCCAAAAGGTTGCCTACCCCTGCTGTATTGGATCCATCAGCTTAACTCCATTGATGCAAGAACTCTTAAGAGATAACAACCCTGAAGGAAGAAGATGTGGGAAGCTTAATTCAGTTTGTGATTTGCAGGACTGAGAGTCTTTTTTGGGGTGGGGGACATAGGAAACAGGGGAAAAACAACCATGGCAAGCATGTAAATACAAATGTAATTCATTTTAAGCTGATTACAGAAGAGTAATACCCAAGACGTTCTTTTTTTTTTAAATAAACTTTATTTTGTTAAACATTCCCTTAACACTTAAGATACAAAACAAGGACAAAAACATAAAACAAAAAATAGCATACATACAGAAAATACCATACAAAACATACAAAAATACATACAATACACAACCTAGACCAGTGAATCCAAAGGACTTCCTGGATCCTTTGTCAAATCATTTCTGTTACTAAACTTCAAAGTAACCTTTCTTCTTATTTGTAGATTAAACTAAGGTTATAATTATATACCTATGCATAATTGTTATTCCTTATACCTTTCCAAAGACAATTCACTATCATTAAATTAAATATTTTCTTTTATTTCCATTTCCATATATTCTTATATACATCCATTATCAAAGTTCCTCAGTTATCTCTCCTTATCCTACTTCTTCTTTTCTCTCTCTCTCTCTCTTTTTTTTTTTGTTAACATAACTGAGCATTGCAGCCAGTTCTTTTCACTTTTCTCCCAGTCTTGTCCTCTCAACATTGAGGCTAATTTGTCCAATTGCATTAGTTCCATCATTTGCCTATCCATTCTTCCTGAGATGGAATTGTATCGCTTTTCCATTTGAATGCATAGAGGATCCTAGCACAGGTTGTCATAAAGAAAAGGAACTTACCAAATTGCTGTTCCAGCTTCTGATCCATGCATATACTCAGTAAATACAATTTAGGATCCAAAGTTAGTTGAGTTACTAAGATTTCCTCCACCCTTTTATGAATAACTGACCAGTATTTTTTAGCTTTTTTACATGTCCACCATGCATGATAGAATGTTCCCCTTTCCCTCTTGCATTTCCAACATTTGAATACCCAAGCAGTTCTAAAGGGACTTTAGTGTGAAAAGAACCATGCAGTTGAAAGGATGTTAGAATACATATTTCTTACAGATAGTAGACTATGGGGCTGTACGGATCGTCCAAAAGGGCTGGCCTAGGGATGGAGTAGAGGTATGGTGACTGTACACCAGCCGCCTCGACTCTGCCCCAATGCCGCTGTCATTGCCACCCAACCAACCAGATAGTGGGTGGCGTCAGGCACTCCCTTGGCACAGCATTCACACATAGTGCACCAAAGCAGCGCCAAAAAGTCTCCGCGGCAACAGCAAAGTCAGCTTTTTGCCACTCTAAAAAGGAGTGGCATTTGTCAGCTCTTTTTAGAACAGGGGTAGGCAACTTGTCCCCTTTAAGGGCCGAGGGACTTCAGCTCCCAGAATACCAAGAGCTATTGGCCAACATGGCTGAGGCTTCTGGGAGCTGAAGTCCCTCGGCCCTTAAAGGGGAAAGGTTGCCTACCCCTGTTTTAGAACATCAAACCACTGGATCGTGGCCGTAGCATGTGGTTGCTGCAGCCCCAATCTGACAAGAATCCACTGTTTGTTCAGTCCCTAAGTTTATATATAGTAGGGGTAGACAACTGTGGCCCTCTAGATATTTTTGTATTGCAGCTCCCACAATCCCTCACCATTGGCTGAGATGACTAGGGCTGATGGGAGCTGTGGTCCAACAACATCTGGAGGGCCAGGGTTTTGTGCTATCTCTCAGCATGTTCTCATTTATGGTGATAATATACATACATGTGAGATGTCATGCAAGGAAAGCAACAAGTACAGCATTCCTTTTCAATAAGTTCTTGAGTATCTTCTAAAAGCAAACATAATTATGTGTCTACTGGTCCTTATGTAGCCCAGACAGCTCCATTGCTCATAAGACACTAGTATCAACCTGTTGTGAAAACAGGGGAAAACGTAGGAGGAAGGGTCACTCCCAAGGATCCCAAGCTCAGTAGCAGTGGAAAGCTGACTATTGAAGATACAGATGGAGAGTTGGAGGAGAAGGAAGAGTGGAAAGGTGCAGCTGGAATCCCGAGGAAGGACCACTCCACTCTGCATTGATTCATTGAAGGTCTCCGTTGTTAGGCTACATATTAATTCATTTGCATTAGGGAAATGTAAAACCTGCCATGTCATAGAACTGGAGTTTGATTTTACATAAAAAGATAGGTACCAGATCTACTAGAGTCTCCCCTCACACACTCCTTCTCAGTCTTTCAAACTGTTGTGTTGTGTTGAGATTTATAGGAATATACTATAGAAATTCAGTGTAGACTTACTGTGAGAGGATTCATCAAAAGCTTCAGATTTGATCTGACACAAGAAGCATGGTGACCTTTTCTCACCAGACTCTATCTCAGACTTGGATTTTTCTCACAGTTCCTTCATAGCGGCCTAAATATCCTAAAGCAGTGGTTCCCAAACTCTGGGTCTCCTGGTAATTCCCAGAAACCTCAGCCACCTTGGCATGATAGTCATGGATTCTGAGAGCTGATGTCCAAAATATCTGGAAGACCAGAGTTTGGGAACCACTGACCTAAAGGCACTGGATCCCATCTGATCTTGCAAGATAAACATGGTCAGTCCTGGTTAGTATTAGATAGGAGACCACCAATGAATATCAGGTGCTGTATTTTCAGGGGAAGGAACTGGCCAAACCACCTCTGAGTATTCCTTGCCTGAGAAAACCCTGTGAAATTAACCCTGTGAAGTCAACAGGCAACTTGAAGGCACATACACATTTGTCTTTCCTTAAATATCCAAGTATGTGATGATATGAATGTGTGCACAAATTAGAACACTGAGGAACAATGAGAAAATCTGTTCAGTTTGCTTTCTTTTGCATTAAAAAAAATTAAACCTCTTGTTCTTTCCATTCCAAATATCAATAAATTTCTGAGAAATTTTGCCTAATCTTCCAAAATGAACTGAAATAAAATTCAGTGTCAGCACTAGCTGTTTTACATAACTGTGGCTTTTTCCTAGCACAGAATTGTACCTGTCAAACATACAGGTGTTATTGATAACAAACTTCCTAGAGATAATTGTTCAGCGCCAGTTGAATACACAAGAAATCACATTCGTTTCAGCTTTCAAAGCCCTTGGCGTAGAAAACTGTCTTAATTTGGCAGGGCCAGTCCCAGTTAATCCTCTCTCATCCTACTATTTCAGCTGTTGTTAAAATGTCCCAGTTTCTCTCTCCTCCTCCCACTTTCCCTCCTTCTCCTCAGCTCACTTTAATTGCTGCAAACTGAGTTCAATCTGCAAAAGTGGTTTGTATTCTATTAACTCACCAAGGGGAGAGGACAGGAGGAGAGCAGAGTCTTGGTCTCCCCAGAAGGCTCGGGAAAAGCAAACTGCTGTGTCATCTCCTTGTAGCACCGAATCCTTAGGGGAATTTTATAATTAGCTCAAATAT
>CM034710.1:70758750-70776402 GCA_020142125.1 Phrynosoma platyrhinos | reverse complement strand
GGCAGTTAAAGTGGTCTCAAACTGGCTTATTTCTGCAGTGTGTTTTGGTCCTTAATTACTTTTTTAAAAGCCATCTGAATGATGCAAACCATAGTCCTGTGGGTCAAAGCACGCTGTCCTCAAGCATATTTCATTAGCTGCATGCAGTCTGACACCACTTTTACTGCCATGGGTCAATGCTATGGAATCCTGGGATTTGCCGTTTGTTGTGGCACCAGAGCGCTCTGACAGAGCACAAAAGTACAAATCCCAGAATTACATAGCATTGGGTCATGGCAATTAAAGTGGTGCCAAATATTATTTTTACAGTGCAGATGCAGCCATTGTCTCCCCAAGATTCACCAGAGCTTGAGGCAGGAGTACGATGCACCAAATCAACCAGCTCTTGAAGCGTATGATATCCATCCTCCTAAATAAATAGTCGCACAGATGAACTCCACAAGAAATGGATTTAAAAGCCAGTTGAGCTCCAAAAGAAATGAATTTATTTCTTGTGTTACAAGCGTAATTATGTTGTAGTAATTGTACCTTAGTTATTGTAAAAGGCGAATAATTATTAGAAGTTACTTATTTGTAACACATTACTTGCAAGTTCTGAATGTGCATATGTGCAAAGTGGGGAGGGAAGTGTGGGAACGCTAGTGCCTCCTTTCACTTAATTTTGGCCTAGCCCACACAAGGTAAGGGCCCACTCCCTCTAAACATGAGCCTCCACCTACCTTTTGTCTATATTCCCATACTTAGATGGGAATATTGAAATTGCAGGAAGGTTGCTCAATGATTTCTGGTTGAATTTCTGCTTCCCCTTACCATCCTCATCCCCTGCACACTGGCAAGAATCACTGCAAAGTGTCCCGCTTTCCAATCTGACGGTGACACTGCTTAAGATCATTGTGCCTAATGTCTGTTTCACATCCAAAGGATCCTTTGCCATGGGCAACCTGTCCATTGAACATTAATCACACCCACTTTGAAGAAGAGTGTGAGAAGGCTACGCCAACTCAGTACTTCTGGTACAGGAAAACACTCAATATTTCTCCATCCATCGAAGAGACCGGGAGCATCCAGTGGGAAGAGGCAGCCTGCCTCATCCTGGCTTGGCTGGTGGTCTATCTCTGTATTCTAAAAGGAACAGAACACACAGGAAAGGTAGGAATTTCATTTGGAAAAGCCACCTTTGACGAATATGAAATGAAGAAGGGGGGAGAAAGAAACCTAAAATAAAAATCTTTTAAAGCCAGTGCTGTCTAGTTGTAGTCAGAGTGAAAACATACAAGCAATATCCCAGGCTATGGAGTTTATCACACAGGACGGATCCTGTACAGAAACTGGACCTAAAGTGCAAACAACCCGCAAAAGTGGCTTGTTTTTCACATGACATTTTCACACGACAAACAGAAAGTAGAAATAACCTGCAAGAGCGGGTTATTTTTCACACAACATTGGCATCAAGGAGAAATAACGTGACATTAATCCGAACGGAAAGTCGCTCCTTTTTACTTTTGGAAACTTCTGAAAGTAAAAAAGGAGCGGGTTTTGGCGACTTTCCATTCGGATTAATGTCACATTATTTCTCCTTTACACATATACGTCTGAAAAACAACCTGCTTTTTAAAAAGCAATCCCATTTCTGCATGGGATCTAAGCAGTTTGCCTCCGTGTGATAAGGTCCTTATGTCCATCGCAGTTTCTGTTTGGAGAAAGACCTGTGGAGGGTAAATGGAGTTTCTCCGATCACAAAACCTTTCAGTTGTCTCAGTGGAGCACTCTTGTGGATATATGCAAAGGGACACTTGTGCTCAAGGCACTTCCTCACTTGAAATGAAAAGGGCAGCTCACACACTTAACTGATCTCTTTGTATCTCTGGATGGCAGAGGGCTGAACTATTTGGAAATGCATCATGAAGTCATCCTCTCATACATTTTCATCACTCAAACTGTAGCTTCAGAAATAAGCACTCGTACACATTGGAAATTGGATTTAACTTCCCTCCTAAATTGCTGGAATATTGGAGGGGCACACAAATCATCCCTTCCATCATACTCAATAATATATTTTTCATCTCTATGAGGAGGCAGAGCTTAAAATGTGGCATTACAATAGTTCCGAGAAAATCATTCAGTATTCAAGAACAGAGGTTTGAGAGCTACTGTTTTAATATCTGAGAATTGTCACCATTATTTTGGCATTGATCTGGGTCAACCCAAGACATATTGCTGCCTAAGGTGAAAGAGAAGGTAGTACCCTGTCCCATTCCACATACAAAAGTTGACTGGATTGGATTGCCAGATGAATCTTAAGTCAATACTGTTGAAGGGGTATTTTTCTTCCCCACTTCTCGAGGCAACAGAGAAGTTCAGAGGATGAGGAAAATGGGTATAGCACATACAACTCTGTCCTAAGTGGACATGGAAACTAGGTGTCACTAGGGGGTGCGGACCGCACCAGGTCACACCAGGTGACATCTGATCAGACTCGCCTCTCGCTGAGGGATGGTGGTGTCCAGTGCTGTTGCCAATGCCAAACCCTTCTTCACTCCATGGCTCTCTTGGTCAAGAAGGAGGCCAGTGCACAGCCCTTCTGGCTGCCAAGGCATCAGAGTAGAAATCCCTTCCAGCTTCTCCACTGCTTGGCTCTCTCTGCTGAGGGAGCCAGGGCATCGCAGAAGGAGGGGCAGGCAGGTGCACATCTCTTCCATCCTTTCTGCTGCCTCAATTGCCTGGCAGCCCTCTCCTGGTTTGGGTGGGCAAGCAAGCAAGCAAGCAAGCAAGGCAGCAAAAGGAGGGAAGGAGGGTGGGTCAGGCCATTGCCATCACTGCCCCGGCAACCCTTTCCAGATACCTGCACCAGGTGATACCAACCCTAGTGATGGCAATGGGAATAACAATCCTGAGTTGCTAGTCCCCAATATGTACATCCTGAAGTGGCTACGTCATTCTCACACATCCATCCAAAGCTGAAGCCCACCACAAAAAATGAAAATCCTCTTGAAATATAAAATATAGGTACTTAATTTTAGATTTAAATGCATTCCTTGGTTCTAATAACTCCCTGTGTTGTTGCTTTTGTGCGTTTTGCTCTTTTTTTTTTTTTTTTTTTTTGCAGGTTGTTTATGTAACAGCTACAATGCCATATGTAGTTCTCATGATATACTTAATCAGAGGCCTAACACTCCATGGAGCTGTGAATGGGCTGACATACATGTTTACACCAAAGGTATTGCCACAATAGAACGCTAAACAACTGCTTATGGAAACTGAAGTGTGCATTTCACAAACGTATATTTCATAACAGAGTTTTTCTGCCAATGAAGAATGCAATTCTTAGGAGTATGATCTCAGTCAGACAAAAAGATACTGACAAGAGTGTATCATCTGAAAGTGCTACATTTAGCAATTTGTGCCTACAGGCATAGTTTTGCTTATGTACCTATAGAAACTGCATACCAACAAAGGGAGCAGAATTGCTCTCTCCACAGAAGTGAATGGGGCAGCATGAATACATCAAAGATAAAGGATTGAAATAAATAAATATGGCATGTTATCTTACTGGTCTATGACAAAAATTCCAAAAGTTTGCCAAGATCCTACTTCACATAGTTATGAATGTGTAATTATGTTTCCATCTCCCATCTCCACCCTGCAAAACTACCTTAACAGTCAGCAGCTGCATCGAGCAACAGAGGTCTGTTCTGCTGGAGGTCGGTTTGAGGTATGTTTCCAGTCTCCTTCTGCCAGTGATTTGCAGTGCGGCAGAGGCACGACTCATTGCACTGCAGATTGCAGGTGGAATGGATTGGAAGCACTATCCTGTAGTGCTCCGATTGCCAGTAGAACAGACCCCCATTACTTGAAGTAGCTGCTGGCTGTTAAGGTAGTTGAGGGGTGGGCATTTGTGATCATGGCAACAGTGCTGCAATTGCAAATACAGAGCATGAGCTGAATACAGAGCAGTTATGGGTCCATAACCCTAGGTAGGATGTAGGATGATAGGATGATAGCTGATATAAAATGTAGGATGATAGCTGATATAAAATTTGTGTGCCTTTAATGCCCCATGTTTCAAGGAAATTAACTTGGGATCAGTGGACCTTATTCATGTATTTTGAAAAGCAATCCCCATGTAAGATAAATGGGCACAGAGGATCTTATATGGCAATTGTGTGAAAAATTATTGCCTTGCTGTCAGAGACATCTCCATTGACACAAAAACTAGCAGTGGATTAGTACTGTAATAGATTACCTGTGGATTTAATTGCAATCATATCTATAAATTTGAAATATGTATGGAATATTATTGAATGGGAGAAGTGTTCAGATTTGAGGAAAGGAGATGGAGTGATGGATTATATACCCAGGCTAATCCTGCTCAGACATCTGGAGCCATCTTAAATTAAGTGGCACCAAGGCCATGGTCCTTTTAACACTTACAAGCAAGCAGGCCCCACAAAACTCAATGGGACTTATCCTGAGTAAATATGCATAGAATTAGAGAATGAAGACCTTATGTCAAAGCAATTAATTTAATTGGGTTTAGGAACAAGGCTGGATGTAGGAACCAAATCCAATTGTTAGTCCCAATTATATTAGATCTATTGATTCAGTGGAACCTACAGAAATGCTGACTTACCAATAGGTCTATTTTAGGTTGGACAAACAACTGCATTTAGGCTAACAGTTTTCAGTCTTTGTTCCAAATGCATGCCACAGAAATTTGTAATGGACCATGATATGGGCAAGTTGAAAAAACTTAATCAAAGTCTTAAGCATCTATAGAACTGATCCATCCTCATGGTTTATGCCTTGCAGCTAGAGCAATTAGCAAACCCCAAGACTTGGATTAATGCAGCTACTCAGATCTTCTTCTCTCTTGGACTTGGCTTTGGCAGCTTGATAGCTTTTGCCAGCTACAATGAGCCAAACAACAACTGCGAGCGACATGCCATAATTGTTTCCTTAATAAACAGCGCCACTTCAGTGTTTGCCAGCATTGTCACTTTCTCCATTTACGGCTTTAAGGCAACATTCAACTATGAAAACTGCATAAATAAGTAAGCTTGACTTTTAATCCTGTTCCCTTCTTTTCTTCTGCATCTGAAAGTACGTTAACAGGCAAGTCTCAGTTTGCATTGCCCCAATTTACATTTCGAATGTCCAGTGTTTCTCCAGAAATAAATAAACAAACAAACAAAGGTCTCACCTACAATGCAAAAAGGAAGAAAGCAATCGGACCTTTGGCACTACTGGAAGGCAGGGGGTTCCTTTGCCTACTTAGAAGGGAGAAAAAGGGACTGGGATCTTGTCTTGGGGGAATGGGGGCATGAGAGGGATAAAGAAACTGGAACCTAGAGTTTTGATGTGGTTGGAAGGGCTTCCTCTGTTTGCTTAGGTGGGGTGTGTTGAGCAACTGGAGTCTTATCATCTGGAAGGGAGGTCTTTCTCTATCCTGATGAAAGTAAGTTCTGATGTTCTATGTTTTAAACCTCTTTCAAATTGGTGGTGGGTTGAGTAAAATTGTTCTGTGGCTACTTCTGCTCCATCAGAACATGTCCCCCAGTCTCCAACGATTCCCTATAGAAGTCCCACTCCCCGCCTACGTTATTCTCAATTTACATTGCAAGTCCACAACTACACCTCCAACATAAATTGAGACTCTCCTGCATAGTCAATCCATTTTTTTTATTACAAGATTTTTTATTACAAGATTACACGCCTGAAATGTACATAAAACCTTCTCAATGGAGTCACGCCATCATTTCCAAACCTTGTTTGGAGGAAGATGGAAGGCATCCAATTGTATGACATTCCAAAAGACATTTTTGATCTATATTGATCAGTAAATTTTACAGTCATGTACATCTTGAAAAAGTTTATTTTTGGACTACAAATTCCAGAATTCTCCATTCAGCATGGTTAGTAGTCTAACTGAACATCCCATTGGTAATATGCAGGGAGCTGTAGTCCAAAAAGGTACATTTCTTATCCCTTTCATAATGCTGTGACACACCACTGCCTAAAGTTGTCTGATTTCACATGGTGCAGATGCATCTGAGTAACCTGACATGAGGGTTTACAAGGACAGTTTTGGAACATCCTTCTTCATACAAAGAATGAACATTTCTGATTATTTGGGAGCCCTACATAACCATTGACCCAACCCTTAATTTAATTGTTTTACACTGACTGCTCTTATAAAATGTGCATTTAAAATCAACACCAGAAGTAACTGGTTTGACCCACTACTATATATGAATATTAATGCAAATTAAAATTTGTCTGTCTTGTGTGTGTATGTGTGTGTGCGTATATATTTAAAAAGAATACTGATTTTAATTTTTACCAGAAAGATTCTTGTTTAATTTTTCATGCAGGGTGATCTTGGTATTGACCAATTTTTTTGACCTGGAAGAAGGATCATTAACAATGGAAAATCTTGAAGATATGAAACATTTTCTAGCATCTACTCATCCCACAGAATATGCAGAATTATTGCCACAGATTAAGAACTGCAGCCTGGAAGCAGAACTAGACACGGTAGGCAGCTTGTTTTTTAAAATAGGTGGGGTCCGCACAAAGGCTGTCAGTATAAAACCAAAATGTTATAAGCAACAACCTCAAATCCATATTGCTATAACAACTCTAGATATGATCAAACCTTGAAGTGGGCCTAGGACTACTCAATATCCTAATCTTATAGTTTCCACCATAGCACATTCCAGATGTTTTGGATAACTATTGGCCCTGGTGACTAAAGCTGATGGGAACTGCAGTACAGAACATCTAGAGGGAACTAGCTGGGAAAAGCTGATGTAGCACTAATAAAGAACTGGCACTGACATGACACAGATTCAGATTCCAGCCCAGACATGAAAGTTACATAGGTCCAGACTAAGTTATCCAACAGAACTGCTGAAAAGATTACTAAAATGCTTCTGTGCCTGAAAAGGAAGATAAAATATGTTAATATGTTGAGGAAGGAGCACACTTGTTTTCTGCTGATCCAGAGACTAAAAAGATTATCAGATGGGGGGGAAATCGGGGAAGAAAAAGACATACTCCCGGGATAACTGTGATTGTGCTGAAGATTTTCAGATGATGTTGCGTTTATCCAGGACTTATCCCAGGAAGAACAACAAACCATTCCTAAGACTTCCCTGTGAATGGTTTATTGCTGGAGTTTTCCTGGATCTTCACGGGAGAAGTCCTGGATAAGCACGATGTGTCTGAAAATCTGCAGCGTGATCATGCAACTTTGTCAGGAGTATGCCTTTTAGTCTTGGTTTTTGAAAGTCTGAAAATCTCCTAGGAAACAGCAATGGAAGCAAATGACAGGAAAAGAGATTCCACCTAAACATTAGGAAGAACTTCCTGATGGTAAGAGCTGTTTGACATTGGAATAAGCTGCCTCAGAGTGTAATGGAGTCTCCTTCTTTGGACATTTTAAACCAGAGGCTGGATGGGCATCTATCAGGAGTATTCTGATTGTGTATTCCTGCATGACATGGCCCTTGTGGTCTCTTCCAACTGTATGAGTCTAATTAACAGATATAATTTGTAAGCACTGCCAGAGCTTGTGAAGTCAGCTTCGGAAATTAATTCCAAGCCAAAAGGTAGTTGTCTCCATTATAATATGTTTAAAAAGTAACTCTTTTCTTTCCTATTGTTCAAAGGCAGGGGTAGGCAACCTTTCCCCTTTAAAGGCCAAGGGACTTCAGCTCCCAGAAGCCTCAGCCATGCTGGCCAATAGTCCCATGTTGGCCAATAGCTCCTGGGATTCTGGGAGCTGAAGTCACTCGGCCCTTAAAGAGGAAAGGTTGCCTACCCCTGTTCAAAGGTAACCCAAACATACTTTTTATTACCTTAAAAACCATAGAATGCTGCAAGCCTGTGGTATGAATAAATCCTCATGTCTAGAAGTTATACTGCTAACCAAATGTTGCCTTGCAGTTGCCAATCCGTTCTCCATAACGCTGGTGTTTTTTCTTCTTTCCTTCACATGGAAAGGCTGTGCAAGGGACTGGATTGGCATTCATCGTGTATTCTGAAGCAATAAAGAATATGGAGGTCTCACAGCTGTATTCGGTGTTATATTTTATGATGTTGCTATTGCTGGGAATAGGCAGCATGTTGGGGAACACTGCAGCCATCCTCACTCCTTTGACTGACAGCAATTTCCTTTCTTCCCATGTGCCCAGAGAGATGATCTCAGGTAAATCTGATTCCTTCCTGAATAGATCTAATGCAGTCCAAGAACAAGCTATCCACAAGGCTCATGGAGTCTGCTTTCCCTCTCAGATAATACTTATATATAGCCATCTAACTGCATGCATTGTTTGGACATAAACTAGAGAAACAAGCAACCAGCTACATGCTCACTAACTGTGAAGACACAGAGCTTCTGTCATCATATCTCAAGTGAAACGGGAGACACTAAATATACATACCCCCAGCCTTTCCCATCTGCCATATATATATGTGGGGGAGTCTGAATACTATGTCCCCTGCAGGTCTGTGGACAGAAGTCAATGAGGCTTCATCCTGCTCCTTGATAGTGATGCATTGCACTGGCAAATGCTCTTTCTGTGATGTTTGAAAGAGCAGTTGACAAAACAGTAGTGTATTTCACGTGAAGTCAACTGACCACAGATCATTTAACAAAACATTGTGCAGCAGAACATAAACTGTTGCTAGAAAACATTTTGGTGCCTGCTTTTCCTTTTCAGATGCAACTAAACTTGCTCTATTCTTACAGGCGGAGTGTGCATTATCAACTGTTTAATCGGCCTATTGTTTACCATGCAAGCTGGCAACTACTGGTTTAATATCTTCAATGACTATGCAGCTACTCTGTCCCTACTGCTTATCGTACTGGTGGAAACTATTGCTGTCTGTTATGTGTATGGTCTCAAGAGGTAACAGTTACATAATATCTTTCCCCTTCCCCATTCTTGATATTCTGACAAATGGATGCTTCTCCACTGAGGGGAAAGGGATTCTTTTACGTAATTTCTGTTTCTTCATCAATATCCTAACATCTTGTTTTCCTCCATCATGGATATCACTTGTTTAATGTAAGAATTATGTTTCTTTCCCCGATAGATTTCAGAAAGCCCTTGGTGTGATGATTGGACATGAACCAAGTTGGTACTGGAAAATTATGTGGGCTTTCGTCAGTCCTGTGCTAATTGTAAGCCTATTTATATTTTACATCACGGACTACATCAGGACAGGAACACTGCAATATCAAGCCTGGGATGCAACAGAGGTATTTTACACACTGCTATGAACATTTTTCAGCATAACTACTGGTATATGGAAGCCAGTAACTCTGTGAAGAATTTACAATTCATAATTTTGCAAAACCTAACTGTGCCATTTAGTTCCATTATGTTTCGAGTACATATTTTAAAATATAGGGGTAAGATATATTTTTCTCTCTTAGATTAGAAAACAATCCTTTGTAACAATAGGTCTGACCATCCTTTGGTCACATTGAGACTTTAGTAACTATTAACATTTCTCAGAAATATGAGACCATATAGGAAACAAAATGACTGTTTTCTTGATGCTAGAATATCTGCCAAATATGAATAAGTCAATTTAGATAATGTAATCTATAGAAAGCGTTATTCAGCTATATGGCTGCTGTCATGATCCGACCCCAAGTAGGAAGATTACCAGCCAGGTCTATGGAATGAATGGTTTGCACCACTGCCATTTGAGGTGCATAAGAATACCAGGTCTTAAAACAGCAGCTTGGAACAAAGAATAGTTTTTAACATTTTTTTGCGCAGAAGCAATTCCTTGAAGGTTAGAGATGTATCATACATCTTCAGTTTTTTTCACTGATTGTACAATTCACACTTCCATGTGAAGTCTGATGTTCCTAACTCGTGCCTCTTTCATAGCACCATGCTCTTTAGAAAAGTGAAGCTTTTCAGGTTAGCTGTATAATTAACTGAAACATTTTACATCGATGCCATTTAAATTTTAATCTTAACATTTTTATACAGCTGCAGAGGAAAAGCATCGCCAACAGAAGCTTTAGCTGTCAGCATTTTGTATACTTGACAAGAGAATAGTGATCATTATCACAGATCTTTGCTTTAAATCCAGCTGTATGCAATTTAATATATTCTCCAAACCTTTCTGTACAAAATTCTTGCTGGATTTTGGCTGATCAACCCTTGCTTAATAGGAAGTGTAGAAGTAAATATCCATCACCTGAATCATTCAGGGACCCAAGATAACAGTATTTCAGCAATGATGTCTCAAAGATAAGATGCTGACTGTGAGAGTAATGAAAGAAAATGATCTTTCAGAATATAGGAATCTGATTACCAGTCTTACATTTTTACACAAAAAGAGCAAACTACTTCTCTGTGTGAATACATTCTCCAGTTTAAAATTCTGATCTTTCTCTTTTTCAGGGGCAACTGGTTACAAAAGACTACCCAAGCGGAGCTCTAGCACTTATTGGACTGCTTGTGGCATCTTCTACTTTGTGTATACCACTTGGTGCAATACTAGTTTTCATTAAAAAGCGAACTAGTAGTTAGTACTGGACTCAAAACCTCAACAGCTGCAACTTCCCAGTACCATCTTGAAGACTACAGCAGTTACAACTTCCAACGATAAGCAAGACACACAGAACTTGGCTATCATCTTAAAATATTCTCTTGGACATTCTCATAGTCGAAGCTGTTCTGTAGTAAACGAAGGTTTACAATTGCTTTTGAGAGACATGAACATAGGAATTGGGGCTAACAAAGACACAACAAGGCTTTAAAAATGAAGTAGATATTGGCCCATTTCATCTGCTTCCTTAAAAGCAAACTTTTGAGTGGAAGCATATTCCTTTTATACCTGAAGTGAAACAAGTTTTGCATTGCTGGAAAGCTGCAACATCACACAGTTTTCCCATGTATAATGCATAGCTTTGACTATGCAAGTTATATGCATGGCTGATGGAATGTATCTTTTAGTAGATGCTAGCACTTTCTTTAGGAGCTACATTAGCTCATTTACCTGAGTTATCAAGCAAAGCATTATTGATTTTTTGAGTTACTAATAAAGGAAAACAGCAAACTCAAACAGCTAACAGTCTACTAAATTTCTCTTTTTCTGTAGGTGCTTCACATATTTTAAATGGTAGCAGGGCTGGTAAAATGTTAAGCACCAAGGCAAGGGTAACCCAGATATTTTGGGTTACAATTCCCAGCAGCCCTGAACAATACAGCCAATGGTCAGGAATGCTGGGAGCTACAGTTCAATATCATCCAGATGGACACATTTCACAATCCTGCTGGAATGATTATAAGCTGGGAATCTAAAACAGGCAGATGTTAGTTGTATTATAAAAATGTGCATATAAATGTTTTCAACAACACATGCTGCACTTATACAATATTCTTAACATTACCATCAAGCAAAAACATGAATTAGAAAATTTAATTGTAGCAAAAGTGATATAGAGGAAGGCTTATTTTTACTTGCCTTCTTTCCCTGGACCTTAATTACATGCTGCCAAACTTCCTGAAACAATAAAGTTAAAGAAGAAAAACAGATACTCCAGTTTCCATCATCCAAGGAGCCACAGACTGCTTATCCATACCTTAACAGCTAGGCTGGAAAAGCATTTCAAATTCAAATGTGTATTAGGACCATGTTTTTAGCACTAGAAGCATTTTTTTCTTGATCTACAAATGTAATGCTTCCCCAACAAAATCCTTTCAACAGAAATTCACATTAAAGGATGTGAATACTACTTCTAGTCTCAGAATACTTCCAGACAACTGCATACTCTACATGCATTTTTCCCATGTAAGACTCCACAGGTGGTCAAGACATTTTATAGAAAATCAAGATATTGGTTGGAACTTAATATGTATTACGCTAAGCAATGCTGATCACAAAGAAATCAAGGCAAGGCTCTTTACATTATATCAGGATATGTGAAAAAAAGACAGATTATGCTACAAAAAGCATGTTCCACACCTCTGGGGAATTTTGAAGAAATTCTGGTATATTTCCAAGTTTGGGCTGGACAGTAGTAAAGGAAACAATGACAAGTTTAATTAGAGAGTTTTCATGAGATGCATGTGCAACTGACAAGACATTTTCACACTGGTTTATTAAAAACTGATATTAAACAAAACCTGTACAAAAAATAATTGACGTTGCCTGTTTTTTTTTTAAAGCAGCTATAAAGAAATTATCGCCTTGGACCTCCTCTTCCTCGACCACGTCCTCTACCTCTGCCACGTCCTCTGCCACGTCCTCTTCCTGCAACTGTACCAAAAAAATACAGAAAAATCCTTAAAATAAAAATGAAATAGTGGCATGTGAAGATTCCACCTGAGTATGGAACTAGTATTTTATATTTAAAACTTCATTTACATTTTATTTTTACTTTAAAACTAAATTTTCACTACATACTCAACACAACATTTTTAGTAACAGAGGTTATCTATATTAGTTTAGCTGCTAAATAGTATCTAGCCATCATTGCTTTGTCAACATGAGACTGAAATACAATATATTAATGAATGGGGTAGGGGATTGCTAGCGCTGTAAGCATGATCACAAGTAAACAGGTTACTGTTGCTACAGGCAGTCCATGTCAAAACCCAGTGAAATTTGTAAGTATAAAGCCTGTAAAATCCACCAGGACAGATTCCACATCAGCTTAATTTCTCAGTGTGTCCCCAGCAATAGGACCTCCTTCAAAAGCAGAAACAGGTCATACTGATCTTTTAAGACTCTTGTCTACAAGTAAGGAATTACAATCTTGCCTTAAACAGTTCACGAAGAAAGTCAGAACAACTCTGCTCCAAACTTTTAAAAAGCTAACATAAGGAAAGCAAGCAACTGGATCTCTGGCCCATATTTAACTTCACCTTTGCACCATAAAACAAAAAGACTGTTCTTTTGGAATGTGAACTAAATAAGATGGTTTGATAGAATAAAACATACTAAGAGGCTGAATGCATGGGACAAAAGGTGATGTTCCCCCCGGTCTGGCATCATCCTGTAAGGAGGATGCAGGCCAATAGCTCTGGGCCATGATCAGACAGTCTGGATGTCAATCTGGCACTTCTGGACTGACCCTGACCCAAAAGGCCCTTAACACGGTCTAAAAAGGACAGCTATTGGTGGCAGAATTTCCTGGAAATTCCACTACGAGAGCAGCAGACCGCACACCTCCTCCCCTGCCACCGCTGTTGTGTCTGCTCTGAAAGCCCTAGTCCTAGCCTGTGACATTTGAAGGGGGCGCCTGGCCATGTGGCTGCAGCCAGACACCCCATTCCCATTCTTATGGGCCACAGTGGGGGCCTTCCCAGGGGACGTGACTGCGATGGCTCCAAGGTATGGCAGGAGGCAGGCTTGTGAATACCTGCCCATTGCCACGCCGGCCTGGGGACAGAAATGAGTTCGAACTGTGGCCAGGATACCATGAAGTTGACCCATGGTATCCTGCCCATGCATATAGCCCTAGGATTTCTAATAAAAAAATTGGAAACAACAGTAGTAAGTGAACAGAAACGAGGAACATAAGTACTCCATAAATGTGAAACACTTGCACGCTGCATTATTAAAGTGCTCCAGGTACCGCACCACTTTTTCATAATTTACAAAATGTACAAACAGCATGACGCTGAGACACTACTTTGTAACCGGAAGGATAGGTAGGCTGTGGCCACCAAATCCAGTACTATGCTGCGTGGTGGATATCAGAACTAGAAAACCGTGCAAAGAGATCATACGGAACTTTTGAGACTAACTGAAAGAAAGAAGCTTGAATCTATGTAAGTTCATGCTACCTGCTTCTTTCTTTCAGTTAGTTCAAAGGTGCTACAAGACCTCACTGCATGCTGATTTTCCAGACTAACATGGCTATGCCTTTGAGAACTATAGTAGTCCCTCCAAATACATGGCCTTGAGATTCACAATTTCAATTATTTGTGATCTCAAGGCCTCCACCCACCCCCCAGACACCTTCCCTGTGTCCCTCCCTCCCCTGAAAAGCTTCAGAGAAGTGTTTCCAAAGCTTCTCAGGGGTGGGCGAGGGCAGAGGAAGAGAGTGCTCCTTCCCTGGAAAGCCTTGGGAAAAGTGTCTCTGAAGCCTTTCAGGGAGCACTCCATTCCTCCGAGTCCTTCCCCCCGAAAGGCTTGATGGATGCTTTCCAGGGTGGGAGGGGTGAGGGAAAGTGCTCCTATTCCCCTGTCCCTCCCACCCTGGAAATGGCTGCCACATGGGGGGCAGGGTTATTTGTATTTTTACCATATTCATGGGGGTCTTGATCCCCTAATCCTCGCAAACGGGGAGGGACTACTGTACGGAAGTTACTAAAAAATAAAATAATGCTTCACTTGTAAACAGACAGACAGAAGAAATGATTGGGAAAAAGAAATTAAGAAAAATCACATCAAACATGAAACTAATTGGAAAAAAAGCAATCAAGTAGCCTTCCAAACATTAATTTATTCCAGTACGGAGAAAAACAATGAATACATTTCAAGTTAAGAGACTATATACAAAGAATAATAAAAAAGGTGCTGTCATATGCATAAGAATGAATGATGTAAATAAATATGCTTATGGAAAACAAGTTCAAATGCTCATATATACTGCAAAAATATCTACTCTTGGTAGAATGAGATGAAGTTACTAACCTGCTTCCCTTTTCTTGGATTTGACTTTTGGTTCAACATCCACCAAGAGTGTATCCAGCGGCAAGCTGTCTGGCAGAATGAAATACCTAATATTATTGCCTCGAATACTCAAAGTTTCCAACTGGACAGGTTCTCTGTTTTTCAGGGTCATTTTCACAGCTTTCAGATGTGTATTCATACTGACATCCACTCCTGAAAAACAAAAATCAGAAGGCTTTCTATTCATGCAGGTATTTAAAAGTATTGTATTGTCATTTACTTATGTTTCCAATGTGGCAGTCCCAATAATGAATGCTACTGTTATTTGCATGGAGAAGGGGAAAGTGAGCATTCTACATGTTCAGGCATCCAACATAGTTGTGGAGAAAGCACTGCTGATCAAAAGGAGGCATATACAAGTTACACACTGAAAAGCTATTTTTCTTTTTTATATTGCTTGAGTAAAACTTTTTCAGGGTTTCCTTTAATTATCTAAACCAGGGGTAGGCAACCTTTCCCCTTTAAGGGCCGAGGGACTTCAGCTCCCAGAAGCCTCAGCCATGTTGGCCAATAGCTCCTGGGATTCTGGGAGCTGAAGTCCCTTGGCCCTTAAAGGGGAAAGGTTGCCTACCCCTGATCTAAACCATTCCCTGTACAGTATACAGCATGTACTGGTATACAGCATATCATTCCCTCTCCTAAGTCACAGCATTATTCCCTTAACACAATATTGGTCTATTGAGACCAACAGCATATGTATTCGCCCAAAAGTCTCTTAGATAAATTACATACGGTGTTTGATAGTTTACATACCTAAGCTGCAAGTGATAATTAACCACCTCTTCCTCTCTCCAACAGTGACAGGCTTGGTGAAAGTATCACATAGTACTTTGCCTATCTAATGTTTCACTGAGCTAAGTTAGTTCTATTAAATATCAAGTAGGCAAACAGCAACCCAGAGAAAAATGATGTGCAGAGGGCCAGCATGATATGTGCTTAAAAGCACTGGAGTGCAACAAGGGAAAGCTAGATTCAAATCCCAATTAAATTCTTTAGGGTGGCCTTGGGTACCGTGTTTTTTAATCCCAAACTCACCAAGGCCCAAAACAGAAGGGCCATAAGGTCTGCCATTGAGTTGTGTTGGGGTTGTGGTTTTTCCCCTGGCCACAAAAGGAGTGGGGAAAAACTGCTCCTTTTGCTGTCCAGATTGAAAACTGCGGCCCCTGGTGCAAATGGTGCCAGAGCAGCCACAGCCCGCTTTATTGGGCCTATTTGCTTGAGGCCTAAATTGCTGCAACTCTTTATGCAACAGCTACTCTTAAAAAAATTACCTCATAGCTTTATCCAGATAAAAATATTACATTTCTGGGAAAATGGAACTGCTACTGAAAAAGAAATTTTACTATATTTTAAGAATCCTGAATCCCATACCTGTGATGGTTCCATGAACTTGGGTCCCATTCTTCAGCTCAATAGTTACAGTTTCATGACTTAGTTTCATAAGAAACCTGCAATTTACAATTAAAAGAAAGAGTATAATTTTTCAACTTGAATATAACGCAATATAATACAGAGCCAATGTGATGTAGATGTTTGATTGTTGGTCTACCACTCTGGACACCAGGCTTTGAATCCCTGTTCGGCCACAGAAACCCACTGGGTAATCTTGGGCAGGTCACACTCTGCCTCAGAGAAAGGCAAAGGCAAAACCTCTCTGAACAAATCTTGCCAAAATAATCCTGTGATAGGGTCAGTTTAGGGTCACCATCACCATAAGTTGTAAATGACTGGAAGACACACCATCACCACATAAATGAAGAACAGATTTTTTTACAAATGGAAAAATTCCCCATAAAATACAATGTTAATAACATTTTATAGCATTTCTAAATTATCCCACTGTCCAAATGATAATTTAAACAAAGATAAAAACTCTTCTTATAGCCAGCTAATCTTCAGTGGCAATTAATGATTCTCCAGTCAAAAAAACATAGTTAATATTATATGGAAAGAGTGTCATTCTGCGAGAAAAGAGACATACGTTCATGAAAGTCTGTAAGAACATCAATGGTGTA
The DNA here is from genome assembly GCA_020142125.1 of Phrynosoma platyrhinos. Taxonomy (NCBI): domain Eukaryota; kingdom Metazoa; phylum Chordata; class Lepidosauria; order Squamata; family Phrynosomatidae; genus Phrynosoma; species Phrynosoma platyrhinos. Next base: position 70,759,672 of record CM034710.1, on the reverse strand, counting down.
TTTACTTCTGAAGAGAAATCTTGTCAGATTAAAGGCATCTAGATGCTTGCTACTAGGAGTGCAGATAAATCCAAACCCTACTGCAACGTTTATATTCAAGTAAGTGTAAGAGCATTTTGCAATGTGATCCCTGGTGCCTCTTCCTTTCTTGAACCCTGTTTGGACCTCTGGGATTCCTCTCTCCATGTGTGGTTGGAGTCAATGTTGCAGAATTTCGCCCTATCTGTTCAACTTGTATGCAGAACATATTAAAAGAAAAACAGGCTTGGACTCAGAAGGAGGAGGAGTGAAAATAGGAAGAAGAAATATCAATAATCTGAGATATTCTGATGACACTATATATTAGCAGAAAACCTCACAGATATGGAACAACTACTAAGTAAGATCAAAGGAGAAAGTGTAAAGGCAGGCTTACTGTTGAACATAAAGAAAACAAACATAATGACCACAGGCTTGGACTTATACAGAGGACTTATACACATTCAAAATAGACATTGAGGAAATAGAAATAGTGAAAGTTCTCATATTTGGGATCAACCATTGATCGGAATGGGGATTGCAGCTAGGAAAGTAAGAGAAGATTAAAAAATGGGGAGGGTGGCTATGAAAGAACTAGAAAAGATCTTAAAATGCAAAGACATACAACTCAGCACAAAAGTCAAAATCATACAAACCATCATTTTCCCTATTACCATGTTTGGATGTGAGAGCTGGACAGTCAAGAAAGATGATAGGAGGAAAATCAATGCATTTGAGATAATGTGGTGCTGGAGAAGAGTGCTGAGGATCCCATGGACAGCCAAAAGGACAAACAAATGGGTGCTAGAGCATATCAAACCAGAGATATCCCTAGAAGCTAAGATGACAAGACTTAGGGGCTTTGCAGACTGCCAGAAATAGTGCAAATTGAATCCACTTTAAC
>CM034710.1:70736032-70746796 GCA_020142125.1 Phrynosoma platyrhinos | reverse complement strand
TTTCCAATAGGCGGGGTATTAAATAAATTTTATTATTATTATTATTATGAGAGAGAACCTTCTTGGTGGCTGCTCCCATCGTCTGTAATTCCCTTCCATGGGAGTCTAGGCTGGCTCTTTCACTGTTGGCCTTTCACCAGCAGGCAAAGACATTTTTATTTAAGCAAGCCTTTTAAAATCCTGCAGGCATGGTTTCATTGGGGAGATGGGGGGGTTAGTTTTAAATTATTATTATTATTAATTTGGTTTCATACTTTGTATTTGTAATTTTTATATTTTTTACACTTTTAATTGTACTATTTTAATTGTTGTTTTAATGTGTTTTATATAAGTTGTTAGCCACCTTGGGTCCCACTTTGGGAGAAAGGTGGGATAAAAATAAAAATAAATAAATTAAATAAATAAACATATTTCAGCAACTTTGTAAAAAGGAGCTTCTTTGTTAGAAGCTTTCTTAACTGAGGTATTTGTTGTTGCAGGCCCACAAATTGTTTCCAGTTTATGGTGACCTTAACGCAAACCCTGTCATAGAGTTTTCTTGGCAAGATTTGTACAGTGCCAGTGCCTTCCTCTGAGCTGAGAGAGTGTGACTTGACCAAGGTCACCCAGTGGGTTTCCATGGCTGTAGCATATAAAGAGTAAGAAAATATTCCTGTTACAAAGTGTATACTAGGGGAAAGGTTTAATGCAGACATTATTCTAATGTGCAGTCAGGTATCTTTTTTTGCAGTCAGAAACAGAGTGATCAGATGTCCTAACTACAAAAGAGGACAAGGCACTGCAAAATGGAGGACATTCAAGGAATATTTAGGACATTATTACAAAATGAAAGCTAAAAACACTCGTAGAAATATAAATTCATGTTTTGGGCCTGAACAGACTGCCAGAAATAATTCAGCTGGAGACCACTTTAACTGCCCTGGCTCAATGCTAGGGAATCATGGGAATTGTAGTTTTTTTCTGGGACATTGAGCCTTCTCTATCAGAGAGCTCTGGTGCCACAATAAACTACAGTTCCCATGATTCCTTAGCACTGAGCCAGGACAGTTAAAGCAGTCTCAAGCTGGATTATTTCTGGCAGTCTGTACAGGCCCTTAGTCATGCTCAAAATGGAGGACATTTTGGAATTCCTCTTGGACAGAAGGCTGAAATCTAGGGAATGTCCTGGAAAAGGAGGACATCTGGTCCCCCTGGTCAGTAAACAGAATGTGAAGTACCAAATAAATAGTTTTTATACAGGACTTTTAATAGGGAACAAGATTATTTCTTCAAACAGATGAAAAAGTGCAGAAATAGGAAATTATATTGACTATTGTTACCATTCAGTCTTAATAGTATATTATTTGGACTATTATTTGAAAACATTAATTCATACTGAACGCTCAAAATAAAAAGGTTATGTAGGGATAACCGGTTTATTTCACCCCAGATCTTCAGGAGAATATAACAACATTTTTGAACCTTCCTGACCCCACATATTTCTTTCAATATGTGGTTTAAAAGACTAATGATAATCCTTCTGTCTAAATTTATCCTTCTTTAGAGGCAAAATAACTTGCATTTTTTCCTAGCCAGGAAGAAAGTCAGGGTCCAATGTGTGTTATAGAGGTTTGAGCGATGGCCTGTGACTCTTGTGATCTGGGTTTGAATCCTGCTTAAGTCTTCTTCTTCTTCTTCTTCTTCTTCTTCTTCTTAATTATTATTATATTTATTTATATCCCACTTTCTCCCCAGAATTTGGGACACAAAGTGGCTTGCAAATTAATTTAAAAAAAAAAAACACTAAAAAAAACACACACACAATACTATTAAAAACATACAAAAGTGGGCATTAAAATTGAATTAAACTAGTATAGTATTAAAACATATCACTCATTAAAAATAATAAAATGCTATTTAAAAGGTAAAAGTGCTTAAAAGCAGTATGAATTAAAACAGTTAAAAATACTAAAACATTAATGCAATAAAACTAAGACTAAAGGTATGGAAAGCTACTGGGTGGCCTTGGGGAAGTCACACTCTCTCAGCCTCAGAGGATGACCATGGCAAACCCCCTCTGAGGAGACTTCCCAAGGAAACCCTATCATAGCCTCACCTTAGGGTTGCCATAAATTGGAAATAACCAGAAGGCACAGAGCAACAACATGATTTTTAAAGCCCTGGGTGACCTTGGGGACAAGTCACACTCTCTCAGCCTCAGGGGAAGGCAAAGGCAAACCCCCTTTGAAGAAATTTGGGAAGAAAATCCCATGACAGGCGACCTTGGGTGCAAGCCACACTCTCTCAGCCTCAGAGTTAGGGAAAGGTAAACCTCCTCTGAAGAAACCAAGAAAATCCCATGACGGGAGGCCTTGGGAGCAAGTCACACTCTCTCAGCCTCAGAGGAAGGCAAAAGCAAATCCCCTTTGAAAAAACTTGCCAAGTAAACCCCATGACAGGAGACTTTGGGGAGGCGAAGTCACACTCTCTCAGCCTCAGAGGAAAACAAAGGCATGCCCCCTGAAGACACTTGCTAAGAAAACTCCAGAATAGAATTGCCCCTTATAGCAGCTACTTTATGAGAAATTTTTAGAGAAATTTTAGAGAAGAGTGGACCTGTGGATTACAGTATGATACAGTTAATAGTAACATTGACTGTAATTATGAGACTTCTAGAGAAACTAGTGAAACACCATTCATTATTTTAAAAATAATTTTTTTATTAGAAAAAGAATCAGCCGAGCCAGCCAGGAGTCGAACCTAGAATCTTCTGATCCGTAGTCAGACGCGTTATCCATTGCGCCACTGGCCCTGCCTTACAAGCCTTGTTTCTCAACCGTATTCTAAATTCCACCCGCGGCCTTTTCTAGTGGTTAGAAACACACTCAGGGGCGGGGCAGTCTAAAGAAGCCCAGCCAATCAAAACCCTCCGAACATTCTCTCCCCCACTAAACTGAAATGAGCCCCCCTTGGACGAAGCGGAGTCACACAACACGGCCGCCGGCCAATCCTGGCCCGGCTTCTATGAGGCGCTCGAGCCGACGTCACAATCCGGAGACCCACCCACCGAGTAGAGCTCGGCGTGGTCCACCAATCGCAGCGTCCCTAGTGAGCCGAGGGCCGTTTCCTGGAAGTGCTTTCCGCTTAGGTTTGTCCCGAGCGGGACACCGTCGTGAAGGCCTCAGTGCGGCCCTCCGGTGAGGCGGGGGAGAAGAGGAGGAGGAAGAGGAGGAATCCTGGGAGCGGAGCCGGAGCCGGTCAGTCGGTTTAGAGATGGCGGGGGCAGCGGCGGCAGCAGCCTACGAGAACCTGCAGCTGTGAGTACGGGAAACCCCGCCCGTTCCTCGCCTCAGCTGCCCTCAGGAGGGCGGGAAGGGAGCCCTCCATTATGGCGGGGGACACACACAGGCTCCGGCTGTGGCTCAGCCTCGGTCCCCGCTGCTGAGGGGCTCCTTTCCGCTCCCCTCAGGGCGGCTTCCCTCAGATAACCTTCCCCGCCGCCTGCCTCCTTCTCTCCGCCCTTCTCCTTTGCTGCTGTTGCTGCTGCTTTGTGCCTTCCAGTCGTTTCCGACTCATGGCGACCCTGAGGGGGGAAAAAACAACCTATTTCGGGGTTTTCTCCGCAAGGTTTCTTCAAAGGGGGTTGGTTTGCCCTGGCTGTCCTCCGAGGTTGAGAGACTTGTCAAGGAAACCCCGTGACAGGTGACACTCTCTCAGCCTCATTGTTATTGTTGTTATCTGAGGCTAAAAGAGCGTGACTTGGCATATATATGACACACACACATAACAATTATTATTATTATTACTAATATTATTATTGTTTGCTTATATAACGCCATAAATTTGCATTGCACAGGCATCATCAAATATATACATAAAACACACATATATGGCATATTGTTTTTGTTGTTATTTGTATATATATATGACACACATACATGATAAATATATGACACACACACACACACCCACACACATATATATATTTATTATGATTATTATTAATGTTTGTTTATATAGCACCATAAATTTGTATTGCACTTTACAATCACCATCAAATATATATGTAAAACACACATATATGACACACACACATATACATATAACACAAACACATATATGTAAAACAGAGGCATGTAAAAGACACACATATATATAAAATATATGGAAATATAACATATATATGTAAAATACAGACACATAAAGCACACAAATATATATAAACATATATGAAATATAGCATATATGCAAACACACACACACATATATAAAACATATGTAACATTTATGTAACATATGTAACATTACACAACACATATATAACTATAGTTATATATACTTTTAATAATAATAATGATTATTTATATAGTGCCATAAATTTGCATTGCACTTTACAGACATCATCAAATATATATGTAAAGCACACATCTATGAAATATTATTGTTGTTATCTGAGGCTGAGAGAGCATGACTTGGCCAAGGTCACCTCAGTGGGTATTTACGCTTGAGCAAGGATTTGAACCCTGGCCCCCAGAGTCCTAGTACAAGACCCAAACTATGACGCCAGGCATCTCCCTCCTTGCTGGCCTGTATTTCCTACCTTCCCCCACTACTCCCATCCTCCTGTGTGTGTGTGTGTGTGTGTGTGTTATATACACACACGCACACACACATGTTCGACATATGTATAACATATATATGTAAAACACACATATAATACATATGACATATATATAACATTATTGTTATTATTATTAATGTTTGTTTATATAGTGCCATAATTTGCATGGCACTTTACAGGCATCATCAAATATACATAAAACAGATACATATGACATACATATGTAATATATATATATTTATACATAACACATATATATGTAAAATGCACACATATCTATAAAACACATAGATAACATATATATGTAAAATACATACATGACATATAAATAGCATATATATGTAAAACACACGCATATATAAAACAAACACACACATATATGGCACACATATAGCACACACATATAAAACATTTATTATTATTATTAACGATTATTTATATAGCACCATAAATTTGCATGGCACTTTACAGTCACCATCAAATATATATGTAAAACACACATATGTGACACATATATAACACATATCACACATATATATGTAAAAAACACATACATATATAACGTATAACACACACATATATGTAAAACATAAACATATATAAACAAGGTCAACCTCTTCACTCTCCCTCCTCTTTAGCCTCCTTTCCAGCCAGTCAAAAGCGTGTGTGTGTGTATATGTATATTATAATATTATAGATACACACACACACACACACACAGAGCAGCTACAGAGTCCCCAATAGTGAAACCCAGCAATGTGGAGGGGTGACTGTATTTTAGTATATTGTAGTGTTGTGCTTTGTTGTTTCTTTCTTGGTTATGTATATTTGATGTTCTATCCTTTGGTGAAGAGGGCATTATAAATAAATGTTGGTGATGATGATTATCATTGGTCTCAAGAGGAGAAAAAATGCTCAGTGGAAGAAAAGTTGGGTATAAATGTAGCCAAGTAATAATATGTAACCAGTTATTTGTGGTGCATCATTTGTTTTTTTAGGTGGGGTCTGTAACAGTGTTTTTTCTCTGACCTTCTCGTTCCACTGAAGACTTTTAATGTAACTTTTCCTCACCTTGTTTTTGCTATAGTTTCTGAAAAGTAGGACAACTTGTGCCAATGTTTTCTGTAGTAATTCTGGTAATTATAATAGAATTAAAGGGCAAGAAAGATTGTATTCTGTTCAGCATTGAAGCCTTAGGAAAGAGCCTGCTGCTTTTCTTGGTTTTAAAGGTATGCTTTTGGTGTTCTCATTTTTAAATTAAATTTTACTCTTTTATTTGGTGTAGGGTGGATTAAAGTACTTCAGCAAATAAATAAAAATAAAGATAGCCTAAACGAAAGGTTAGTGCACCAGTGTTGGAAATGTCAAGAGGAGGGGACATAAGGTTTTCAGGAGAAAGATGACTCAGGACATATCATGAAGAGCTTTTATAAACATCTGTCCATGTTACTCAGAGAAAAAATTCGCAATTCATTTTAAACATATTTACACAGAAATGTCAAATGTAATTTGTGGAATTAGCTTCCAGATAAGCACACTCAGAAGAGTCTAGTTAACATTTACATTATCAGAAATAGTGATACTTTACCACACAGTCTTCAATCTATTTAATAATAGATGACCAAATGAATTTCATAAGTGCTCAAAATGTATGTTCTTGGTTCTCTGTCTTCCACTATATTGCAGAAAGAGATAGATATTTGTGCAGTTGCAAAAATGCAGTTTCCACTGGTGCCAGGAATTAACACCATGGAATTAATCCTTGTGTAATTTAGTGTGTTTCACGATTTGATGTTGCTAGATCAAATGGGGAGATGTGTGCAAATTTGTACTTAGATTACCTGCAACTTAGGGATCAACTTTTTTGTTGGTATCTCACAATCCAGAAAACATTGTAGGGGTAGCTGTGTTGGCCATTTAGTAAATTCAAACAAAAATCCACCAAACAGTGATACCTTTATTGGCCAACCGAAATGTACAATATACTTGTTGCAGGCTTTTGAAGCTCCATAGGCTTCTTCATCAGGCAAACTGTTGCAAACCAAAACAGGAGTTTCCAGTTTCTCAAACCATGCTCAAATGACGCTGTGCAATAATCTTGGAATGGAATGTTCTGCCTTCAAGATAGTGAGAACGTAGATTGAACAGTTTGGTGTAAATTGAGCAGTGTACTGATTATTCTGGTATAAGTAATGCAGATAACTGATCCTCTTTTTAACTTGTTATAACCTTTGTATGTATGAAGCATTGCCTGAACTTAGTAGAAATGTTGTCTCTAACACTGTAGAAGGTACAATAATTTCCTTTTTTAAAGACTCGGAAGTAAAGATACAGTGTGGCGTATTTGCTGCACTTTATAATTTTCTAGCCATGTTCCAGTTTGATAGAATTGCTGGCTTTTTTCTCTCTCTGCAGTTATTGAAGCCATAGTATGACTGTTGTTGTCTTCTGAGTATGATTTTCTGTCTTGCTACTAGAGTAGCAAAGTTAGCGGATCAAACCTGCTGCTGTGGAAGACACTGACACTGCAACCATTACCACCAACCCAGGTCGGAATAGCTGCAAGATCAATGAAGTGACTCTTATGGCAGACTGGGTGGTTGGTTCTGTTGGTTTGCAGACTGGCTGCTCTGCTGCTGGTGATCCTGGGAGAGTGAAGGAGGATGAGAGGTATGTTGCATGAGAAATTCAGCCAAGGGAGAATCGAGTGGAGGACAAGGAAAAGCCAGTCAGTGACAGAAGAAGACTCCAACTCCCAAGAGCAGCCACCTTCCTGAGTTGCGTGCCAGCCAAGTTGCCTCAAAAATTGCTCCCCATCTGGAGGGTAGCTCGGGCTTCAGCTTGGCAATTATTTTCTCCAATAGCATCAGCAACTCTGCAGGTGGCAGTAGGACTCCATATAGGAAGTAGGCATTGTTAAGGCAGGCATCTTTGCCAGAGGACCTGAGGAGACAAGGTTGCTCTGGATGGAATCTGAAACTGAAGACACCTGAGTTGCTCCTCCCTGCTGTAGGCATTGTTCAAGCAGGCATCTTGCTGGAGGCACAAGCATCTTGGCATGAGCTGAGGGATTCTTAGCCTGGGGCACAGCAGAGGACCACTTTCCCTAAGGAATCCTGATGGAATGGACAGCAGAGCAAGCCTTTGCCAAAACAGCATGTTTGCTCTTTAAATATGATAACATAAGACCTGTTGAGTGGAATTCCACACAGCAAGCTTCAGCTAAGTATTGGGGGTTCTTCAGGCTAAACTGGCTGTATGTTTATAATACAGTCGTCGCTTCTGATTCGCAGGGGATCTGTTCTGGACCACCGCCCTCATGAATCAGAAAAAACACAAATATTGGAGCCCCATTGTTTTTAATGGCCGTGCGTGCACGTGCCATTTTGTCCCTCCTGGCTTCCCGTCTGCAGAAATTCAAAATCGCGAATGGGAAGCCAGCGAATCCAGAGGGATGACTATTCTCATCAGCCAAATATGTGTTGAGAAAATTCAGGGGGTGCTGCCATTTCAGTCATAATGGGCAAGAAGAGGTGTGGTCGAAGGTAGAAAAAGGGAGATATCTTGTGGCTGTTTCTGCTTCTGGTTCGCCATCCAACCAACAGATTGCCTGTTTACTGTAGTAGAACGTCATTAAACCACAAAATATTGCTGCTTAATGCCAGATCAGTGACTGGGAAGAGCTGGATGATCCAGGACTTGATTCTGGATAATCAAGTTGATCTTGCATGTATAACTGAAACTTGGTTAACTGACAAAGGGGTTGTCAGCTGGATCCAGTTATGTCCACCAGATTTTCAGCTACAACAACAAGCAGGATCTGATGGCCAAGGAGGAGGAGGAGCTGTGGTGATCTATCATGAGTCCATTCCTCTTGAGGTACCATGTTTGACAGTCTCAAAGGTTTGAGTATATATACCTGACAGTAGCACAGAGAAGTAGGAGGGGGATCCTTTTGGTGTACCGTCTACCCTTCTGTCCAACTCTCCCTGCCAGAGCTGCTAGAGGTGACTTCAGAAGTGGTGTTAATCTCCCACACATTTATTGTGTTGGGGACTTTAAAATTCAATCCAAAGCATCCTCATCAGGGCCAGCTCAGGATTTCATTGCTTCCATGTAAACCATGGGCCTATTTCAGATAATATCTGGCCCTTCTCATGTAGCAGGCCACATTCTTGATCTGGCTTTTGCTGCTCAGGAATACAGTGGTCTGAGAGTAGTGGGGTTTTAAAGAATCATGTTGTTATGACCAGATCACTACATGATAAAGTTTAGATTTTCTGGGACTCCTAACCTTTGCAGGGGCAGTGGACCCTTAAAATGATCCATCCCTAGAGACTAATGGATCAAAGAAACTTCCTGAATGCTCTGGGGGATTTTCAGCTGCTAAAATTGGTAATTCTGTTGATGCCCCAGTTGATCTATGAAACAGGGAGATGACCCAGGCAATTGACATTGTTGCTCCCAAGCACCTTTTACTTGGCTGAGAGAGCACAGGCTTCTTGGTTTTTCTGAGGTGCTCAGGGCAGTGAAGCACTTGGGTAGACAACTAGAGTGATGGTGGAGAAAAGGCCCATTTTAGGAACTACTTTGCAACAGTGAGGGCATCAAAGAAATGATTTTTCCTTCTGCCTTGGTTACATCAGCCCAGCCTTATCCAGCACAGCTGTTCTGGATAGTTAAAGGGCTATTAGATCCTAGACCTCTGAATGCTGAGAATGAGCCCTGAGAAAAGTGCTGAAATGGATTTTGCTATATGCTTTGTAGAGAAAATTCCTTAGATTTGTTCTGACTTCAAGGTAGAGTCTGGAAAGGAAACTGTGGCAAGTACTTATGCGGTTTTGATGGATGAGTTTCAAGTTGCTCAACATGATGCTGTGGACAAGTTACTTGTGGAGGTGAGGGCAACCACTTGTCTGTTAGACTCATGCCCATTAAAGCTTAATTAAAGCTTCCCAAGGAGGACTGGCTATTGGGGTGATGGAGATTATAAATGCTTCTTTGAAAGCATTTCAGGCTTTCTAAAGGAAGCAATTGTAAGACCTTTGTTGGAAAAAAAACCTTAATCCACTTCCCTACGTAACAATCAGCTAGTCTATAATCTCCTCTTTCTAAGGTGTTAGAGCAAGTGTGGCAACACAGCTCTAGGCTTTCTTTGATGAAATTGATTACTTGGATCCATTCTAATCTGGATTCAGGTTATGGGACAGAAACAGCCTTGGCCATCTTGGGAGTTGGACAAGGGGCATGAGTCCCTAATGGCCCTCCTGGATCTTTCAGCAGGATTTGATACCATCAACCGTGGTTTCCTTCTGGGTTGTTTGGTTGTTGTGGTACTTGGGGGCATTGCTTTGTAGTAGTTCTGGTCTTTCTTGGATGAATATTCCCAGGGCGGGGAGTGGTACTTGGGGCTGTTGTTCAGCCTTTTGGCCAGTAGCCTGTAGGATTCCACAGAGGTTAGTGCTTTCCCCTATGTTTTCCAACATCTATGTGAAGCTGTTGGGAGAGGTCGTCTGGAGCTTTGGGGTTGGGTGTCATCAGTATGCTGATGATGCTCAGCTTTATCTCTCATTTACAACTGGTGGCAAAGAGGCTGTGGTAGCACTGAATCAGTGCCTGGATGCAGTAAAGGACTGAATGTGGGTGAATAGACTGAGGCTTAATCCAGACAAGATGGAAGTGCTGCTGTTCATCAGGCAAACCAGCCTGGGATTAGAACCACAGCCTGTTCTAGATGAGGTAGCTCTGTCTCTGAAAAATCAGGTTTATTGCTTGGGGATGCTCTTGGACTTCGAAAGCTAGGTTGGTGCAGTGGCCAGGAACATTTTCCTAGCTTCAAGTGGTGTGTCAGATATATCCTCAAGGAGGGCAGATCTTGCCACAGTGGTTCATGGTTTAGTTACTTCTCAATTAGACTACTGTAATGTGCTGTATGTGGGGCTTTCCCTTGAAAAGTGTTTGGAAGCTGCAGCTAGCAGCCAGACTGATGTTAGATGTGTACAGTCGGCTCTTTGTATCCATGGGGGTTCTGTTCCCTTCAGATAACAATGTCCGTGTGATGTCAAATCCCATTGTTTGCAATGGTGGCGTGACGCATGTGAAAAATACATATATGGTATAGAACAGGGGTCGGCAACCTACGGCCCCCGGGCCGGTTCCGGCCC
>CM034710.1:70722112-70735932 GCA_020142125.1 Phrynosoma platyrhinos | reverse complement strand
TGAGACCTGGGCTAGTGGAAACCGGCCCAGGTCTCAAAAAGGTTGCCGATCCCTGGTATAGAAGGTTTAGCACATTAAAGGTTTTGACAACTTGATGATAATTATATCCACTATAGTGCCTTGGAAATTCACAGCAATGTGAGGTGAATTTAAAAGGCCCTCCAAACTATTCAATTTCTTCTTTCTCTAAATATGTTAGTAAAGATCTTGGTATGTTTTGCCGCCATAAGACTTGTAAAGAGAGAGTGATGGAAATTTACTTAAGCGCTTTCTTACTTGGCCTTATAATTTTTGCCTTGCTTTTTACTCTTCGTGTGTGTTTTTCTGAACCAAGAGCCATCTGAAATGACCATGATTTAAAAAATCTTTTCTGCTTTATGTCTAAATCCAGTGTTAATCTTTTCTGCTTTATCGCTAAATCCAGGCCATGTGCAAGTGGCCTTCTATTGTGGCTGCTGAAGTTGTATTCCTGCCAGAACAGCAAGAAAGCCAGAATGGTGGAGTGGTTTGAACATTGGACTATGACTCGAAAGACCAAGGTTTGAATTCCTGCTAAGCCATGGAAACCCACTGGTGACATTGGGCATATCATGCTCTCACAGCCTCAGAGGAAAGCAATGTCAAACAAACCCCCTCTGAACAAATTTTGCCAGGAAACCCCCATGATAGATTCAACTTGGGGTACCATAAATTGGAAATGACTTGAAGGAACACAAGAACAGCCCAGCAAAGAGCTCTTTGCCATTCAGGTGGAAATGTGATTTAAATGTGAAAGATTCCTGTGTAAGGCTAGGGAACTTATACTTGTGCCTTTTCTATCAAATGATGCAGGCTCCCATCTACATATGGTCATTCTTTCAGTAATGAAATATTAACATCTATGTCCTAATGCAGGTATTGGAGGTATTGAGTGTGGGAACATTTTTTCTTTAAATGTGAGCTATTGCTGCTTTGATGTTTTTATTTTGTTTTGTTTTAAATTACCTACATTAGTAGGGATACTCAGAGTGGTATATGTTTGAAAATGATTACACAGATATATGAGGTAAATGAGTGAACACAGCAGCATAATAGAAATGTGTCAGGTGATAATACTCATAGAATTGCCCATGTCCAGAATGCTTCCTCAGCTTTGCTGCTGTCTGGCCTTTGAGTTCTTTTTTTCCTTTTAGACACTTTAAAGGCAACTTAAAGATGGATGGACGCAGGATTACCTAGAACAGGATGTGCCTTTTTGGGTTTTCTTTCTCAGTGTGTGGTAGCTGGCATTGGACAGTTTCCTGTATTAGAATAAAACAGATGATTCATGAGGGAAATGTGTACATTGCTGAAATCAAGGTTGGCTAAAAGGATTCTTAAATGAGAATGAATGTAGATGCTATCTTTAGATTCCATTAGAGCATCTAAAAGTCAGTCCATAATATCTTTCTCCCTAATCAGGAGAAAGAGGTTGGCATATGTAATTCCCAAGTGAGTATTAATGGTTTTAAGTGGTATGTCTCTGAAGCCCCATATGTGAAATCATTGCAATGCTATAACAATGTTTGTGATTTAGTTCTAAATATTACTAGAAATTTTTAGTGTTGTATGCTACAGCTAAATAATTTTACTTTGTTTTAATTTAATCTAGAAACCTTTAACTTGGTTATATAACCAATCTTGTCTATAAGAAACTCAAGTCTGGGGAAAAAACATGTGGTTTTTATTTTCAAGGTCATACTCACCACTGTTTCAATAAGCAAATATTTATATGTATTATGAAGAAAGAACAATTTTGTGGGTGTAGGTTAAAGACATATGTCCTAAAACCCGTTTGAATAATTAGTGAGATTCCTTCAATAGGATGAGCTGGGAGTGGAGGAAGATCTACTGATTTTCAGGCTACTTCCACATGCTGAGAGTGCTTTAGAATGAGGCATGGTTCTTATTTTGCAAGAAGGTGATGTGAAGCAAGACTGAAGACTGAACCAAGCTAATATGATTAATAATAAGGCATCCTTTGTCACTGATGCTACATGGACCATTTCTTTTTGACTAGCTTTCCTTAAGGGAGGTCATGGGTGGGTGCAAAGGCAGGCAGAGAGTGGCTGATACCCTGTTTATGAGGCAGATAAAGGATATAATGCAGAGGCATAAGATTGTCTCACCCTGTATTTTGTTATCACAGATCTTTTTATTAGTGATGAGCAAGCATCTGGAATAATTGGATTAATTTCTGGGATGTTAAGGAAGAGACAGGTGTTAGATCAGAACTGACACACTTTTGCCCTGAAGCTCTGCTGTAATCATCACTGCATCAGGGCTCAAGGGTTTCTATCCCTGATGTGGCATCCCTTGTAGTTCTCTGCTCTCTTCCCTTTCTGCGACACTGTAATGATAGTAGAATGCTGTACTGAAGGCTCCAAGGAATGCTGTAATGGGGACCTTTGATGCTACTATAGATGCTTGTAGCAGGCAAGGCTGCATTTTATCACCTTATCTGTTCAACCTGTATGCAGAAAATACATTATGTAGAGCAAGCACAGAAGGAGGAGGAGTGAAGATAGGAACATCAACAGTCTAAGATGTACAGATGACATCATACTACTAATGGGAAGCATCACAGGCTTGGAACAATCACTACAGGAAGTAAAAGAACAAAACATAAAGGCAGGGATAATGTTAAACATAAAGAAAACAAAAATAATGACCCCAAAGGATTTACATAAATTCAACCTAGATAACAAGGAATTCGAAATAGTTAAAAGATTTCCCATGCCTTGGATCAAGCATTGATCAGAACAGAGACTACAATCATGAAATCGGCAGAAGATTAGGACTGGGAATGAACTAGGCAGAATCTTAAAGTATAAAGATATACAGCTGAACACTAAAGTTAGAATAGAGTAATCCAAGCCATTGTATTTCCCATTAGCATGTATGGAGCTGGACAGTGAAGAAAGCAGATAAGAAGAAAATTAATCCATTTGAGATGTGGTGCAGGAGAAGAGTGCTGATGAGACTGTGGACTGGCAAAAAGAATAACAATTGAGTCCTAGAAAAAAAATCAAGTCTGAATTCTCTTTGAAAGCCAGGATGATTACATTGATGCTGTGGTACTTTGACCACATCATGAGAAGGCATCACTCATTAGAAAAAGCAATGATGCAGGGAAAGGTAGAAGCAATAGAAAGAGAGGAAGACTATATGTTAGATGGATAGATTCAATTAGGGGAACCACAGGCCTAAGCCTACAAGATCTGAGCAGAGAGGTGGAGGATGGAGGGTATAAAAATAAAATTTATTTATTATTTTAATAATCATAATCGTAATCGTAATCATAATAAT
Source organism: Phrynosoma platyrhinos (assembly GCA_020142125.1). Classification (NCBI taxonomy): domain Eukaryota; kingdom Metazoa; phylum Chordata; class Lepidosauria; order Squamata; family Phrynosomatidae; genus Phrynosoma; species Phrynosoma platyrhinos. The sequence goes on along the minus strand of CM034710.1, from coordinate 70,732,605 downwards.
AATAGAAATCATTTTTGGTTTTGGAAAATATCCCATTGGTCTTAGAAAATGGGGGAGGGGGCATGGCAAACTAACTGCCAGAGCACCTAGGAGATACAAGGGGTAGTTGGAGTTTTAAAAACAAATTTTCAGGGCCTTGGGAGGCTGCATTTTCCCAGCCCTGTGCTGAATTCATATCCATCTAACATACAGATTGGATGGAGAAGGCATTCACTCATACAGGTTCATTTATTTGATGGTGCTAGAAGTGCATGTTGCACATCTGTGAATCAAGCATTGTGGCAAAATGTCAGACAGGTTATGTATACACCTGATACCACTTCAAGCACCATAGACAGATATATTTAACTGTAACTGACATGTGCATGGAGAATAAGTTATGAATTGGACTGCACCTGCTGGTAAATGAACCATATTATAGAACATGCTTGAGAGATAGCTAAAGAACCTGCAGTCTATAGAAGTGCCACACTGCCCAACTTTGGGTTTGTTGGTTTGTTTTTTTTTAATATTCCTCCATTCACATTTCTGTGTCTGAAGTATTTCACAATTGTTCTCCACCCTGTTAAAATCTCTGTTTGATATTCTGCCTTTTTTCAGTTGAAAAGCACGACTTTAGCCTAACATGGCTCCATGATCCTGTCAGTAATTGTCTTGTTGAAAGTCTTTAGTTTTGTAATGGGGCTTCTGACCACACAATAGAGGAAGATGTCAGAGACTCTTGGAAGTATTCTCTTCTTCAAACTTAATCCTTTGGAATTTCACTTTCCACATATATCCCACTGGAACTTTTATCTATCTTATTGTTTAATAAAGCCAAGATATTTCACCTAGCATAAATCAGCTCCTCAAAGACTACTCCTTTCCACTTCTCATCTTACATTTGCTCTGTTTGAAATTGTCTACTAACAGTAAAAACGTTGACACTTTTTTTTCTTATGATTGAAAATAGAAGTGAGTTGGTTTCTTTTGCTGGTTCCTTTCTTTTCTGGATAACTGCCATGTGCTATGAATATAGAAGTGAGATGCTGTTACTTGATCTGAACACTTGAATTTAATGTCTCTCTTTAATAATGCAGTTCAGTGAATTATTTTTGTGTGCTATTCTAAGCAGAATGACTTTTTGTTTTAAAGTACACACTAAAAAAGTGGTTTGTATTTTAAGTGTGCTTGCAGATATGTTTCTGCTTCTTGATGGTTTGCCTAAGGCTACCAAGTGAACTCCGGTCCAATCTACACTGCAGAAATAATCCAGTTTGACATCAGTTTAACTGCCCTGGCTCAATGCTAGGGAATTATGGGACTTTATAGTTTTGTGAGACATTTAGCCTTCTCTTTCAGAGAGCCCAGGTGCCACAACAAACTACAGTTCCCAGGATTCCTTAGCACTGAGCCAGGGCAGTTAAAGTGGTTTCAAACTGGATTATTTCTGCAGTGTGGATTGGACCTCAGTGACTGAAGTTATATTTGAGCTAACAAATTCTTTGCCCACAGGCCTTAGCTATTCTGGTGTATTAACGTATCACTATAACCATGACTTGTGCATTCAGTACAAGGCCTAATAAGTGTGGCAAGAAGAAGTATAGAAGAGCTAAACCAAAGAATTGGGAGAAACATTGAAAGGTGCAGAAATTTGTTGCCACATAATTGCTAAACACTAAGAGCAGGGGTAGGCAACCTGTTCCCTTTAAGGGCCAAGGGACTTCAACTCCCAGAATCCCAGGAGCTATTGGCCAACATGGGACTATTGGCCAACATGGCTGAGGCTTCTGGGAGCTGAAGTCCCACGGCCCTTAAAGGGGACAGGTTGCCTACCCCTGACTAAGAGAGTGTATATAAGTGAAAAATTGGTGCTTGCATATGCAAGACATGGATGTCTTTTAAGAAAAGTGTTCTTTTTTGTTTTAGTTTTTCATCTTGTTTTCAAGGCACATCAAAGTAATCAAATCTGAGTAATTAATTTGTTGATGCTAAACAAGAGCTTCTTTCTTTTTAATAGACATTTTAATTCCTGTTCTTGTCGCTATCCTATAAGACAGCACAATAATATTGCTTCTAAAACCTACTAGTGCTCCTACTTCTCTGATGATGCCCTATCACATTTCTTACATCTTAGGCACATAACACCAGAAAAGTTTTATGTAGAAGCTTGTGATGCCGGAGCAAATGATGTCCTTGCCATTGACAGAGTCTCCACAGAGGTTACTCTCACAGGTATCTCTTCACTTTCATGTTGACATCTGTATAATATGACTTATTATTTTGCTCTAAGGTACAAAATAAAACTATCAGCAGAAACTGCCTCATTTTAATAGCATTTTCATTGTTGTCTACCCATTATCGTTTTTTCTTTTTCTTCTTTACAATAGTGCATTTTGCTAACAAATTAATAAGCCATCATTAAAAACAAAGAGTATCATTACATAAATTTCTATGCACTACAGATGTTTATGCCACAATAAATTGTTATTTTTGGGGGCACATGAAGACTCATTTTTGATGCAACAGACTGCTACCCTTTGTTAACAATTATTAACTTTATTTTTTATTTACCTGTATGTTTTGAAAACCTAAATTAGCAGCTTCATTTAGATAAATATGATCTGAATGTGATCATTCAGAGTGTGAACTATGAATTAGATAAATATGATCTGAATATGTATATATGTTCTCAAGTGTATGTGTTTAGATTTGGTCTTGCACCCCTCAAGTCCTTGGAGAGCTCCAATTTTTACATCTAGTTTAAAAAAAAACACCGCTGCAAAAACACTCCAAAGTGCAGTGGTTGAGCTTTATTCCCTCCTCCATCTTCATTAAATGGGGGAAAGACTCAAAATCTACCAAAAATAAAGGTAAAACAAAACCATATGTGACTAGAAATTTTGGTTACAGTCGGCCCTTTGTTTTCGCGGGGGATCCATTCCATACCTCACCCTGCAAAAATGGAGATTCGCCAATAATCAAGCCCCTTAGGCTTGAATGGGGCATGTGAATATGCAAAACCATGTACTTCCAGTCCGCAAGAACGGAGGGGCAACTGTACTTTTATTTTTATATTGGTGCAGCCAATTTGGATGGGAATGCAAGGGTGGAAGTTAGTCCCTGCCGCTGGGGTAGTTGTTGTCCATCACTGGTTTACTGTTACAGTTTGTGCTGTTTTTTTCTTTGCAGTTAAGAAAGATATTCCACCTTCAGCAGTTACCAGGCAAATATATGGTATTCTGGGAACAATCCGTCTTGTAGCAGGTATGAGGCATTCTGGAGAAATGAAAGAACATTATTATTACACTGATAAATCTGACTTAAGATGGATACAAGTATGACAGAAAAGAAAAGTATGTGTGAAAAGTATGAAACTGCATTTTGGGCACACTTAAACTGACAGAATTTGGTTTTAACATGCAGTTGCATCACTAGTGAAGGGTGAGAAAGAGAAATTGAGTTCCAATTGTATAGATAAATGAACATTTCTATTCCAGTAATGAGGATGTAACTTGAGAGTAGCCTTTTGGAGGTCTTGTGATAGGAACCAGTTTGTACATTTAGAATGATCATGTAGTAGAGCTTATTCAGATGACATAATTTCTGGGTGCAGGCTGGGTTTGACTGTTTTAATACCCTCCCCTTTTGTGTGCTGTCTTGCATATAAACACTTGATGTTAAAAGCTACACAATTATCTTTCTCTCTGCTGTGGAAATTCTTGAGATGTGAGAAGCTTTTTTTTTCATGGTCAAGCATTCATACTTGCATATCCCCATCTACAGCCTTCTGGAATGGTAATAGTACAGTAGAAACATACTTTATAGATAAGCCTATAGGATGTGACATTAACTATCCTTTGTGGTCCAGCCTTCAAGGTTTTAGGGAGGCCAGCTGTTAAGAATGCAACAACACAGCACATAAATGATAGAAAAAGAGCTATGAAGTCCAGTATCCCTGTCTACTTTGGCTTGTTTGTGTTGTAACTTAAAACAGCAACAGCTACATAGAAAAAAAAGTTGTGTATCTGACCTCTTGTCTTCCTGTTTTACAGGCACATACCTTATTGTAATAACAAAAAAGAGAAAAGTAGGTGAATTTTTCAATCATGTAGTCTGGAAAGCAACTGACTTTGACATCCTCTCTTACAAAAAGACAATGCTACATTTAACTGATATTCAGGTAGGAATACATTTGGTATAATAAAAATGTTTTTCAGTACTTCAGAAGTTCCTTGCAAGATATTTGAGATGAAATGACATTAGATACCTTTATCTGTGTTGGAGCTTGATCAAGAACCCAGTGGGTGGAGACACCACTCTCATGCCCCTTGGAAAGCTGTTGCTGAAAAACAGGAAATCTTCCAGAACAAAATTCAGTGTAGCACAAGAGGATGGAGCTATTCACATGAAAATGCTTAGCTCCCTTGCATGTGTTACAAGCACTGTTTTAATTTAAAAAACCCTTTGTGGATCTCCTGTCATGGCCCTAAACTGGAAAAACCCCAGCCCCATAGATTCAAGGTGAGGACTTCACGTAAGCACGTCTGCCTCAACAAGGAAGTAACCCATCAAAAGGCCAGGGTTAGGAGCTGCTAAACAGGACATTCACACCTAGGAGACTTATGAGTACCAGCCAGGATGTATCCAGCTAAGAATGAGATAACATCAACATCCCATCTCCCCTCTTTGGAAATTGTCTACTTCAAAGACCATCTATCTGGAAACCTTTGACATACAGTAACACATCTTCACCTCAGCTAGGTTTAAGGGTATAAAAGGTCACCCAAATCTCAGGCACATTGGGTCTGATTATGTTTTATGGCAGGGGTAGGCAACCTTTCCCCTTTAAGGGCTGAGGGACTTCAGCTCCCAGAATCCCGGGAGCTATTGGCCAACATGGGACTATTGGCCAACATGGCTGAGGCTTCTGGGAGCTGAAGTCCCTCGGCCCTTAAAGGGGAAAGGTTGCCTACCCCTGTTTTATGGTGACACTGCGTCACTGTGAATTCTGACTTGGATCCTGGCTTTTCCAGTCATCCTTTTCCTTTCATACATGGTTGAGTCTATCCATCTTCATTGTTGGAGCAACCTCCGTCAGGTAATTATCACCATTAGAAAGACTTCTGTTTCATATCCAAGCTAACCACTTTATTCCTGAGTTCTTATGTGCTTGAGTGTGTATTTGAATGTTTTTGTATGTTTGACTACCCAAATAAATCACAAAATTCATTGAGAAAGCTTTGTCTCTATCAGTCTATTCCTTAGCCACCTCCGTAAACATAGGATAAAAGATCCCATTGGATACTTGAACTTTCAGCAATTCCCTAGGTTCACATTCTTCTTACACATGTGTCCTTTGAATCCTGACCATAATCTTGAAATCATTCCATGTTTGGTGCTTTCTTGTAGGTTTTACTGATAAGATTCAAACTACTCCACTTTATACTTTATTGAAATTTGAGCTTGTTTTTTTATGAATGGGAGGGGGCTTGTTCTATTAATAACAACAATCTGAAGCTAAAGTATAATTTATCATAAAGTAGATGTTGATTAGTTTGATTATACATACTTGTCTTCTTCTGTGATGCTAAATAGTTGTGCTTATATAATGACCTGCAGTAGACATATATCTAGTTGGCCTATATTGTAACCTTAGCATAGGAGTTTATCACTTGTGGGGAAATTGGAAGTATAAACGGTGATTAACCTGAAATTGCACAGATGGTTTTTACAAGCAAAACGCGTTGCATGTTGAGTGCAAATGTGTGAATGTTTTTCACGTGACATTGAGACAGAACATGATGAAAGTGCCATTATCCCGTGAAGAACCAGGCAAGAAACAACAGTAACTCATTCACAGAATTTTCCCGTGAATGACTTTTTGCTGTTTCTTGCCTGGTTATTCCCTCATTCTTCACAGGATAATGGCATTTGTGTTAATGTTGTTTTAAGCACATTTTAATGTCAATTGCACGATTTTCACAGGTTAATCATTGTTTAAACTCCCAATTTCCCCCATGTGATAAACTCCATAGTTGCGTTGTCCCTGCTAAGTATGCATGGAGTCATTAATAGATATTATACAAAACATATACTTTTGAGCAGAGAAAATGACAGGAAGCATGGTAAATAACAATATTTTCCTCCCAACAGTTGCAGGACAATAAAGTCTTTTTAGCAATGCTTAGCCATGTATTGAGCGTGGATGGATTTTATTTTTCTACAACATATGACTTAACGCACACCCTACAGCGGTTGGCCAATACCAGTCCAGAGTTTCAAGAAATGAGCTTGCTTGAGAGGGTAAGAATGTTTATACCCAGCTTCTTTCCAGTTGTATAAAAGACAAAGAATATAAAACAGTGTGCAGAGAGATCTTGTAGCACGTTTGAGACTAACTAAAGAAAGAAGTTGGCAACATGAGCAGATGCATTTGGTGGCATATACATTTATACTCATTCATAACAGCGTGCTATCTTTATATCTGAATAATAAAAATTAAACACCATATATAGAGTCATGGTCTAGCTATGATACTAATTGTTACAGAGTTAACTTTGTAAACCAGGGGTAGGCAACCTTTTTGAGCCGGGGGCCGGGTTGCTGTCCCTCAGACAATTGGGGGGCCAAAGCACCAAAAATAAATAAATAAATAAATAAATAAATATTTTTAATTTTTTTAAAAAAAATTAAAAATTATGCATGCACACTCTCTCAGCCCCAGAAAAGACATGGCAAAACCCTTGTGGAGATTTTGCCAAGAAAACCCCAAGAACAAGTAATAACAACAATAATCAATATCATCATGGTGGGCGGCGGCGGCAGGGGGGGCAGCGGCGGCAGGACCGGCCTGGGGCCAGTTCAAAGGCCTCGGGGGGCCGCATCTGGCCCCTGGGCCTTAGGTTGCCTACCTCTGTTGTAAACCATTGACCCACTTACTGGTCCATTCCTTCTTTCTGGGTGAAAGAGATCAATGTGTGTCATAGAATTCTTAAGGTGGGTGTGGTGGGGAATTGAGTTGCTGTCATACTTCAGAAAAGCTTTGAGTTGGGTCCAGGCTAATGGCCCATACTTCGATTAGCCTCACTGCAGTCAGTGGGGTTTTCAGTTAGTCATAATTAATTCTTGATATTTCAGTGGTTCCATTCTGAGTACAATTAGGCCTGGATCCAACCAATGTTTGAAAGCAAAACACTTGGTATTTAAAATTTATTTTGTGATTTCAATTTATTACAGGCAGATCCACGCTTTGTATGGAATGGGCATCTTCTTAGAGAATTTGCTGCTCAGCCCGAGGTAGCGTATATCCATTTTTGTTTTGAAAATATTATGATAATTCTTGTTTTTGTAACTTCCTATGTAACAACAAAGTATCTAAATCACTTGTGAAACCTATAGGCATCATTTAACTTGAAGCAGGAACTTTACCAACCATGTAGCTTTTTGTAAATGCTTATAAAAATCAGTTCACATATAGTGAATGCTGTTGATACAGTGAAATATTGAGTGACAGAAACTGGGGAGCATCCAATGAAAATAGCAGAAGAAACTGGAAATGCATTTCAGAATGTTCAGAAGATGCATCAGAAGATTTCTGAATGAGAAACTGCCATGCTCTTTACTGGAGAAATGAAAAAAGCAACTGGTTTGAGAGTTCCTGATTCAGACATTTCTGAAGTTGGATTCTAAATATCCTCTGAAAAGGGCCTCAATAGTATACACAGGCTGAAATGCATTGGGCTCTTTAACCAATAAAACAACCATCTCTTGAGCATTTATGACATGTCTCCATTTTCTTTTGAGGGTAATATTGGATGAAACAGAAGAACAAACCTTAGCCTCCCTGTTACTAAACAAGATAATATGGTGCACTCTCTGTTCTGACCTTCTTGTAACAACAGAAACTTACTTTCCATGAAAAGCAGACATCTGCTGCTGCTAATACTACTACAGTTATTGTAATAGTGACTAAACAAGGTTAGATTTTGCCACTTGTGTCTATCCACCCCTGTTGGTACCACCATTTAGCTTTGTGTGTGATATCTCTCTGGTAGGAACTTAGGAAAGCTACACTCATTCCGTCTTTCTCCCTTATTGATTGATTGATTGATTTTATTTATATGACAACTTTCTCCTGGAAAGGGACCCAGGGAGGCTCACAGATAAGATCGTTGGAAAAATTTACAATAAAAATGTAAACACAATTAAAACCATCTTACTAAAACAGTATAAATTACAGGAAACATACAAAAGTTAAAAAACATAACTAGAACACACAATCCATATAAAACCCTCCCTGACATGATTATATGTTAAAAGTCTAAAAATGTAGTTGCCTATTGGCAAAGAAAATAGGAAAATAGAGAGGGAGCTAGCCTCCCATGGAAGGGCATTCCAGAGAAGGCTCTCTCATGTCCTCACAAGCAAGCCTGTGATGATAGTGGGACCAAGAGAATGCCTTACCCTGTAGATCTTAGGACCCTTGCAGGTTTGTATGGGCATGTGCAATATGGGCATAAGTAATATCTGTTTTACAAGATTTGTTGTAATGGTTAGTGAAATAATGCATCTGTGAGGCTCAAAATTCTATAGCTGGATGTGCCATGATCAGGTTGTACAGCATAAGCAGGCATCATTAGGCATATACCCATGGAGAGTGTTCTTCTGTAAATACAACCCTTCTTGCAAATGCCACATTTTTGTTTGAGTCTTATAACCCTTGGTATTCCTATCTTGTATTATCTGGTGATAGGACGTTAACTTTAAACACTAAGACATGCTAAATTTCCTCTCTTACAGATCCATAGGTTTGCTATTCCTGTTATGCATGGCTGTATCCTTTTCCTGTTTCTGACAGAGGATCACAATTTGCTTAATGTTTAGACTTTAGAGATTCTGCAAAATGATATACAGTGTAGGTAAGTACCTAGGTAGCTTGTAGGTAGAAAGACAAATCTTAAATCAAGATTTTGAGTTTAAGTTCTTTTGGATATCTTCTTACCTTTCAAAATTACTCATGAACACTGTATTCATTTGTCTAGGGCAATGATTCCCAAAGTTTGGTTCTCCAGGAGTTTTGGATTTCAATTCCCAGAAGCCCCAGGCAGCTTGGCCAACAGTCAGAAATTTTGGGAGCTGAAGTACAAAACATCTGGAGGACCAAAGCTTGTAAACTACTGCACTAGGGCATCTTGCTGGTAATGTGATCAAAAAAACAGTGCTCATATATCTGTCAAAAGCCAAGAACTTTAATATCTTATGCATTTTAAGGGAAGAATTAAGCATGGTCCTAACTTCAATTTCATTAAAAATAATGTGTCTTAAAAATATTGTAGTTGGCCTGGGTTTCTTTGTATGCATGGCTATTGTGTGTATGTGTTTGAAAAGAAGCAGAACTGGCTTCTTTTTAATATAACAATGTTGAACTTTCTTGCTCAAATACTTGATCTCAAGAATCTAAATCCTCATTTGGTGTGACATAGTGGATTTGGTTCATTGGTTTCCAGCTTAGAGCAGCTCTGCATTAGTATAAAATGTTGTTGTTTCTTGCTCTTGTTTTGGAAAATGGCTCATGTTTCCATGGGAATTGGTGGCATTCTGGGATAGATGCCAACTGTTCTGTTCATACAAAGAGGTCATTTTTGACCACTTCCACTTGTTTCAGATCTAAGGCTGCTGTACTATATACACTAAATTCAGTGGGACCCTGAGTCAGTATCCTTCATAAAAGAGTTTATACTTGAACATGATACAGTCTTGTTTTGAATCCTGTTCCTGTTTCAGTATAGTTGCTAATCTGAAAAGGAAAGTTTTCTTGCTTTGTCTTAGAGACAGTAGCAACATTATAACACCATTATTTGTTAGCGCAGTTATCTTATTTGCTGGGTTTTCATTGCTTGATGAAAAATGCATCCTGTTTCCTTATTCCTGCACAAAGCATTTTTTTTCAATCTTGCATGGACTGATTAATAATTGCTGGCCTACATTACTAAAATTAAGCAGTATGAAGTAGAGGGTATACTCCCTTTGTTCTTAATATGGTGTATTGATATCTGATATTAACACTTCTTTAAGTTATTGTTATATTAAACTTGCTTATATATTCCTTAACACATTACCATGCATTAGTTATCATTATGCATTCTTGTTCTATTAATGGGAAATATTTTGATTGGATTCTTATTTCTCGAAGAAGCTGTTTCAGAGCTGGAGTGCGTTACTATGTGAGAGGTAAGTCAAATGTGTAACTGCTGTATTTTCCGGCGTATAAGACGACTGGGTGTATAATGACCCCCAACTTTTCCAGTTAAAATATAGAGTTTGGAGTATACTCGCCATATAAGACTACCATCTTCCAGTGGGGGGAAATGAGAAAGTGTTGGGAGGCAAGGACTGCCAATATACTAGGTGACACATTCTGGGGTATGTACAATTTGCAGCCAAGCAGGTGACTCTGGGCATGTCACACACTCAGCCTCAGAGGATGGTAATGGCAACCTCCATTTGAAGAA
>CM034710.1:70673004-70722012 GCA_020142125.1 Phrynosoma platyrhinos | reverse complement strand
CTCAATTTGCACTATTTCTGGCAGTCTGCAACCCCCCTAACTCCAGAACACTTAGGTATACTGCATCCTATGGCAGAAATAGGCTGACAGTGCATTGTTCCAGGAACTGGCAAACACAATATAGGTCATCTTTGTCTCTTCAGGACTCAGAGTTCCATTTTTAGGCAATGCTGTAATGTATTTTTCCCCAGTTTACTTAGCAGAAGCTCATACAGATGTCATACTTACTTTCTCTTTAAACAGAGTAGGATTTGAAGTAATAAGCAGGGTTTGTGCTGTATGTGGTTATATGTTTGTATTTCTTACTCTTTAACAGGTATTGATTCTGAAGGACATGCAGCTAATTTTGTAGAAACGGAACAGATTGTACATTACAATGGGAGCAAAGCTTCTTTTGTCCAAGTATGTTTTTCTGCTATATTCTGTTGTATAGTTAGTCTTGTTTATAGAGTTAGTTCTTGCCTCATCTCTCTTAATTCTGGTCTCTTTAAAAAAAAAAAAACAACCCTAGAATTGAGAGTTTGCATTAGTAACAATGTTGTTGTATGCTTCATTTTTCTTTTCTTTTTGTTTTCCAGACACGTGGATCAATCCCTTTTTTCTGGTCACAGAGGCCAAACCTCAAATACAAACCAAAGCCACAGATCAGCAAAACAGTAAATCATGTACGTTTTTAGTATACCTTTCTTCATGCTGTCCTGCAGGAGGAGTTTATTGTAAAGTCAGTGTTTGTGTGTGTGTAGTAGTAGTAGCAGCCCATAAGATGACTACTTTTCTGTGGAGTGTGGCTGTCCTCAGGGTGTTCTTGAATCAAATGACTAGCATTCTTTAAAGCAAGATAACTTGATGATATTGCAAAAGCACAAGTACCAAGCCTAAAATCTTGTTTTGTACCCCTGTGGGGAAGAACCTTAATTGTTTTTTTCTGAACCATTCCAAACATCCTGATAGTGTTCATGATCAGTCTGCAGTTCAGAATTTGGGAAGCACTTTGCTTGGGAAGCTGTGAGCCTTTGGTGCATACCAGTTCAGGAAAGAGTGTTAAGAAAGTGAGCCCACCATTTGAGCACACCACTGTTGGACCACTTTCTGAGGATCAGCTGCTCCAGAACCATAACTTGTATGCAAGCAACACATTGGCTGACTAAGCTTTTTTTTTTGTATTTGAAAAATTGATTATCATGAGTAGCAGATGACTTTTGTTTCCAACGAAAGGCTCAAAGGTAACTGTTTTGTAATAACAGAATGCAGTTTTAATCCTCTTGGTGTAACTAGTAGTGTGTTGGTTGACAGAACTAACAAATGAAAGATTTCCCCCATTCACTCTTCCCACCCCACATCCTTGGCTCAGCTCTCTTTTTCCCCCTCAAGTCAGATGAGAATCAGTAACATCAAAAGAGGCAGGGCAAATAGAGACAGAACTGGGGGTGGGGTGGGGGGGAATACAGCAGGTTGGCAGCCAGAGAAGCTTGATGAACTTTTGGACTAGTTTCAGAATCTGATTGGAATGAATATTCTTTGTCTACTGCAAAGGTAGGCAACTTTTGCTTACTGGGGGCTGGTCCGCTTGTCCCGACGTCTTCCGTGGGCCGAGGGGGGGAATGGCGTTGTGCGCGTACGGTCGCATGTGCAGTACACCAGAAGTACTACGCATGCGCGCACACGCTTGCTCGCGCATGGACAGTACTTCTGGCGTACTGCGCATGCGTGAGTGAGTCACGGCGCCATTTTGGAAAACAAAATGGTGGCAGCAACTCGCGTTGGGGCGGGGGGCGGCGGCAGGACCGGGCTGGGGCCGGTGCAAAGGCCTCGGGGGGGCGGATCCGGCCCCCGGGCCGTATGTTGCCGACTACTGTATTGTCCAGGCATCTGCAGTAGTCATTAAAAACATTGCCTTATCTGCACACTACTAGAAATGCACAGTGAATTCACATTAATATTTCTTTGTTACATTCACTCACTACTGAAGTTCCACGTTTTCCTTTTCTCCATGATCTATAGCTTTGATAAATATTTCAAAATAAATATCTGCACCATGTTCTTTTTCAGATGGATGGCTTCCAAAGACACTTTGATTCTCAGATTATTAGCTATGGAAAACAAATGATAGTTAACCTGGTATGATATTTAATTCTGCATCCAATTTCAAAGAAAAGTGACTGAAAATAATTGCCACTATTAATTAATTATTTATTTTTATATTGTGTTTTGTTTGTAGGTTAACCAGAAGGGCTCAGAAAAGCCTCTTGAACAAACGTTTTCACAAATGGTAAACAGCTTGGGAAATGGAATGGTCAGGTACAAGCCATCTGACATATTTGCCTCATTGTTGGAAGAACTGGTTGTTTAAACAACTTAATATAATATCTGTATATAAAAACTGAATAGATTCTGTGTGAACATGATATAGGGGCCTTCCACACACAGAGAATTAAAGCAGTATAAACCCCATATTCACAGGATCGTTACTAGTGGTTTCACTTATTTGTCCAGAAAAAAAGTCTCTCTAGCCATCTGCAGGTCCTCCAGCCTGATTTTGTGGTAAGCCATAAAGTGCACTAGGGGACCTCCAGATGCCTAGAGACCACTTTTCTGGGCATCTGGAGGTCCTCCAGCATCTTTGGTCAGCTTCTGGGAAGAATATAGCATTCACCATTATCAATGGTTTTCACTATTTGCAGTAAGTCAGAATGTATTCCATTTCAACAGCTGTTCTGACATCCCATGGAATCATAGGGTTCTTAGTTTGGTGAGGCACTGGCTGAGAATTCTAAATTCCACTCCCTAAACAGCTGATCCTGGGACCAGTAGTATGGAACTATGGCAGTTAAAGTATAATTATAGTGCTATAATTGTATACTGTAAAAGGGCTAATAATAATAATAATAATAGTAATAATAATAATAATAATAATAATTTTTATTTATACCCCGCCTTTTGCCATAGCAGTCAAGGTGGATTATATCTAAAACAACGCAAAAACTACTCCCATAGTAAACAACATATCATATAAATAAACACACTAACCCCCCCTTAAAAGTACATTAAATTCAGTTAAAACCAAAGATTAAAACCATAAACAAAGTTAAAAACAATAGGCACTCTGGGGATATGGGGGGGAATGGGGGGGGGGGAGATCAAGCTAAATGAGTAGTTTACTCCAGGTAGGCCTGCCGGAAGAGATCCATCTTAATGGCTTTTTAAAAGCCTTCTAAGCTGGTTATCTGACGGATCTCTTCCGGCAAGGCGTTCCACAATTTGGGAGCAGTGGCAGAGAATGTCCTCTGGGAGGTTGCTGTCAACCTAGTTTTTATCTGTTGAAGCAGCTTCCTCCCAGAGGACCAGAGAGCACAGGGCAGATTATATGGAAGCAGGCGATCCCTTGGGTAGATTGGACCGAGGCTATGTAGGGCTTTAAAGGTCATTACTAACACCTTATACTGTGCTTGGAAACCAATAGGCAGCCAGTGGAGGGATTTTAAAACCAGTGTAATACGATCACTCCTTGATGTTCCGGTGATCAACGTGGCTGCCATATTTTGTACTAGTTGTAGTTTCCGAGTTAGGTATAAGGGTAGCCCCATGTAGAGTGCATTGCAGAAGTCGAGTCGTGAGGTTACCAGTGTATGTACTACAGTTTCTAGGTCCCTTACTTGTACTGCAGCCATCACTGTCAATGGACATTGAACATTGTTGTCAGTAATGTAAGGGAATTATGGAGGGTGTAGTGCATCCTTTCTAGAAGGTAACACTTTGAAGGAAGCTGCCTTAAAACATCTTCAAGAGAAATGTAATGTTCTGTTCTATGGATAGAAGACTTGACAAAAGTTGCTGGGCTACCATCATGTAGTCTTTTGTTGATTTATTTGGGAGTGCTTTGGAAAGGGGTACTTTTTTGTGGCTACTTGGAAGAGAATGGTTATTACAGATCTTAGACTTTTTGCTGGAGAGGCCTATATACAGAATGATATACTTTGAAGTTGACAACACTGATTTTGATTTTGTTGTTTTTGTTAGACAGTGCATACTAGGACAAGTCTTCTTAAAAGTTCAAAAATGTTTCCTCATGTTGGGATTTTGTTGATCTGCCTTGCCCTTACATCTCCCCTACTGGGTAGACACCTTCTGTCCTAAAGACAGTAAGAGCTGTTGCATAAATTAATACATTTCTTAACAAACTTTGAGGAGTGTCTTTATTAAGTGAAAACATTCAGCTGTTTAATAAACTGATTGAGGCATTTATCCTGCTCTAACACATTTAAGCAAGAGCTCTTCCTGTTACCCCACTAATATCATGCTTGGCTATCAAATAGAAGTAATCCTCTTAACTCTCATGTACTTTCTTTGTCCAGATATATAGCATTTGATTTCCATAAAGAATGCAGTCATATGAGGTGGGATCGGCTCCAGATTTTATTGGATCGCCTAGCTGAACAACAAGATGAATTTGGGTAATATATGCAACTGCAGTGTGCAGGCATTTGGTTGTGGTTAGTAGAAGTTACATAATAATTTGATTGTGCGCAACAGACAGAAGAAATGAAGTTACATTTTTATTTTTAAAAGGTTAAATACCTCTTAGATATGGGGAGCACTTCTCAGTTTATGGAATATAAAAGGAGCTCTTCCTTTTAAATTTCTTAAATTTCTGCTTTTGAATATGAGTTAAGGCTTGAAATTTAAGGGAATGCTTTCCTGATCCACTGTAAGCAGGGGCTATAAAAACAACTTTGAGTACCCTCCCCTTACTTTGTTTTATATTTCTCCTTTACAAATCTTTGAACATTAGTTAGCCAGAATCCAGAGGGCCAGGGCCTGTGAATGTCTATTGCACTTTTGTACATTTATCAGCAGTCCTGTATGTCCTATCTTGAACAGCACTTGAATGTCTGATTATGAAATTGGTTTGTATGTACCATGGAGGGCTGCCTTCAAGAGCCAGAAATCCATATCTTTAACCACATGGAACCTCTTTACTTTCCATGGATCCTAGCAATAATTCTTGATGCATAGTATTAAAGACATTAAAAGTTTCTTGACAAGTATCTTAAGAAAGAAGAATAGGATTTGAATGGTTAGGCAATTGCAGCTTCCATTCCCTAACCAAAGCCTGTTTCCAGCCTACTTGACTTTCAGTAATGCTTTGAAGCCTAAGGGATACTCTGAAGTTAAGGAAAATTGTTTCGGAGTGGGTGGGTGATTGCTGTAACAGCCAGAAATATTTCCTTGTTCTTATGCTTCAGATGTATTAGTCTCCCAACAGAAAGTAGATCAAAGGGTTGTCTTATGAATTCTTATAAAAGCACCATTATATATTTCAGCTACTTTCTAGTTGATTCTGATGGGAAAGTAGTGACGCAGCAAGAAGGAACTTTCCGCAGTAACTGTATGGATTGCCTGGACCGAACAAATGTGATTCAGAGCCTTTTAGCACGCCGCTCTCTCCAAGCACAGCTGCAGGTAGAGATTTCTGTTTTCCCTTAGAAAACCATGTGTAAAGTGATATTGCCACTCTTGCAGAAACTTTAAAAGCCAATAAGACTAATGACTTCTTTGTATAGTAGATGTATCATTCTTGAAAGAAATATACTTAAAATATGGAGAACTTGCTTTTCCTAACTATTTAAATGTTCCAATCTATATGCAATTAAAATGTTAGTAGAATTCTGATGAAGTTGTAAATAGTGGCTTCTTTGTCGTTGTAGAGATTAGGTGTTTTGCATGTTGGCCAGAGACTTGAAGAACAAGCAGAATTTGAGAAACTTTACAAAAATGGTAGGTTTCTGTTTTAATAAGTACATCTTTGCTTATGTGCTACTGAACATGTGATCTCTTTTTAAAAATGTTCTCTTTTCATAGCATGGGCTGACAATGCAAATGCTTGTGCCAAACAATATGCTGGAACAGGTGCCTTAAAGACAGACTACACCAGGTAGGTTTTGAGCCACTCTTTCTTAAAATAAAATCTACAACTAATAACTACACTAAAAGTATTTGTCTGTTGTTTAGGCACTGATTTGAAAACTGGCTAGCGTTGTTGTAGAAAACATATACAATAGTAATACTAAATACACAGTTGAGATGACTCAGATTGGAATAATTTTAGAACATGTATCTTGAATATGCATAGATCATAAAAGGCTATGGAATACCCTTAAAGACATAGGAGTATCATCACATCTTATAGTCCTGATGTGGAATCTGTACTCAGGACAAGAGACTACTGTCAGAACAGAACATGGAGAAACAGAATGGTTCCCAATTGGCAAAGGGGTCAGACAAGGTTGTATTGTTTCACCCTATCTGTTCAACTTGTATGCAGAACGTATTATAAGAAAAGCAGACTTGAACACAAAAGGAGGAGGAGTGAAAATAGGAGGAAATAATATCAACATATTGTACCATAGTACTAGCAGAAAACCTCACAGACCTAGAACACCTACTAAGGAAGATTAAAGAAGAAAGTGCTAAAGCAGGCTTAATGTTGAACATAAAGAAAACAAAAATAATGACCACTGAGGACCTTCACAGGTTCAACCTAGACAATGAAGAAATAGAAATAGTAAAAGAATTCCCATACCTGGGATCAAACATTGATAGAAATGGACACTGCAGTCAAGAAATCAGAAGACTTAAGAATGGGGAGGGTGGCTATGATAGAACTAGAAAAGATTCTAAAATGCAAAGATACAAAAGTTAGAATAATACAAGCCATTGTATTCCCTATTACCATGTATGGATGTGAGAGCTGGACAGTTAAGAAAGATGATAGGAAAAAAATTAATTCCTTTGAGATGTGGTGCTGGAGAAGAGTGCTGAGGATCCCATGGACAGCCAAAAGGACAAACAAATGGGAAGCCAAGATGACAAAACTGAGACTGTCATACTTTGGACACATCATGAGAAGAGAGGACTCTTTGGAAAAAAACAATAATGCTGGGGAAAGTGGGGGGAGGTAGGGAGAGAGGAAGGCCACATGCCAGATGGATGGACTCTATTAAGGAGGTCACAATTATGGGGTTGCAGGAATTAAGCAGAGCAGTGGAGGACAGAGGGTCTTAGAGATGTCTCATCCATAGGGTTGCCATGAATCAAGATTGACTTGAAGGCAGTGAACAAAATCTTGTTTAGCTAGTCCTGTTGGCTTCTCAGTTCAACTTATGTGGCAATTAATCGAACACTATTAAAAGCACAGTAAAGCTATACAAATAATGGATTCTAAGACTAGCAAATCAATCCAAATGCCATCTGGTGAAGGAGAAATTGTGAGAAGAGGGGCAGAAAAAGGAACTTAAAATATAAATTAAGAGATAAGACTCCTTAAGACAGGAGTTAAGGCTTCCTTTTAGTCCATTCCATGGCTGCTTAAGATATAAATTAAGAGATAAGACTCCTTAAGACAGGAGTCAAGGCTTCCTTTTAGTCCATTCCATGGCTGCTTGTTCTACAAAATAATAGAGACCTTCTACATGTCAATTTCTGGTAACCACAACTACTAATCATCTCTAATTTGCTTCTTGGAGTTGTCTGTTTTCATAATGCTATATGCGTGTTGTTTTTTCCAACCAGAACTGGAAAGAGAACGCAATGGGGCCTACTTATGGATGGCTGGAACTCACTAATTCGTTACTACAAAAACAATTTTTCTGATGGATTTAGACAGGTGAGAAATTCCCAGCCCTTGCATTTTACTGTTGCTGTTTTTATGAGCCTACAACAGTCTGCTCAGTGTTGCATGGAAGGAAAAGGGATATGGCCACTGTATCCAAAGTTTTTTGTTTTATTTTTATTTTATTTCAGTTTTGTGATGTGTTGGGGAAAAACAGTCAGGCCAGGAGCTTCCAGTGAGTGATGATGGATAGGAGGTGAAGGAGGAAAAGTGGCTATGGAAGTGCAATGAGGACTAAGCTAGTGCAGTTAAAAAGAGATTCTAAGAAAGTAGGTCTTCAGGAGGGAGGAATATGTGCCATGACAAACCAGAAAATAGGAATCTACTCCTTTCTCTATCCTATCCTGATCTTCTAGATTTTTGGATTCTGACAATGATTGGTTATTTTATTTTATTTTATCCTATTTTATTTTATTTTCATTTATTTTATTATATTGCATTGTATTCTCTTAATCTATTACTATTGTTCTGATTTTTATTATTTTGTTGTTTATATTTTGTACATTGTATTCATTTTATTGTGTAATCCCGCCTTGATATGTAGGGAGAGGCGGGAAATATAAATAAAATTATTTATTTATTTATTTATTTATTTATTTATTTATTCAACTAGTTATATCCTGCCTTAGATCATACATTTTTAGAGTGGCATATAAATCAAATCAGTTTTGAATTATTTAAAAGGCTTATTTATATACTTAATTTATATTCCGCCTTTCTCCTAGCATGAGGTTCAAGGCAGCATACAGTGTTTTAAAAATACAGTACAGTTATAAGGAACTTTTAGTACAGAAGTTAAAATACAATTAAATAAAACTTTTATATAAAAACACAATTTTAAAATCTGCATCAATATATATAGTTAAAACATAATAAAATAAAAACACTACATGACACTTCTCCCTATTAAAAGATCTATCTGCTGCAACATACTAAAAATCAAATGCCTCCTTAAATAAAAAGTTGTTTACTTGTTGGCATAAAGACCGCAGGGAGGGGGCAAACTGACCTCCTGACTAAGAGAATTCCACAACTTAGGAGCAGCCACTGAGAAGGGTCTTTTTTGTCTTCTTCCACCAATCTTAGAGCACGGACAGGCTTGTTTTTCAAATAGTCTGGATACAAGCCATGTATGGTTTTAAAGCTCATGGCCAGCACTTTGAATTCTGCCAGGAAACAGATCAGCACCCATTGGAATTGTTTCAGCAAGTGGGTTCAATGTCTCCTTTAACCTGTCCCAGTCAGCAACCTGGCTGCAACCTTTTGGATCTGCTGCAGTTTCCAAAGGCAGCCCTACATGGAGTGCATTACATTAATCCAAACAGGATGTAATCAAGACATGTTTCACTGTAGGCTGGTCTGATATCTCAAGGAATGGCACAGCTACCACATAACTTTTAGCTGTGCAAATGCATTCTTGGCTACCACTAAAACCTACGAATCCAGACTCAGATCCGAGTCCAGGAGCTGCAAACCTGTGACTCCAGAGGGAGTGTAACCCCATCCAACACAGGCTGAATCCTTGTTCTCTGATCTGCCTTTGGTTGGCCATATGCACCTCTTGTCTTATCTGGATTAATTTTGAATTTGTTTACCTTCATTCAGTCCATTACCAACAGCAGACACTGGTTTAGTACAGAGACAGCTTCCTTGGAGTTCACTGTAAAAGAGAGAGAGAGTTGGGTGTCCTGAGCATACTGGTGACATCCATTCTCAAAAATCTGAATAACCTCGCTTAACAGTTTCATTAAACAGCGTAGAGGACAAAACTGACCTTTGAAGGACCCCACAGGCCAATGGCCCTGAGGTCAGGCAGGAATTCCCCCAGCACCACCTTCTGAGTTCACCTGTCCAAAGAAAGACTGGAACCACTGTGTAACAGTGCTCCCATCCCAGAGAGGCAGAGTAGAAGGATACTGTGGTCAATGGTATCAAAAGCCACTGAAAGGTTCATCAGAATGAATGGGGACACATTTTCCTGTCCAGTTCACTAGGTAGGTCATTTACCATGGCAAGTAAAGCTGCCTCTGTCCCTTAGCCAGCCCTGAAACCAGATTGAAATGGATCTAGATAATCCGTTTTATCCAGAAACTCTTGGAGCTGGGAGGCCACCACATGCTCTAGATTGAACCTTGCCCCCAAAAGCAGTATTGAAGATATTCCCCCCTGTTGTAGATAATGACACATTTGTGTCCCTTTCTCCAGGGATCTGCAGGTGGCATTCAGTGCAAAAGTCATTTCATTTTATTCTTCAAGGCTGTTGAAGTAGGCTACCTAGCCTGAAGGATACTAAACGGATGGGGAACTGAGCCTGAATTTCAGACATCTGAAGTCAGCATTCTAAGTGCTGCACCCTTCTGGCTTCAAGTGGCTGATGAGGAAAGTCCTCTTATCAGATTCATCTTGTGTATTCTGGAGAGATGGCATACAGGGAAAGAAGAGCTATGAGAAAAGGTTATGACTTTGTTTTAGAGAAGAAGAAAGACTTAGGAGAAGCTAAAGGACTTTCTTTATATAACATGAGAGTAATTTTAGATTGTTTACCTCTGGCTTGTTTTACAGGATGCTATAGATCTGTTTCTTGGAAATTATTCAGTGGATGAAGTAGATTCTCTCAGTCCTCTTCATGTACAGAAAGACTGGAAATTCCTGGCTGTAAGGATTTTGTTATCTTCATGGTATTTGTAAACAGTTTTTTTTTTTTTAAAGGAACTTAATTGATTTAAGCTGAAAGACAGTGTTGGGATCACATGTCTTTCACATTAATATAACTAAAGCTCAGACAGAATTTTTGGGCAAAAAGTGGAACTTTTCTCAGGACTTAAATATTGGGTGTTAAGAGAGAGGAAATGCCCAGTGTCTTAATAACCAGAATATTTACAAACTGCACCTGCATGGGTTGTTTTCTTGAGTGAACAAGTTAGGAAGCAGCAGTAAACTAGATCCAGATTCAGAACTATGGGTTATGGTTTCCAAATATGTCAGGGATTCAGATGTTTTAAGTTTAAAACCATGACTTGCTTGGAAGCCATTAACTGTTATTTCCCACTTTGTATGTATTAAGAAGTTACATTTAACTGTATATCCTTGGCTTGTTTGCTTGTGCAAAGCAGAAACAGTGGGGAACTTCATGCAGGTGTACAATGTTGGTTTTGGTATAACAGAAATAGGATCAGATTCTAGACCGTAGCACATAATGCTGTTTCTCCTGCTTGCTGTAGCATACCTGCTGCAGGAACTATCTGTGCTGCTTCATCACACACACACACCCCAAAAAAACACCCCCAAAAACAAAAACCTTGACAACACCCTACATGAGATCTCTGCTGGGGAATTACAGAGGTGGAAAGTGAGGCTACTACTGGTCTTTTCCATTGCTTCTGTTGATGGTCCCTGACCACATCTGCAGCTTGGAACAGTGCAGCATATTTTGATGAAGGTGGGGTTTGGTGCCTTGGTTTGCCTCTTCCTGTTTCTCATACAATACTATTTTAGGCATTGCAGTACTTCTCTCTGCATCAGCACGCTTGGCCTGAACTGTTAGGCTCTGCTTATGTGGTCAACAAGGGTCATAAAAATAGAAGTATTATTAGCACCATTAATGATTGCCAAAATATCAGGTGTGCTCAGAATTGCAGGCCACCAATGACTTCTGTTCTAAGTAGAGATTACTGTTACCAGGCAGTATACAAATGATAGTGGATGTTTTCCCTGAGTTTCACAGTAACATTTATTAACATTAACATTGTGGAGTGTATATGTCACCTTCCACATTATGAGTGTCAGGTCTTTTCAAGTCTCTTGAGTGTGTTATTTTCTGCACTTGCTGTATGGCCAAGAAGATACAGTGGTTACTATGACCTTTTTGACAGGACTTCTAGGAAGACAGATGTTTAAAACTTGTAGTACAGCTGAAGAATTAAAGCAGATTGAGACAGGTACTTAAATGCTTAGAGCCATGGTGTCTGTGACTCTTATGGGATCATCTGTAGCCTTTGACTCCACATGGCTGGTCATAGTGCTATCTGTTATCTGGAGCTCCATGTAAGTGAAGGAGGAAAAATAATGCTGGGATTAGGGGTGCAGTCAGAGGTTAAAGACTATAGATAGCCAGTGTGACGTAGTGCATTGGGCTATGACGAGGCTAGAGTTCAAATCCCCACTCAGCCATGGAAGCCCACTGGGTGACCTTGGGCATGTCACATTCTCTCAGCCTCAGGGGAAGGCAAAGGCAAACCCTCTCTGGACAAATCTTGTCAAGAAAACCCTGTGATTTGCCTTAGGGTTGCTGTAAGTCAGAAATGAAAGTACACGACAACAAAATCATACAGGTGCCAGTCAAAAAACTTTTACAGTAGGTTAACATGTTAAGAGACTTGTTTTCATGTTCTACTCTCCATATCTGTAGTGCTAAAACCTCCCTATGCTTTGAGGAAGACAAGTCAGAAAAAAATTAATTCACTTGTCTTTCTTTCATGATAGAACTACATGGCATACAAAATATAGTCTTAGGCAGTTTTCCATTCATACAGCGATCAGACCCAGGCTTGCTGAGCTTCTGCAGATGACTAGGCAGAATATTGTCAAATGCTCAGATAAATACTGCTCATGAATTTTTGGAGTGATTTAATATTAGGAGTTATTTAATGTTTATGAGTTAAACATTAGGAAGAACTTAGTGACAGTAAGAGCTGTTTGACAGTGGAACACACTCCCTCGGAGAATGGCGGAGTTCCCTTCTTTGGAGATTTTTAAACTGAGGTTGGATGGTCATCTGTCAGAGCTGGATGGCCCTTGAAGTCTCTTCCAACTCTGATTCTGTGAGTTCTTGGCTTACTTGTTCTTGGTGAGCTTTCCACAGCCTGGTGCACTCCAGATGTGCTGGACTACAGCTCTTGTAACCTACAACCAACATACCTTGACTTTAATCCAAAATATCTGGAGAACCAGTGGAATCAATATAAATGACATTATGTTTATTCTTGGATATGTTATCCAAGGTGCTAGACCTATTGAGGTTTTGAGGATTATGATTCAGCACTTTGGGTAATTCTTTTAACTTCAGACTAAAATCTGTGATAGATTCACTGTTTCCACTCACATGGACACCGGCCATATTTTAAAAGCCAACAAATATATTGCTAGAAAATATATTTTTGTGGGTTGAAGCTGGATGGCATTTGATGAAATTTCACAGACATATAATGCCAATAAATGTCTCTAATCTTTATAGTGCCATGAGATTCTTTGTGTATTTTATATTTCTGAAAATAGGGTGTGTTAGGACATCACTGCTTTGCCTTTTACTGGCTACATTAGGGCATTAAAGTTATCCATGTTCTGTGTGCATCATACGTTTTGCTTCAAGAACAATTGAAGGGTAATATTTTTAATTCCTTAATTATGTCTGTTTCTTTCTCAGTTGCCTATTATCATGGTGGTTGCTTTCTCAATGTGCATTATCTGTTTGCTTATGGCTGGTAAGTGATATTTTAGTCTCTCTGTGTGAAGTTCTCTGCATACTGTACATAACAAGTTATAATCACAAAGTTTCTTACAGTTTCTGCTCTTGACATGTTATATGTTCACGGCCATATTTGAGTAGTGTGTTGGTTAGGGATCAAATTATCTTAGTACGAGAAAGAGCTCTGTGTACTGGAAGCCATGGACTCCAGGAAGATCCCTCCACCAAGCATTGCACAGTCTGACTGAACTGAGTTGGAAGGCAATCTGAGGGGCTGATCAGACTGGCAGTAAGCATTGGCTTGGGGGTGGCATGGAGCCATGACATTTGGATGATGCATGCCCTGATGCCACCCCCAACCCAGTGTCATGCCGCCTGCCCACTGAGATGGCGGACAGCGTTGTGACGCTCATATGGCACGTGATTAGAGGCCACACGCTGCAGGAGCACAGAAGAGCCGTGGCGGCAGTGGTGAAAAGGGCAGTTTTTTCCATCCCAAAAAGGAGTGCCATTTTGCCACTTCTTTTTGGTCTGGAAAAATGCCAGATCGGGGCCGCGGCGTGTGGTTGCCACAGCCCTGATCTGGTGCTCAGAATTTCCACACATCAACCTTGTAGTCAATCTACAAGGAAACCCATGAGGATTTTAAGGTAAGAACAGGAGCAAACCTGTTCTTTTTGATATGCAGCAAAGACTCAACATTGGTAATTGAGTCCTGAATAACAGCAAAGCTGTTGTAGCTATCAGGTTGGGCAATTTGTTAAGAAAACTGTTAGATGAATTGATAATCTTTTATAACTAATCAGGTAAGTTTTATCAGGACTGTGTCCCAGACTTTAGCCATGTACTTTTCAATTTTTGTTCATTTTTGTTCATTAAGATGATAGGACTGTTAAAGAAGTGGGGATTTTACTATTGTGCTTCTGGGTTTATTTGATGTTTGGACTAAATTCCATGAAATGTTTCAGAACCAAGATTCACTTTTAATAGTTTATGTGCAGTAAGCAGAGATAGCTACTTTGGGGGGCAGTACTCTGTTTATTCATGCAAAGACAGGATCATGAAACCTGTTGCTTTCCAGATGATGAACTGCAGTGCCCATCATCCCAAACTTGCTTGTGTTGGTTGGGGCTAATGGGAACTGGAGAGCATCATAATCATGGGATTTTCATTCCTCCATATATGCATTCAATAAAACAATATAAGTATAGCATATTAAAAGACTTAGAGCAAGTAACAGTTCAATATACATTTCATCAATGTAGAATGAAGTCTTGCCTACAACAGTGTATAATATCTTGTTCTTCTCTCATGCTATGAGAAACATTTTCATTCCAGTGTTTTGCTGTGTCATACTGTCTCTTCTTCATGGCATCCTTTATGGACAAGTCTACTATGTACTCTAGTGTGTACATGTAGTTCATGTGAATGCTCACGGTATTTCCCATGCTCTCTTTTCAGTTCACAAATGGGGGGCTTGACTTTCCTACTCTGCACATGATAGTATCTTCTCACCAAGATGGTGATGATTCAGATACTGTCAGTAATGTCAAAATGATATAGGGAGGAAAATTACAAACAAACTATCCTAGTTCAGAAATCTGAAATAATAGCTGACATCCTCTTCATGAATTATAGTAGGATAAGTATGACTTTACACCACCACAGTTCACCTTATAGTTGTGCAGGTTGGAAGTCTCTTCTGACTACATAATGACCAAAAATTCCCTCCCCCTCTCTCAAAGCCTACCTTTTAAGCAGTGCAGCCCACCCACACCCAGCACAGCCATTTCTGTTTCTGGAGTAGGCAGGCTGGCTAGCAGGGACGCATCCAGCTATGTCCCAGGAGACAGGGGCACTGCAACAGGGATCTATAAGAGAGATCCCCATAAGGTGTCGGTTGCAGTACATCCAGCTAGTGGTAAAGAGCTGGAGTCCTTGCTACATCTCCCAGTGCTGGATCTCAGCCAATACATCAGAACTGGTCCTCTTAGTAGGCTTTTGTTTGTTTCTTTGGTAGGTACTATGTTTAATATTTCTCCAGATGAAGCTGAAGGTGATTTATTATGTTCCACAGGTGACACATGGACAGAGACACTGGCCTATGTGATGTTCTGGGGGAGTGCAAGCTTCGGAACACTCGCTATCATCCTTTACAATGGCAAGGATTTTGTAGATGCACCCAAACTAGTCCAGAAAGAGAAGATGGACTGAATTTGTGTGTGTGGAAAGCAGCTTGGTAGGGATGGCTCCTCAAGTCACACCTGGAGTCTCTACTGACCTGTTTTCCACACCAGCTTGTGGTCTCTCTCTCTCTTTTTTTAAAGCTTTCATCTTTTCAGGGTGAAAAAGTGAATCCAACTTGTTACTTGGTGGAGGGGGTTGATTTGTTTTGGTTCTGTAATCAGTGATCTTAGGAGTACTGCATTTACTGGAGAGTGTACACACTTAATACAGGGGAAATTAAGAGATGAAAGCCAAATAGCACTGCAGGTCTACAGTGTGTTCCCTGGATTCTTGAAAGGGTCTACCAAGCTTTACAATCCAGCAGTGTAGGACTGTAAAAACCTTTGCGATGACTCTGCCCAAGAAGAGAGGTTGTTTTGATAGATCAAGAGATCTATTCACTGCAGGATTGTACCTAAGGTAGGTCTAAATTCCATTACTTGATACTAGTAAGTCTTGCTAGTTAACAGTAACAAATACTGCTGCTTCAATAAACGTCTAGTCATGCAACCTTGTTATCAGGAGAGCAGTTAATATTTGCAAGCGCAGGGTTGTATATTTGTTTTTCCCCTCCTGTATATATGTGCATTTCCCTAAGTGGAGGAAGTGGTGTTTGTTTTTCTGCCCACACTCTCCTTCAAAAGGAAAATCTCACCTGCAGGTCTGGGAAAATATGGATGCAGTATTCTGTGAAATCATTGTTGTGCGGATGAGCTATACAATTGACTTGTTTGGAATGTGTCTTGAGAGCTTCTTTAATGACTACAATCCTTAGACATAGATGACAAACTTCACTGTCGTTCAAACTGTATTGTCTTTTTTGTAAGATGTAAATGGAATCAAAGAATGTAAAACTTGCTTATTTCAACCCTCTTATGCTAAAGGTCCAAAGTATTTGTTTCTTTCTGAAGAAAAGTTCCAAGTATAGAAGGTATTTCTTATCCTGGCAAACCAGCTGCTATTTATGCTGCTTTGGTTTTAATAGGTATAAACTTTCAAAGAATGCAGATTTGATACATTTTCTTGGGCTAAATTCCATGTTTGCACTTGGGATCAGCATCAGCTTGCTTTTTGTGCATGCCGTAATTCTATTTCTCTACAATTGTAACTTTCTCTGAAAACATTTAAGCTCTAAGAATAGCCTTGTGCTGGTTATGTGTTTGAAAATTTAGTGCTTCCAAGCTTTATATTAAAACTAGATTAAATCAAGGACCAATTTTAAAATGATTCATGTCCTCCATTTTCTAATTACTTGAGTTGAGAACCAACATGAGTTGGCTTCAGGTGCAGTGCATTATCATATTTCCTGTTATTACAGCTGTATTATTCAAGATTGCAATTATGGATTTAAATCTTAGGAGAACACATAAATAGCTAGTTAATAAATTTTGTCACTTCATGCTAAAAACACAACTACAGTGTTCTCATTGTATGACAACTGAATAATACTGTACAGTCTTTGCAAACAACTGTTCATTTTAGACTTTGGTTGGGTGCCTCCCTGGGTTTGTTTGAATATTCTCTCACTCATCTGTAATTTACGCAGTTCCTATTTGCTTTGTAGATGACATAATGGAAAGAACTATCAGTGGCATTAAAACCTATTAAAATAAAAACTTAAGATCCAAGTCATTCACTCACTTGTATGGATAATATAAGAAAGCTGTGCATTAAATGTATGATTTCATTGTTTATGGTCCATGGTTTTTAAAAATGACTACTTCTTGTTCCTTCTGGTGCATTTCCAATTTAGAACTGGTTGCAACAAAGAAGAAAACTGGGCCAGGTGGTATCGCTAGAGCAGAACTCAAATGTGTAGGCTTGAGGGTTGAATGATGTCTATATTCCAGTGCTTTGCTAAGGGGTTGGATTTCTAAGTCCACATACAATGTACCTAAATAATAATAAAAACTTCAGTCTTTTCTAAATACTGACTTCTGTGTCTGAATGCTGAATGACAAAGGCCAGTGTGAACTGTATATTTTCAAATGTAGGTTGAAATTAAGATGAACAGTAACAGCTACAAACCCATGTTCACCTAGGGGTGGTATTTGATTTCAAAAGTGTTGGATTGCATTATGAACTTCTTCCACAGCTGCACGAAGCAAGTCTAATTTAGAATCAGTACTGAAAAACAAACAAACCTCTTGCCATCTTAACTATTTTTGATGTCCTCTATCAGCTTGAGAAGCACCATCTGATGTGGTGGACTGGCAGGTTGTTTTTCCAAGTGTGCCAGGGACCAGTACCATTGTTGTGCCTGTTGGTTACAGCTGTTTCTTTCTGGTAAACTATCCATGGACCACCTGGGAATAGCTCACAGACCACCAACGAATAGCACTGCCCTATATGATCCAAGTGCCCTGTCTCCAAATAACATAAAGATAGAGCAACCTAGACAATAGAGGGCACTAAAATAGTCAATACTGCAAAACAGTGTACTGTAGTTCCACATTCTAGCTCCTCATCTACGTATTTGATATCTTGCAAGCTGCATAAATATTCTATGCATGGAGAACTTTAGATAAGGTGTTTGTCAGCCCGGAGGGCTGCATGTAACTGTTCCAAGGCTTTCAGGGACAGGCACAGTTGGGGCATGGGTTTTGTATCCCTGGTTTAGTTGAGGGGTTGGAATAAAGTACAGCTCAAATGCCTTCAAGATGCATATAAAGTACAACTCAAATGCCTTCAAAGCAAACAGCACAGTTTAAAATATTTTCAAGAAAAATATGGAAGATCTTATCCTATGTTAGGTTGTGATAAGCTGTCAAGCTTGGTAGCCAAAGCAATTCATGCTGCCTTACCTAATCTAATCATTTAAAATCTGCTGGGATTTGGTTCTAGGCCCCCCTGTGGATACTCAAGTCCGACTAAATATGATGGCATAGTAAAATGGTGTTCCTTATGTAAAATGGCATTTGGAAATGAGATTATTTCCAAGCCGTGGATAAAGAATCTGTGGATATATGCAGGGCTGACTGTAGAAGTGGCAGGGAGTTGGACTGCTTGGCCCTTGTAGTCTCTTCCAGTTCTGTGATTCTATTATTGTAAGTAAGTGTAATGTCTTGTGTTCTGAAAGCAAGGATTGCTCACATGAAAGAGAATCACATGGAACTAATGAGGGGCATGCCTCAGCAAAATTGATGAGAATTCTGCATGGTAATGTAGTCTAGTTCTGCTTTCTGTTTTTTGTTTTTTGATGTAACACAGTGAACTAGAACAAAAGGAACAGTACACCAATGCATAAGTGGTTACTGCATCTGGGATTCACACACAGACATGGATGATGGTTACTTCCAGCACTTCCCTTCTGGCTTTCTAGGCAGGGATATAAAGCAGGAGGTATTGTGGCCCTGGATGAGCCTTGCCTGTGGTATTTTATACATGGCCCTTTAGTCCTAGTTGTATAAGAAAAAACAGGCACATGTTTACAGACAAAAAGGAGTCAGACTCAGTATGTGTTACATTAATATAGGAAAATCTGTCAGTGTTTTCCTTGTAACATTAACATTGAAACAGTGAGGTTGATAGGACTTCTGAAAGCACTTTGTTTCTTCCTGCCAGATCAAATGAAAGTCATACTTAAAATAGTATTATAAAGCAACTGATGAGGTGAAGAGGGTCTTCCCCAAATAACACCTCAAAATTCAGTCTTGAGAGGGCTTTTGAATTAAATAATCTACATTATAAAAAAACCATTGAGCACATCTATTATTTCTAGTAAAGAAAATGCATCCTGCATACATCTTGTTCAGTTTAACAGACAAAAGGAAGTACTTCTTCACTCAGGAATAGCTAAACTGGAATTATTGCCGTAAGTAATTATGGTTCCCAATTTAGATCCTAAGTTTTTATTGTGGGGCCATTTAAAGATAGTCTCAAAAGTTCAACATACACCTCAGAACTGACATGGAATTAGTTTATTAATATTCAAAGCAGCTCTGGTTGCATTGAAACAATCAGCTGGTAGATCTCTGGGGTAAATTAACAATCTGTTCAGTATTAGTAACTGAAAGTAGACAAATATTCAATAGCCCATATCACATTTATTAAATACACATTGTAGAGGTTATGGTTTTAAAGCACAATCGATTTATCTTTCCTAGACACATAGTATAAAGATCTTGTTCTTGAAATGAATTTTTATCAGTCTGCAGTCAGTCCTTGAAGAACAGAGATCCCACAACTAAACATAAAAGAAATCCTCACAGTGATCTCACATTGTTCCAACCACTCAAAACAAGCAGAAATATGATAAGCAGTAAGCTGCATAAATCATCTTAATGTACACTCCTGAATTAATCTGACTACTGTTTTACATCAGTGTTGGTGATGCCCATGCACTATAAACAGATAAGGAAAACTGGATTTCTATGGTAAGAACCTTGTATCTAGATATAAATTTTCAGTGTCTTTTTCAGAACAAAAACAATGGGACATAAAAGGGAATGTTCCCTACAATGTAAAAAGAGGAAGAGGGTATGATTACGTCTCAGTAATCCTCAGTAAAACCCCCAAACCTATATTCCCTAGTAGATTTCTGTAGCAAGAAACTTGGGGTTTACTCACGGAATAGAGCAGCTGGTGAGGTGGACTATAAAAACAAAGACCACTATATTAGACAAGCATCTATGTATCATACACACATTTTGTAACAAGGAGCAACTTGGTAAATAATTTGTTGGAACCTAATTTCTTATTAAAGTGTTCTTTTGAAAGAACTCAGGAGAAAACATACCATCTCTTTACCTTCTTTATCCTGTTCTTCAAAAGAGGTGGGGGAATATATAAACCACAAATAGCTCTGGATAAAACTACAAAACATCTTTGTGTAGAATTCTGCTGCATAAAATGCACAGAGCAAGATCAGGCATCTTTTAATGTCCTCTTACTGCAAATTGCCAGCTGAGGGAAATGAACAGCTAAGAGAAACAATTATATTCCCTTGGCAGGCTTCTAGCAATTTTGGCAGTGATGACTAGTAATGATGCCGGTATGAAGTTACAGAAGCCGATCCTTTCTCTATATGCTTAAGGTGACAGGAATGGCACAATAAATGTTCATCCAGGGGATAACAGCGATGCCCATCTTCATCGTTGAGCTCCGTGCCACAGTCCTATGTAAGAGAGAAAAAGATCGTGAGGGAAAAACTCCATTCCATTACTGTACATATAAATGGTTATTATATAATGAATTGTTTTACAAAAAGAGATCTATTGATAATGAAGTCTGCTACTGGCACAAATAATTATCATAAGCATCACAGAAAATGCTTTCATTTGAGAGCCTTTCCAGACAAGAGTCAACATGTGATCCTTATTTAAGTGGTACAATTATTTCTAAACAGACTTGTATTCTTACTGTTCACGACTGTTGTAATGTCTGCTGTTGTAGTTACTATAAGACAGGCTCACAAGCTGATAAGATTCCAAAGGCAGCAGAGACAAGGTTTATTTCTTCATAAACTCCAGCATAGCATTATGAATGAGGCCCAACAGCCCATTAAATACTATACAGCTGCAGTAAAAGCACAGATGATTTAAAGAGACTACATCACTACTGTGATAGGGGAATAGGAAACCAAACATTCCCCAGTATGGATAAAAAAATGGGTTTTGCTATGAAAATGAAGTTCTTTCCCATGGCTAGCTCATCTAATTGGTGCTACCATACAAGCAACCTTTTCCCACTGGCCCTTTATTATAGAATATCTTGGTGAGTATCCATAGTGTCGCTAGTGACACATTTTTCAAACAGTTCACTGTTACATGTTCAGAAACTCCTCTTTGGAGTGAGTTTTTTTAGTTCTAAGCAACATAGGAAGCCAACACACCCATTTTTTGTTTGAAGATATCTTTCTGGCTACAGTGGCCTGCCCACTACTACCTGCAGAGCTGCTCCCCAGATTCAGTGGACTTTAGGTAATGAACTCTGATGTAATGGGGGGGCCTGCTAATCAAAACAAAACCCAATACACCACCACAAAAAGGAGGAGTCCTTCTACTACACCTCCAACATACAACTCCAAGGTATGTAAAGAAGGCCCAAACATGTGCAACAGGTTCTTTGGGTTTTAATTAATGCCTTACTAAGGAATAAAAACTGACAGGGTTTATTTTTGCCTACACCCCTGTGCTTGATATCTCCTTAAGGCTAAGGAGTCTAACTACGGTTATATTTTCTAGATACTGTTAGCTTTGGTTTGTAATTTTATTTTATAGAATGTCACTAAAGAAGAGCTGAATTACCTCACAGCGGTAACATTCCACATGGTAATCCTTGTCCATTGACACAACACGGATAGTTTCATCAGAACCCTGTTACAAAGAAGACAAAAGATTTTAAAGGGAGAAATAAACAGAAGTGGGCTAATTCTCTGGACTGTGTGAATCTTTTCTCCGGCAAAGTGAATGCTGTACTATCATATTTCTGTCATTGCCAAAAATGTAAAAACAGGCAAAATATATACAAAGCTCTAGCAGCCTCCTAAAGTCTGAAAGCAAATGACTAAAGTCTACAAACACAAGAACAAACTTTAATTATGAGAACCCCTTTTAGCCTTTAAACATTCCTGAGCCATTGTTTGAAAAGTTGCTCCCCAGCATATCACACTTAACTACAGGTCTGTAACTCAGCAGGAAGAGAAAGAGGGGGGAACCTACCAATTGTTTTGTCAAGAAAAATCACATTAGGTAATAACTTCATATACAAAAAAGCAATTATGTGCATCTATTTGTTTACTGGGCTATTTCATTTCATTTATTATTTTTATTCATTTACATCCCTCCCTCCACATTCACAGGTTTCTCTTTTACAGATTTTATTATTTGCATTTTTGTAGCTGATGCTTAACTAGCTCAAGCACTTCAGTCCTGTTTGCTCCTCCTCCCTGCCTCCTGTCCTGCCAACAGTGCCAGCCTGTTACTCTCTTCCCCACCTTGGCACCACAACACTTCAGCCAGATTTTCAAAGCCCCTTCACCTCTCCAGGACACTTAAATCAATCTAGGCAAATGGCAGGCAATCCACAATGGCACCTCTAGTTATCTCCGCCCCCACCACATAACACAGATGGAGATATATGTGCCATGACTGCTGCTAAAATTGGTTTCAGTATCCAAGGAAGGTGAAGGAGCTTTGAAAATATGGCTGAAGCATCTTGGTGCTGAGGTGGGAAAGGGAGATACAGACCAGGGCTTTTGGCTAAACAGGAGTCTGAAACATGAATGGGAGGGGGATTAAGATGCTTGTGTTTTTTCCACTTTTGTGGAGAATCCTGCACACCTAACCCCATGAATGTGGAGGACAGGCTGTATTAGCTTTCAAAGAAGAATTTTCTTTAATAAGGCCTGGTAAGAAATGGGCCACAGAAGAAAAAGTTATTGGAATTTGGGATAAATCCCTAAACTGCTAAGTGTGCTTAAGTCCTAATGAAAGCCATGGAACAAGTAAGCTGTAATGACTTAACAGACCTCCTATTGCACCAAGGTAACCTATTGCTGTAAAACTAACAAGAACAGGTTGCCTACCTGTAACTGGTTGAGTGGCCATCTGTGAACTACATATGGGTCATCCTGTGCCTGCATGGAGAGCTTCAGAAGCTCTTAGACGTGCATTTTGGCAGTAACCTCACCCCATCACCCTCATGCACACAAACTGCGCATTCCTAGTGAAACCCAGTTCCATGTCTGTGTGGCTTGGAGAAAGAGAAGGCATGGAGAGGGGAGAAAGGCAGGTTGTGTGAGTTCACAGATGACCACTCAAAAACTTACAGTTACAGGTAGGCAGCCTAGTCTTTCGTTACAGCAGGGGTAGGCAACCTTTCCCCTTTAAGGGCCGAGGGACTTCAGCTCCCAGAATCCCAGGAGCTATTGGCCAACATGGGACTATTGGCCAAACATGGCTGAGGCTTCTGGGGCTGAAGTCCCTCGGCCCTTAAAGGGGAAAGGTTGCCTACCCCTGCGTTACAGTCTCCACGACTCACACATATGGGAGAACAGCAAGCTAAACTCATTGAGAACAATGGACCATGCTAGGACTGATGAAAGAACTGCTTTACCAAGCCACATTGGCTAGCAACTGAACATCCAGCCTGTAATGAGACAGGAATATAGATGGTTGTAACCACACGGCTGTGCAGCAGAGTTCTGGGAGAGAAATCCTGTGATAAACTAAGGAGGTAGTTGCCACTCCAAGTGAGCTTTGACCCCTTGTGAAAGGGGTTCCCACCAAGGGAGGGGGCAAAATGGATAGTGTTCAACATTCAGTGGGAGAGACAATGAGATGAGATCACCTTCCCTTTCATACGTGTATCGTAGGTGATGAACAGATGACTAGACTTCTGCTAACTGCTTCATCCAAAACAAAGAACAGGAGCAGTTGTCTAACATCTAGGATATGAACGGTGCAACCAAGGTTGGAAGATGGGAATTGCATGAAGGTGAGAAACACCAGCAGAAACCACCTGGGGGGAAAGAGATGTTCATGAAGAGGACCCCTTGTCCCTATGTAAGGTGGGTCTATTCTGAGTGCTGACAATTCACTGGCTCTACAAATAGAGTTGATAGTAAACAGGAAAGCTTTTTTCCAGGAAAGCAGGTGAAGATCAGAAGACACCATGGCTTCAAAGGGCATGGTGTAAGTTTAGTGAGGACCAATGTGAGATTCCATGCAGGTAGCAGTCCTTAATTGGGCAGATAAAGGCATATATAACCCTTCAAGAAAAGAGTTTCTTGAAACCTTTTTATACTGCACTTCTACAGCTTAGAGTGAGCAGAGGTGCCTACCAGACAGATCTTAAAAGAAGAGTACAAAAGAACTTTAGCTCACAGAGACGTAAGAAACTGAAGTACACGTTTGAGTGACATGCCTAGTGCAACACCTTTCGTTTGCTGAAAAGACAGAAAGGTCATAGGAATACTCTGTTGACTGTCTGCAAGCCATGATGCACGGTCAGCAGGAATATGCCCGTGCATATGGACCAATCTCAAATCTGGAGGAGGGTGTAAGAATGTGTGCCTCCTTGCCTGTAGAGATAGAAGGCTACCACTGTGTTGCCCATAGTCACTTGAATGGTCCTGTGTCCAAACAGTCTCTGAAATGTGCAACAGGCTTTCCACACAATAAGCAGTTTGACAGTATTACTATGACACAACTCCTTAGTGTCAGACCTCCACTTTGTGACCATCAAGTCTAGGGTGTGGGTATCCCAATCTGCCATGGGCATGTCTGTGGTAAGGACCACAGATGGTGTAGAGTAGGCAAAAAGCATGCCTCATGGTGTTGGAGGGGTTAATCCACCAGTGGAAGATGCAAAAATCAAGTGAGATAATGAAAGGAACATGCAGGAACTGTATTGTTTGGGCTCGAAGTGATCCAGAAACTACTTCTATAGAGTCCTCATCTGGAGTTGGATGAAGGGAACAATCATAGTAGTCACCACAAGGCCTAGTAGAACCTTAATGGATCTGGCCTTGACAATTCTATAAGTGCTTTTGTACCAAGGACGTCAGGTAAATACTCTGTCCTCAGGTAGAAATGCTCTGGACTCCATGGAGTTAATAACTGCCTCTAATACTGGTTATGATGGGATGGACCTAATGAGAACCTTCCCAAGTTTATCATGAAGCTCAGGTCCTGTAGAAAGAACACAGTGAGGTGGAAATCTTGCAGGGCCTGGTGGAAAGAGGGAGAGACCATCAGCCAGACATCTAAATACAGGAAGATGGAGATGCTTTCGGCCCTTTGCCAAGTTGCTACCACAGCAAGACATTTTGTAAAGACTCTAGGGGCTATAGCAAGGCCAAAAGGAAGGATACAAAATTGGTAACGCTCCAGCTTGACGCATTATCAGAGGAAACAGCTGCTGGAAGGTTGGATTCTCCCATGTTAGCATATGTCCTTTACGTCTATCAAAGTGAAAGTCAAAATTGGATGCAAGCCTCTGTCCCATTGGGGGACAGTGAAGTAACTTGAGTAAAACCCAAGGAACAGATTATCTGAACCTTTGTCATTAGAACTGGCATCCATCTCCCTAGCAATTTTTTCCAGCATTGGGGTAGTGGGACAATGTGGAGTAACCAGACAGGTGAGGCTCTCAAGTAGAAGCTCCAAACTTAGCCAAGTCCTTCAGTGGCTGGTCCTTATTCTCTTCTTCCTCTTCCTCCAACTCTATCAAAACTGAAGAGAAAGGACACTTTTCTATCATTTTGCATTTGTCAGGAGTGAGTGGAACATCTCTAGTTTTCTGAGCCCTCGAAGGGGGCTTTGGAACCTCTTTGGATGTTGGGCTTGATGGCATCAATTTGCTTTCTGAAGTGGCTTGAAAATGGGCTGAAGGAATCTGGCTCACTGAATGCTCCATTGGTGCTGCATGGTTAAAGAGGGCCATGAACAAATAGCCATGGAAGCCATATAAAGCAGCTCAATTCAGCCTGCAAGAGCTGCAGTCTGGAGGATCCCTTGCCCCTGCAAAGCATTAAGATAGAAAGCTGTTATGCCTCATTGCTGTGTAAAGGTCTGGCAATATGGCACGAGTCAACTGCATAGTCCTCGCTCAGGGTGAGAAGACAATATGCATGACTATCAGAAGGTGGAATCTTCCCCCCACACCTAGACACTTTTTGAAGAAACTCTTCAGGGCTGTATGCCCCTGGAGACAGAAGATGAACTGAGGAACTGACAAAAATGCAGTCTTCCTAATGATCCTACCATGACAGCAGATGGAAAGAACTTGTGATTCAATGGAAACTCACAATTTGTATGCATGTGGGTAAGGGGATGAGGGTTGCCACCAAAATGCAGCTCTAGAAGTTTCTAAAGATCTCTGTGGAGGTGCAGAATGACCAACATGTGAGTCACAGACACATGGAGAAGAAAAAAATATTGCTGTACCTTGAAAACAGATGTATTTAGCTGCATCAGAAACATCCATTGAACCTTATGTCTCAATAAATCTGTTAGTCTTTAAGGTGTCGTAGCTTTCTTTTTTTAAAAAGATTACTTTCATTATGAACTGTTCTTGGGTATCTTTAGCTGGATTAGGACATTACAGAACATAAGAACTGCCATGCTTCAATATGTTTCAAGCCCCATGTTAATACAAGAATGCAGTAAACAGAGTGGGAAGTATTTTTGAAAATGGAAGGAACAAAGATATAATTGCTTACCTCATTTGGCAGAATGGGAAGGCCACAAGCTGCACATTTTGGAGCTAAAACTCTGTATAAAAATGAAAAAAGTTACACCATTACAAAAATTAAAGATAATCTAACTCTGTCCCCAATGTGATATTTTTTCAAAGGTGTTGCTGATGATTCTGCTATATATCTACACAAACTGGCCTGGTCTAAAACTGCAGAAGAATGACAGGAATGAGATGATACTTGAGGTTAGGTGAGGATTTTTGACTTCAGACTAGAAGTGTAGGCTCACATTTTAAAAATATTTTTCTATGTTAAAAATAATAGCTCCTTATACAGTCGGCCTGCCGTATCCACTGATTTTTCATCCACAGACCCTGCCATATATGGCTTAAAAATATTTTTACAAATACAAAAGTTCAAAAAGCAAACCTTGATTTTACCATTTTATACAAGGGATACAATTTTACTACCCCATTATATTTAATGGGATTTGAGGATCCACAGATTTTGATATCCATGGGAGGTAGTGTCCTGGAACCAAACCTCAACAGATACCAAGGGCCTAATATATATGGATTAGCACAGTATGCTCTGAGTCAGACTATACATTCTCTCCTTGCTTTCCTATAGGTTTTACCCCATTTACCTACTAGTGGTAGTGGAAATAATAATATATTTCAATAATTTAAAATATTTTAAATTTAAAATGGCATTACGCAATCTGCCTGAGATAGTACAGTCCACTCTGTTACTATCTGCTAAACATGCAGATGAGGCCTACAATAAGCCTATTAAAAACCAGTATACATAAATATAGGTTTTACATAAGATGTGCCCTCACAGGAGTGGCAAGCTCTGGCCCTCAATATGCCATGATTCCCATCATCCATGTCTATTGGCTATGATGGCTGGGTCTGCTAGGAGATGGTTTCTAACAACATCTGGACAGCCCTGTCTTAAAAGCTCTGATATAAAATGGAAATATGTCAAACAGCAAGTGGTTTTATCTGATTTTATATTACTGTGAGGGTGTCAGTAAAAAATTCTGAGTTTTGCTGTTTTTTACTTTTGGGGCTTTAAATTACTTTAACTTTGTACCTGATAGGATCAGCAGCTACTGAATATTATTGTTATGTGCCTCTTAGTCATTTTTTACTGATGGTGACCCTAAGGTGAAGCTATCATAGGGTTTTCTTGGCAAGTTTCTTTAGAGGGGGTTTGTCATTCCCATCCTCTGAGGCTGTGACTTGCCCAAGGTCACCCAGTGAGTAAGAAATTGAACTCTGATTTCCAGAACTGTAGTCCAACACTCAAACCATGCTAGCAGCAATTTACAAGTAAAAATGTATACCCTAATTCCTACACTTTCTTATAACCAAACTGCAGATTATGAGTAAATGAAAATAAATGTATATTCTCCCGTTTATCCTTGCTTCTATTTACCCTGCTGTCTTCTCTGTACCAAATTAGGCTGCAAACAACTTGTGCCCAGACCTATTCTCTTATACTCTATAAGGCAACATGTTAATTGAGGGCTCTGTACAAATAATAGTAATAATAAATTGTTTCATCATGTTATTATCTATCATTAGATATTATTGTTTACTGTTTTACATTTTGAATTTTGTACACAGCTTCAAGTATTGCTAATAACAAAGAACTGCAGTTTAAATACACTTTTAAACCCCTAGATACATTTTGTGGGGTTGATACATGAAGAAGTCCAGACATCAAGATTCTCTTGCACCACACTTGGAAATGCTACTTTGCATATTCTCAGTTCTAGTAAAGCTGGGAGTAGGGAAAACTGCTGGTGCAGACATATTCCTACAAGGAAATAAGAAGGCAAGTCCCTAATATTAACTACCCTCTATCTGACCTCACTACTGACTAGCATTACTGGTTTGACCCTATATATACATTTTGTGCCACTCATTTTAATAGATTTTACTTAGTTACATTGTGAAGGTTGAAACTTCAGAAATGTATCCTTAAATTCATTATTCTTCTTACTTGTGGTAATCTCGGACACAGTAGATTTTGTTTTCACTGTCAACTGTGAATGGAACTCCATCAAGACAGTCATTACAGATGACACAACGGAAGCAGCCAGGATGATAGGACTTCCCTAGAGCCTGCAAAATCTGTATTAACAGATAGGAAAGTGCTACTGAATAAGCATTTCATTATTTAAAAATACAGAAGCAAAATATATCAGGGTTACAACAATGTAGGATTTTGTGTTAATGTTGTTTTGCTTTAAAAAAAACAGGCAGTGCCACATGAAGTACTGTAATCAATCTGTGTAATTTGATGGAAAATAAATGGTAAAAAATGGAAATGATGGTTTAAAGGCAAGTTATGATCATTATAATTCTGATGGCAAGTGATGCACCTGATCACTTTCTAGTGCTTCTAAAAATGAGAGGCAAATAAAAAGAACAGGAAAATAAGATGGATATTTTAAATAGCAACAAGTGAGTTGTAAATTAAAATAATTTATTTTTAATAAAGATCCAGCATGGTGTAGCGGATTGAGTGTTGGACTAGGACACTGGGAGACAATCCCTACTTAGCCATGGAAACCCACTGGATGACCTTGGGAAAGTGACATTCTCTCAGTCTCAGCAGAAGGCAACGGCAACCTCCCTCTGAACAAATTCTGCCAAGAAAACCTCGTGATAAGTTTGCCTTAGGCTTGCGATAAGTTACAATTGACCTGAAGGCACACATGCACACACACACACACACACAAACATTTTCAATAAAGCACTAGGAATTCAGAAGCCATGAGTCACCACCATTATAGACAGTGTCTTCATATCACCAAGTTCTTGGGCTACCACT
The DNA here is from genome assembly GCA_020142125.1 of Phrynosoma platyrhinos. Taxonomy (NCBI): domain Eukaryota; kingdom Metazoa; phylum Chordata; class Lepidosauria; order Squamata; family Phrynosomatidae; genus Phrynosoma; species Phrynosoma platyrhinos. Next base: position 70,692,663 of record CM034710.1, on the reverse strand, counting down.
GTAATTGGCATTTTGGTAGGGGTGTCATATAATATAACCCCTGTAATATATTTGTCAGTGGTTTTATTTTTAATTCAAACAACATGTAGCAAGCCAGTAGGAAGACCTTACTGGTGGTAAAAGCTGTTCAACCAGTGGGAGGGGGATTGTCCCCTGTTTTTTGGGCCAGTTCCCATCCCCCCAAAATGACAAAATGTTCCCTATGCCCCTTTGACAACATTTGGGAAGAGACATGGGGATGCTGCCCTTCATTTGGGGAGGCTAACCCACCACTGCTATAGTGGTAAGAGTGTTGGTCTAAAACCAAGAAGACCGGGATTCAAATACCAATTAGTCAAAAAGCTCACAATGTCCAAGATCCTGTTTGACACATGCAGGGACTACAGCTCTGCCAGCATGCTTACATTGTACGTCCAGAAGATGATGGCTTCTCCCTTTCCCCTTACTCTGCAATAGCCACTGGACAGTGCCATGGGGCAGGCAGGCAAAACAGGGTACTGAGCAAATCTGGCTGCCATTGCACTAAAGAAGTCACAGTCTTCACCCTCCCAGGTTCTGAGAGATTTAAGGGTTTTTATCTGCCTTTGTAAGGACAAGCTGCTGTTGTGCAGCTAGAGAAGCTGCCAAAATATTGGCCTAGGTTGGGCAAGTCATTGTCTCCCAGTATAAGAAGCTTCATTGGGTTATTGTAAGAATTAAAATGGGGAGAAAAGCATGTAGCCTTCCTTAGTCTAACTGGAGGAAGGGTGAGATACAAATGTATGAAATAAGGACTCTAAGGCAAACCTATCATGTGGGTTTCTTGGCAAGATTTGTTCAGAAAAGCCATTGCCTTTTCTTGAGGCTGAGATCATGTGACTTGCCCAAGGTTACCCAGTGAGTTTCATGGCTGAGCAGGAATCAAACCCTATGACTCCAGAATCACAGTCCAACACTCAAACCACTATCATGCTGTCTCTCCCTCCCTCCCCCTCTATATATGGATAAAGCACGTCACACACCAAACATGTTAGTCTGCAAAAGCACAAAAGCAGATCATTTCATTTTCCTCCAGTTGGTTAAATGAATAAACCAGACTGCAGTTCTAGATAGATATTACAATAAAGTCATTTGAAAGCAGATTATATATTAATGGACAATGTTATATGGAAGACAATATTAACTATATGGTAATCTGTCCCAAGAGAGATTTTTAAAATCCATACTGACTTATGGAAGTGAGAATGCTCTATTACAATCAGTTCAACATCTTTTATGCTATGTTCATGACTGTGTGACACACAAAGTGGCTATTTTTACTTTGGTTTTGTCACAAAAAAAGATAGAAAGAAAATAAGATAAAATGGCTACAGATTGTTCCAGAGACTCAGGCTGCATCCACACTACAGAAATAATGCAATTTGACACGATTTTAACTGTAGTGGCTCAATGCTATGGAATTTTTGGGATTTGTACTTTTGAATGATATTTAGCCTTCTTTGTCAATGAGCTCTGGTGCCACAACAAACTACAAATCCCAAGATTCCATAGGATGGAGCCACAACAGTCAAAGCAGACTCAAACTGCATTATTTCTACAGTGTGGATACAGCCTCAGAATGTGCTGCTGTAATTTTAAAATTCACTTATATTACTGTTTGCACATTTAGGGGGGATGAAAGGCTGCCCTGGGCTGCCCTGGGAAGTGAAGGATTGGGGCCGAGAGCCGGTAAAAAGGGCGCCCGACGTGTGGGTCTTTAGCGTCCCTTCCGGTGCAGCGTGTCAAAAGGCTGCGTCGGAAGGACATCCTGACGCCACGCACCATGCGTAACGGTGTGTGGCATCAGGACATCTTTAGAGAGGGCTGCCTCTCCTCATCCCTGCCTCCAGGACGGCCATAAGGGTACGTCTGCAGAGGCCCTTAGTTACTGCTTGAAATATCATTTTGTTATATTTTGCATATAATACAAAATATACTTTTTTGTATCTTTATACTTTTATACATTTTGTATTTTAGACAATGTATTTTATGCATTTTAATGTATCAGTCATGGACTTTGGCAAGTACAATAAATGTAATGAATGAATCAATACATTCAGAGATTTTTGCTGCTGCCAATACCACACCCAAGTTTTATTTCACACCAATTGTGTCTTGTAAAATTAATGTCAGTCTAGATTTTAATTTTTTACATCAGGCATTATTCTAAATTGTTCGATTTCCCCCTTCCCCTTTGTGTCTTTTCACACACTAAAATCACTTACCATGTCCATGATTAAATGTCCACATATGAAACATCTGTCAGCTGACTGTTGGAAACCTGAATACTGTATGTAAGAAAAAATACATCAGAGCAAAGCAAAGACTATTTAAAACTTTTATAATACTAAGTAAAATACTAAGCATTTGGTCAGTTTCTTAACTAGTGTTGAGGTCCACTGATAGGGATGCAAGGCCATTGACTGTAATGCTGATGTGCAAATGACTTTTGTTAATAATTTATTTACTGCTTCCTTTAAAGCAGGGCTTGGGAACTGGTGGCCCTCTAAATATTTTTGGATTCCAGTTCCCTTCAACCCATGCCAATCTGGCCCATAGCAAGTAATTATGGAAGTAGTAGTTCATCATTTTCTGGAGGGCCACAACCTCCCCATACCTTCTTTGCAGCTTTTATAAGTGCCAGTGTAATGTAGGGGCTAGGAGGTGACATGTGAAGTCCTCAGTTATAATCCCATCATAACAAAAAGACACTTGGTGATCTTATAGAAGACACCTTCTCTCCACCACCTGCCACTAACTGTCACATGAGAATATACATAACTATTACTAGAATAATATATACACTCAGTAAAAAATGTGCATAATCTCAATACATGTTAATAAAAACTACACAGGTAAATATATGCCACATTTGAGGCATTTATTATATTAAATATTAAATATTTATTTTCTAATCAGTAAGCCTATGATTTTCTAATCATTTGGACCATGTAAACAAAAACAAAAAAAATTATCTAGGATCTACTTTCATAGCTGTTCCTCCAAACACAAATAACAGAAAAATCACATGCTGCAATTAGGAAAAATATGTCCTCATTAGTGATTGTTTCATTTAGAATTCTCATCTCTTGCAAAGATGTTTAATCAGAGGCAGTAGATGAAGAGGACTATTCATTGTACTTCACTCATTTGCTTGAAAAAGAAAATCAATCCAATAACACATACAGAATACATAATCGGATCTAGCAGCAGCGTGTCTGCCATTCTCACTTTTCTATGGGACAACTCCTGAGCTAAACCACACTTAAGTTTTCTCCATGAGCAACTTACCAGGAAGTCTTCTTCACAAAACACCTTTCCATTAACAAAATAAAAAGCTTTCCCTCTCAGCTTTCGACCTAGAGGGAGAAACAAGAAACATAAAAATAATAATAATAACTAAATAGAATTCAGAGACATAGCCATGTTAGTCTGGAATATCAGTATATAAAGGGATCTTGTGGCATCTTTGAGACTGAGTGAAAAATGTTGTATAAGCTTTCATATGACTTTATCACATGGTAGGCAATCCTGTGAATAAAGCACATTTAGACCCATCAGTATTCCACGAGAGCAGGATGACTTTCAGATGATGTCCCTGATGTCACCATTATCCTGCAATTAATCCATGAATAAAGCGGAAAAATCACTCCACTTTTTATTTTGGGGATTTTGCTGTGAATAAAAAGCGGCGCGATTTTGCCGCTTTATTAACAGGTTAATTGCAGGATAATGGCGATGTCGGAGGACGTCGTCTGAAAATCATCCAGCTCTTGTGGGATATTGATGGGTTTAAATGCATTTATTCTCGGGAGGAGGACACTTCCCTCCCATGTGATAAACTCTATAGACTTGGTCTGCTTCCTCTGATGCATGGAGTGAACTGCTGCCCAGGAAGCAACTGTATAATCAAACTGTATGAATAGCCATAAAAATGCAAAACTTGTGGGTGTGATGATGAGGTGACCAACCAGTTCAGTTTATCTGTGGTCATTGAGACACAAAAGCAGGAGGAAAGATTCTGCCTAAGACTAAGGTGAGTGGATGACCATATGAATGGTGGAAAGAGTTATGGAATGTGGTGTCTGCAGGCTTTGAATTGGAAGAAGATACTATAAACTGGCCAAGTGCATTCTCATGAGGCTGAGTGTTAACCATTGTTATATGTGCAATGTGCCAGGAAGTCATTGTCTCTGCTCAACCCACTGTTGATGGATTGAAGTCTGAGGATGTATTCTAATTCAGCTGTTTCTCTTTCCAGTCTTCCTTTGTGTTTTTCTTTGTTTTGTTCAAGGACCACTATTGTCACATTAGAGATGGAATGCCCAGGAAAACTGAAGTGTTCTACAACAGGTTCTTGTGTATTCCAGTTCCTAATATCTGATTTATGCTTATTTGATGCCAATCTCTGCACCAGATAACAAATGCTACAACTTCTTTCACACAGTTAAGTCTCAAAGGTGCTACCAATAAATGCATATCAATCAATAAATAGTTTGAATATCATTTATAGAAGCAACAAAGAAAGATCCATCTTTGTTGTGATTAAATACTGTAAAGAAACCTTTACAACATGGCCTTCTGGTTCAGAGAAACCATTTGAGTAGACAACTGAAGAAGCATGAATACTCATGGCTACTGCTGCTGCTATTATCATTATCATGATTAAAATATTTATACCGCATCTTGTTTCAAAAAGATATTGGGTTGGGTATCACCAGAATCCTATATGACTGTTACGTTACTTAACTATGTAGCCGCAGTGCTAAGAAACTCTTTTACTGAATTGTGAAGATGTGTAGCAGGATACCAGGATGAGTGCCTGATGTGCACTGGTGCCCAATGCAGATCAGGTCCAATATGATGTGCATCAGGCACCAGTGCATGTCAGGCACTTTGCTGGCTATCATACTTAGTAATATAACAGCAGCCATCTACTGGGTATAAATGTTACACAACTGCGCAATCCTATTCTTGCATACCTAAGTCCACTTAGGAGGACCTAAATCCTCAATAAGATTCTGGTTATTATTTGCTACATCAGCCACTGATGCCTGTTCTGCCTTGAAGCCACATTACTTGGCTTGGCACTAAGTTGCAGTCAAGCTCTGGTCTTTCACCCAACCGAGAGACATGTCAAAGCAGGGCAGAGGTGGTGCTTCCACTGTTCCATGGGTAGGCACAAGCATAGCCCCATTTTGCCTTAGGCTCAGAAGCTGATGGAAGGGCCCTCTATTCATCCCAATTGCTGCCACTGTAACGTCTGAGCAAGAATAGGCAGTACCTGTTGGACTTACTTTCCTCCTCCCCTGCCATTCCCTTTTTCTTGTCTGTAATGAGTCCTCCTGCCGCCGCCGCCGCCGCCGCTTGCACGTACCGGCGAACACCATTTTGTGTGCCAAAATGGTGCCCGAGTTGTGCGCATGCGCGCGACCGGCCCCCTGGAACATCTGGGGGCCAGTGAACCACCCCCCGGATGAAAAAGTCCGGGGATCCCTGATTTAGATTGTAATCCTGAAGGCAAAGAATTGTCAAATTAACAGTATGCAAGCCACTCTGGGAGCCTTTTTTACTGAATACTCTAAATGAATGAATAAATAAATAAATTTGGGTGCTTTTACTCTAATATTAGCCAAGACTCAGACAATATTAGAGCAAGAGCATCAAGTTTCCCATGAAAAGGGTGAAGCTTCAGCCACAGGATCTAGTAACTCTGACCTATGACTTCTAAAAATCAAACACCTCCCAGCAATGACAGTGGACTATTAGTGCAATCCATTTTTGGTCTGGGCAAGACCAAATCTGTCCGTCACAAACCACCAATGAAAGCCAATGCTCCAAACATTAAAGGTATACAGAGCTGACTGTAGCAAATTGTACCATTAACCTTCTCTTAGTTAACATGTTTTCTGCATTAACACCAGAGGGCACTTCCAGACAAGATTTTTTAAAAGCGTTCCAGCAGTAAATGACTGTGCACATGTTTGAGATTCTGGACTGATTTCAGTTTTATTTATTACCAACACAAGACCCAAATATAACATTCCTTTCAAATGATACCTCGCAGGTACTTCGTTAAAACATGGTGTTCAAATTACCGCTATGAATACACTGTTGTACATAATTGTAAGTCAAAAGTTGTAAGAAGCTACAAGAAGTTATAAGAAGTTAAAAGAAGACTATGGGGTGAAACAGACAGCAGGAAAAAGTGGCTTTTTACATACATTTACACACTATATTTACACACATACACACTACATACACATACATAAATACTTCCTGGAAACCAATACTTACTTTCTTCATTTACCTATATGTTGCTAACAATATAAGCAGACCTTATTTACCACCTATATACTTACTATATCTGTTACACAAAACTTCTAATAACAAACATGCTGCAGATAACATAATGGAACTTAAATATTCTTTCTATATGTTCATATACTCATTTTTTATATAAATTTAACTTAATTCCATTAATTATCTTTTATTTCAGCTAGTGAGTTTTGTATCTACCTTTCTCAAAAGTTTTATTTATTTAATGTATATCACAGAGAGAGAGCATTTTCTCTCTAGTTTAATGATATATTAATATTTTTTCTTTTTTCAGAAAGATCAAAAAAGGATTCCATATTTCTTTACATATCTCCCACAAGAACCCATGGACTAAGCAGGTAAGTTTATCCATTTCAGAAATATCCAAGAGTTTCAAAATCCATTTATCATACTTAATTTGTTCCTTACATTTCCAGTTAGCAGCATATACCAGTCTCGCAGCTGAAGTTAAATAAAATATCAGCTTTCCATAATCTTTTTCCAAATTTTGAACTATTGTTATACCCAAAAGATAAAAAGCAGAATTCACTGGAAAATTGCAACCTAAAATCCTTTGAACTGAACAATGAATCATTCTCCAAAATTTTCCAGCAGTCACAATTCCACCATAGGTGAAAAAAGGTTCCTGGGGCTTTGGAACACTTCCAACATTTGGGATCCATATCTTTATATATTCTTGCAAGCTTCCTTGGAGTTAAATACCAACGATACTGCATTTTGAAGTAATTCTCCCTTATTTCATAACTAGCAGTATTTTTTATTCTTTTATCCCAATTAAGTTCCCATTGGTAAAGCAGAATATTTTGTTTAATGTCCTGAGCCCATCTCACCATGGATTTTTTAATGCATTCATCATGCATTTCTAAATTTAGAAGGTATTTATATAATCTTGCAATCTTACGTGGCTTTTCAGAAAATAAAACATTGTCAAAATCACTTTTTTCAAGAGAAACCTACTGTATTCTTGTCTTTCAAAAATCTTTCCTTAAGTTGCCTATATTCAAACCATCCAAGCTTATATCCTTCTTTTATTAAATCATCTTGGCTTTTTATATTCACTGATTGGTTAGCTTGATCAATAATTAATAAATCTTTATAAGTTACCCATTTATTTTCTTTGAATTTTTGTGTTCTAAAAAAAGCTTCATTTATGGAGACCCAAAGGGGTATCTTCCTATATATCCAATGGTAATACTTATTCCACGCTCTCAGTAAAGCTTTTCTAATAAAATTGTTTTCAAATAATCTATTAGCCTTGATTTTATCGTAAAATAAATAACCATGCCATCCAAAAATAGTATCATTACCCTCTAACTGTAACAACTTTTTGTCCTTTAATTTACACCAATCTGTGATCCACTCAAAACAGCATGCATAATAGTAGATCTTAAATTCTGGTAAAGCTATCATTTAAGTTTTAAGCACTAGGTAAACCACTGGGTCGTCCCCCCCCCCCCCCCCCCGTTAGATGTTTCCTAGATTTAAAAGCATCAAATTGTAAAAGCAGGGCTTTGAAGTTTATTTTAAACTGTTGCACTTTTTTTGTATGGGATGGAATTTTAAGCATGAGTTGTAATCGCTTGTGTTATAGTAAATATTTAAACATTTTTGTATGCCAGCCTGGAATGCTGGTTTGTTATTGAAAGGGAGGTATAAATAAATAAATTATTTTGAAATAAAATTTTAAAATAAAACCGGAATTTATTTTGAAATAAATAAATTACTAACTGATCAGCAAATATACACAGGCCATGGCTATAGGAACCCTACTATTACTTGACACATTCCTACAAATTACAATAGATTTTTGTGTGTGTGTGTGTGAGAAAGAGAGAGAGAGTTATAGAATTACAGTTCAAATTAATCCCTGAACATGCCTATGTATTATATTACATGAAGGCCATCCTTTTTCTTTTGCATGAATGCAGGCTGGGTGACCACTAAATATTGATCTAAGAACCAAGCATTCCCTGTGTAAAGAAATGGATATTAGTCCTCCAAGTACCAAGAGTAAAGAAAATGCAACTCTACAAAGAGGGGAAGGTGTGCTTTTATGGAAAATGTATGGGGGAGGGAGACACACAATTACTATAAGTCACCAAAGAAACTGATCCAGAAATACAAGTTGATTGGTCTTCATTTAACAGTTAAAAAGTCCAAGTGGTTATCCAAAACAGGCAGATGTCAAAAGGCTTTCCCACTCACAGCAAAAATTTACAAAAGGCTTGCAGAGAGGAAAATGTAGAAAAAAAATAGTAATACAGCCACCTGAAATGCCTCCCAGTAAGTGCTGTACTTTAGATGATTTTTGTTGGCTGAAAGCTTCAGCTAGCATAAAGGATACATCTTGGATAGCTGCCAATATTATTATATGACAGACAGAAGTCATTTAACAGGAATTCTGCATTGTGTCTATTTTTAAAACTTGGCTGTAACGCTGGGTTATGGCAGGATGATACAATTTACACTGTTATGTTCTATAAAAATGTGTTCCATGGAATGGGATATCGTTAGGGAAAGGTATCTACAGTGTTATTGAGATTATAAACCCCAGACACTTTTGTAGTGCTCCACAGCAAAAATACATCTAATATAACAATACACACAATACAACAAAATATAAATGGAGGCTGCAGTCAACACAGTATTAAAAATGTAAGTGTGGAAATCTATACATGGCTAAAAAGTCCCAGTGTGTTAAATGGTTGTTGTTGTTGTTAAAGTTTATTTAGACAGAGCTGTAAAATTTACAAAGCGTTTTACATAATGAACAGTCAAAATAGAAGTAAAACCTGCCAAACGGTGTACAATCTAAAAACAAAACAAAGCTATAAAATTAAAACATCTCTTAAAATGATTGGACTTTCCCATAGTATATGGGACAAATTTTCCCATATACTATGGGAAAAACACAATTAAGTCACATTCTTAATAGTTTTTACTTCCAGGTAACAGGAAAGGAGAATTTCACCCTAAACAGTTATATTACTGTGGTAGGCTTATACCAACGGCTGAAATCATGATTTAAATCAGCAAGAAAAAGAGGCCAACTTAAGGAACTGATTTAAATCCTATTTCTCATTAATACTTCTTAATAAACTTCCTAAACAATATAGCAAATCTGATCATTAAAACATTTTTGTTTCCACAGGAGAATACAGTTTACACTGCTTCATTCTTATAAACATGCCTTGCATATCTTTGTTGTATATGTGTTGTCATATACATTTTGCACACTTTACTTACACAGGGGATGTCTTCACAATATACCCATGTAAGAGCTTTATTACAATAAACACGCATGATACTAAAATTTAGTAACTAGAAACCTGTTCTGAACAATTTTATATTATGATCCTCTTTCCAATGTTTGCTCCTTTCTGTTTCACTCTCCTTGACCCTGTTTCCACCTGCACACAATGTACAAATGTGAAATATCACAAATGATAGGCTGAAGTATCACTTGATAGTCACTGGGAAAACTAGAGAAGTTTATTTGCATGTCGAATAAATGAAATGCTTATGGGATGGATGTAAGCATAGCCATGTTTAGAGAATTATTTAAGCTCCATTGCTTTCTATGTGACTATTCTAAGTATGACTAAGATAGCAACCCTAAATCCTTTGGACAGTCATGGGACAGAAGTGACATCAGGCAAATCGATATGGCCATGACAGTGCATTGTGTGCAGGGCAGCGTATGAGAGACACTCACTTAAATTAAGGGATATAAGGCAACACTAATACATAGAGACAATTTTTTATTCCTATTGCACCTGACTCTATGGGTGCTTCTTTTAAAAAATGCATTGGCTCAAAATAAGCCTACCACAATATTCTCTAATATATGTGCCAGATGGCACAACTTATGGACTGGCCACAAAAAAGTGCTAGTTCTACAACAGTGCAACTGATTCTGACCTCTGGACTCTAAAAATACATATCACTCATCTATTTCATTACTAGACAACGTTCATGAAAATATAAGTAATGTTGGCATTTCTACTGTCCTTTTTACTGGCCATAATTACAGGACACATTTTTTCTTTCAGCTAGTAATTAAATCTTTGATGGTTGTCTTGTGTGTATTGCTGTTTCATTTAAACAACAAGAGGCTTTTAGAATACTGCTGTCTCTCCCTGGTACTTAGAAGACTTACTGTGACATATATTTATGTCTCAGAAGTTTCTCTTTCTCCAGCGGATGGTAGCATCACCATATAATCAAAATGAATTTAAACTTTTGACTCCATAATATCAAATGAAGAGCCTCTCATCCTATAGCTAACTAGGAAGAAACAAAGTACACTGAACACTGACTATTCCTTTACATGTACTTGGAAGGATATATTTTATTGTGTATAATTTTGTTTCTTCTGCCTACATCAGCCAAATGGTAAATTGGTTGGAAGTTTTAATGTGTGGTCTGCTTCCATCTTTTGCACTTCTGAATGATTCCTATTTCTGTATTGGTTTTTCCACATCTATTACAGTAGTTTAAAAAGAAACCACAGCAATAACTCCTAGTCTACAAAGCAGATGACAGAATACTGCTTCTCAGAATTTGAATTAAATTCATGAAGATAACCGGAACCGGTACCTAATCCATATCAATGTAAAGAATGATTTGGGAAGGAAAAGTCCTTGGGATTGAGGAAGAATTAGTTTGAATCTGACTTCTGCTAGCAATGTGTCAATTGTATTCCAGGCATTTAACTACTCTTTAGCTGGAACCCTCCAGATGTATCACACCACAACTCACATTGGGCTGGGGATAACCTGAGTGCCTGATAGTCAAGGATGGCAGCTGTACATTTGAATAGTCTCAGCAGACACTAAAACCCACAAAAAGTACACCCAGTTAACACATAAACAGTATTTATGTTCAACACACAGCCACAACCATGTAAATGTTGAACATATCAAAATGTAATGGGGGGGGGGATTCCAAGCTCTGTAAATGGGGCATTGATAAAAGAACATTTCAGTTCTCTCTTGTCCAAGTTAACTTGAAAACGGTACCTTCAGAAAGGCAACATCTGTGAAGTTCAAATGGTCTTTTACCAGTATTTTGCTTTATACGATGAACACTGATGTGATTGTGAATGTTTGCAGAGTACCATATGAGTTCAGTATTGCTTATATATTAATTGAGACTTTTGTTTGTGGGAATTGCGATCCAACACGTCAGGAGGGTGCCAGATTGAAAACTATGTTAGGTAAATGTAAGCTTCAGACATTGCTCCATTAAAATAAAATACTGAAGAACTTTCAATCAAAGCATTAAAATCACCCCATCTTGAGCAACATGAACTAAGAAAAACTGGGGTTAGGGAGGGAATATGGTCCCCCAAATGCCTTTAAAACTGATTTTTTTGGTTTAATTGTTGATTATTATTTTTATGATTGTATATTATTTGCTATGGCTGTTGGCTGAAACAAATAAATTCTATTTTTAACAGTGGGGACATAGTGGAGAGTGTGGGACCAGTGAAACAAGATCCTTATTTCAGAAAATTACAGCTCACGCTTAGTATTCCGGAACACACGTGGCAAAATCTTTTGTCACTGTAACCTGGCAAAGGTTCATCCAGCAATTAATAACACATCTTTCTTCAAGCATAATTTTCATCTCTGTTACACATGCTCTCAGACTCAGGGGAAGGCAATGGCAAACCTCCTGTGAACAAATCTTGCCAAGAAAAGCCCATGGTAGGTTAGCCTTAGGGTTATCATAAGTCAGAAATGACTTGAAGACACACAACAACAACATTTAAACAGTGAATGCTAAAAGAACAAAATTATATTATTTTCTGACATAACTCATTCTTTTTCTCCAAAGCATTATTAATTTTTCACGCTGATTTTTGGATTTTATAACTGGAACATCCTTTACCCCAGCATCTCAGTTTTTTCCATGAAATACAGGCCTCATTCCCACTATGATTTAAAGTGAATTGCTGATCGGGTTATATGACCGTCGTACTTGAAACCGTTTCTGGTGCTACTGTAATCGGTTGCAATCACGATGAAACAAGGCAAATGCAAAAAACTGCTGTTTCCTGACATCAGTTTTTTGGTGGTTCTTTTAAAAAGAATCAATTCCAAAGCATGTTCAACAAGTGGAAACGACGGATCTGAATCACATCATTCTGGAGGGGACGGGCTAATGGCAGAGGGACTAATGGCAGAATATGCAATCCACTGTATTTGCAACTACTTTCAATTACAGGCGGACTGCAGCTCAACCCCTAACATGCAGGAATGCACAATCAATGCATCCCTGCTATCCAGCCTCTGTTTAAAAAGTTTTAAAGCATTTTTACTCTCTTAACATCTTTCAAATGCTTCCTCTGCACTTTTTGCATTTGGCTCTTCTCTTTCCTCTTATGATCTCATGATTCACACATTTTGAAATATGAGGAACATATGATACAAAAATGCCATGTCTAAGCAGCTTTATGTGAGGGAACACCAATGAAAACATACTCCCAAGAAACTCATAACTAATGTATGAAATTAGAATGAAAGTATCAGAAGGTTATATGCTCTGGCAAGTGAATTTTCATACTATAAGATGTGAAATATACCTGAAACACACTTGTTACGATAATATCTAGGATTTGGGTGATTAATGAATTATGGCCAGTACTGAAAAATCTACATGCAGAAGTGTTAAGACACTCACATGAAGGAAAAGTATATTCTTCAACAAGCTACATGCCCAATTCACTGAATTATGCACACTGCTTGTGCAACTGTAGGCAAAAAGGATGTGGCTTACTTTTTGTCATGCAAAAAATTTATCATTATATAAATAGTGATACAGATAAATGGGCCACAGCTAGTCCCAGAAACAAACTCTGAATTCACCATAACCTGGAATCCTTAAACATGTATGATAGTCCATGCAGACTAATGCAAAAGAATTTCATGTGCACAGTGTCACCATAGTTTAACTGAGAAAAGTGTTTGCTGCAGGTACGTCTTGTCCAAGACACAAGATGTGTGAATAAAAGACAACTTCCTTAAAACCCATGAACACATGGTTGTATATTTTTTCTGCAAATCTCAATGTGTATTTTAAAGTGCATGAGCATATTTTTAAAAGGACATGTTATTGTCACCTACAGCTTATGTGTTTATTGTGGAAACCAAAGACCAGGACTAAACTATGCTTGCATAACTGCTGGTTCTGTGAATGTACTGTATATACTCATTTATATGTCTAGACATTTTAGTCAAAAATTGACCCAAAAACCCTGATCGACTTATCCACGGGTCAATGTAAGTACTGCACTTTAACTTTTATTTTAAAAAGAACAATTTCCTAGCGAAAGAGTATAATCTGTTCTGGAAGCAATGATTTTCCTCTACTGTCTCATCCATTCAGCCTTTAGTGTGAGTACAAACAGGTATGCATGCTGGATTTTTTAAAGTTCTTTGACATTGTTTTCCTTTGCTTCATCCTTTGTTACGTGCCCTTAGGCTTTATCTTTGACTTATCCATGGGTCATATCAAAATCCCTAACTTTGGCCCCAAAACCTGTCCTTGATTTACACATGAGGTTGACTTATAGTCAAGTATATACGGTATTTTTTTCACATCCTTGTATGAGGTGGTATCTAATGTTTCCATATGCTGGTGAGTTCCTGTCAGCAACAGCAACACAACCTACCAGCCATCAAGTATAATAATAATAATAAGAAGAAGAAGAAGAAGAAGAAGAAGAAGAAGTTTTATTTATATTTACACAATAAAATGAATACAATGTACAAAATATAAACAATAAGTAATAAAAATCAGAACAATAATAATAGATTAAGAGACTTAATTAAGAGATTTTCTGCCTCGGCAGACGACTAATAAAGTCGTCTTCCGGGCAGGGAAGAGGAGGGGCAGCCGCACGAGCAGCGCCCCTTCCTCTCCCCGAGGTCGCCCCCAGAAGCGCTGGCCGTCCGCACGGCCGGCGCACCGGGGATGACCTCACGGCACAGCGCCCACATGCGCTGCGCCGTTTGAGCCAGGGAAAGTACGCCCGCCGCTTTTGGGGCGCACTTTCCCTTAGATCTAAAAGGAGCGCCAATTTGGTGCTCCTTTTAGATGCGCCGACGGTGCGCCGCGGTGCGGAGGCTTCGCTCCGCCGGCGCTCCGTCCGGCGGCGGCTCCAGGGCCTCCGTCTGCCGAGGCCCTTTGTATGACTCTTGGGCACAGCTCCATCCCTGCCACAACCAAGACTGCTTTCTCTCAAACTCCCAAATATGTTAGCAGAGCTTTTGATTTTGCTACCGCCTACACCAGTGAGCTTCGTAGCAAACAAATTCAGCACAGAACCATTTCATACAGAGGCTTAACCTTCTCATTTGTGTGAAATAACATCACCTAGGTCTGCAAAGCATTTATGCTTGAATCCAGAAGATAAATCCTCAAATAAATATAAAACCTAAGCACACTTTCGTGTAAGCAAGTATCACTAAAATAAATGGGATTTTGTTCTAAACATATAACCTATTTATACTACAGAATTTAGAATTTATTTGTAGCCGAGGACAGCTAATCCCACTTATTCAAATATTGTTGAACAGAGGCCTGAGATGGGGTTATGGCATATCATTCAAGCCAATGAATTAAAACTGGTACAAAAGCTCATTAAGAAGGAACAGAGTCTTGGCATCGCAGAGTGAAGGACAAAACCCAATTCATCTCTTTTTAAAAATATGCTTTTTGTATCTCAATTAATAATTAACATCTGGGCACTTTTAAAAAGGTAAGATGCATTAAAACATTTGGAAGCTAACCAGACTCCGCTCTGATTAGTACCTGGAGTGGAGACTGCCAATGAGTACCAGATGCTGGAGGCTATATTTCAGAGGAAGGAACTGGCAAAACCACCTCTAAGTATTCCTTACCTAACAAAAATCTATGAAATTCATGGGGTCATCATAAGTCAACAGGTGACTCAAAGGCACATACACACAGTAGCTTTCAAACTGTATTCCAGGGAAAGAATTGTTAAACTTCAACTAGGGACCCAGAGTTTGGAGAAGTTCCTTGTTGGGAGTACATGTTTCCAAACACTCCAGCTCTGGAGATTCTGAGAATTGTTGTCCAAAAATGCCTTTATCTAGGAAGATGCAGCTCAGTCATAGAACACATGCTTTGCAGACAGAGGCCTCCGGGTTCACCTTGACTATCAAGGGATATCAGACAGAAGGAGTAGGAAAGGCCTCTCTCTGCTTGAGACTTTGGAGGCAATGCCAATTTGTGACTAAGTGGACAAGATGTCTGACCTAGTTTAAGACAGCTTCCTAATTAAACAATGATAATGGCAGGCAAGAAAGGCAGCTTTTCCAGGCAGTACTGATGTTCCTCTCAAAATGTCAGCAATAGGGATTATCAGGTGTGTCCTTGAGCACACATGTATTTTGTATTTAGTGCTGGGGTCAGATCCCCCACCAGAATCCCTTTCCATTTTCAGAGATTCTTCACCATAAAAACAACTATGAAAAGTTTCTGATTAAATCTGAAAAACAATGTATTAACTATGGCACAATTACTGTTAGCAAATGCATGTAGAAGCTCTCATTTGCATTAGGATTTTAGGAAAAGAAAAATCCAGACTATAATGTTTATGGGGGGGATGCTAGTTATAAATATGCATAGAAGAGTGGAATCAATGGGGGGAGGAAATACTGGACTCCCTGCTTCAAATGAGAATGAGTGATAAATCAGTACCACTGGATATCTTGTCTAGGAGCTAAACATTATTTAATTTGTATTTGAGTTGCAGTATCAACTGGCATCCATCAGTCATTCCCATTATCTATAATTAATGACAGATATTTGAATTCTGGTATCAACATTGAAATTTATAATTAACTTTTATGTGCCTTGGAAACAGATGTAAGATGACAAGAGTTTGGATTTCAACTAACATTGAATAGAAGCTTACATAACTCTCTAAAGTATGATTAAATTTAGAGACTTATATAAATCCCATTCCCTGAAGCAGAGAAACATTAACTGAAATTCTAAACACAAGAAAGAATGGAATCCAAGTCTGCAGGGAGGTGGAGAGAGAGGAACCTGTGACCACTAACAAGTCAGTGGTCTTTACTGCTACTGAAAATATATCGTATCAATCAAAATATACACAAGTATGACTAAAATAGCTATCTAGCAGAAAGAAACAGGAGCTGTGTGGGTGGTACACTCAGGCTGTATTTCCACTGCTGTCATCTTTTTACTATTAAGGGCAACTGAGCAAGTCACTTCCTCATTCTCAATCAGTTTTTTACCTTTCATCTGTGGAGGGGATAGGTGGGAAGAGATACAGAAACCTCTGGAATCAATTCTAAATTCTTGGAAAGAGTGGCTTCAACCAGTGTTGGAAAAAAGGCTTCACCAGGCTCTTTAAACTTACTAATTTTAAACTAGAAGTGGGCAACATCCATAGAGCTGGAAGTCAATTTCCCTTCCCCTGGGACCTGTACACTGCAGCCAAAATTCAGTGGTGCAGAAATGGGAAGGGGTGAATACAAATTTTGAAAGTACTTTTTGCTTTCAAGGCAAAAGCATGTACCTACTTTTAAAACAGATTAGACTGTGAATCTGCTATAAAATAAGGCACACTCCCTGCAGACTTTGTGAAATTCTTGAAACTGCAGCTCTTTATGCCATTATGGATAGAGAGGGTGACAGTGAGGGCCAGAAAAATGGGAAGATGGATTCATGTTCATACTGTTCTCTCTTGCTTTACACTCTTCTGAAACCGAGCTGCGATGTATTCCCGGGGGTTTTTGGCTGTAAAACAGTTTAACTGGGGAGGATCAGGTAACCGGTTGAAGAAGTTTCCCCTCCTTAGTTACTGAATTAGCTACTGAATTCCAACATAGTTGTATTGCTTCAGAAACAAAATCCATGAGAAAACAGAAAAAGAAAGCAGCAGCAGGCATTTATAAATATTCCAGGAGTTTACCATGTGATTCAAAATCCCTTCCAATTAAAATAATATAGACATCGCAGCATGAGAGCCCAAGTCACACTGCTGCTTTGGAAAATTCCACATTATTTCCTGGGCCAGCTCCAGGTCTTAATATGAATCGCCCCAAAGATGCCCCTTTCCTGCCTTTCATATCTGCTTTTCACTTCCCTAAACCAGGGGTAGGCAACCTTTTTGAGCTGGGGGCCGGGTTGCTGTCCCTCAGACAATTGACGGGCCGAAGCACCAAAAATAAATAAATAAATAAATAAATAAAAATTAAAATTAAAAAAAGAATTAAAAAAATTTAAAAAATGCATGCACACTCTCTCAGCCCCAGAAAAGCCATGGCAAAACCCCTGTGAAGATTTTGCCAAGAAAACTCCAAGAACAAGTAATAACAACAATAATCAATATCATCGGGGGGGGCGGCGGCGGTGGGGGGGGGCGGCGGCGGCGGCAGGACCGGTTTGGGGCCAGTCCAAAGGCCTTTCTGGGCTGCATCCGGCCCCCGGGCCTTAGGTTGCCTACCTCTGCCCTAAACTGTGGCTAGAGAGTTCTGCAGTTACGTTTGTTTGCCTAGGACTGGCAGACTGGGATTCTAGCTCCATGCAGAACACAAGGTACAGCCAGAGAGATTCTTAAATCATACAACTGACTGAAAACCTATTAATCTGTGCAGATCAGAACCTAGCAAAAAGTATCCTGCCAAGGTTCTCCCATCCCATCTTCACACAAGTGCAAGAGGGAAAAAGTCTATAAGAAGTAAGGCAGTAATTTAGATCACTCCGATTTATAGTGGACTCCTGTCAATGTCCACAGTACCTGACTTTGCTGATTTTTGACAGTTGGTCTTTCTTTCAGCACAAGAGTTTAACAAGACCACACATTTGCTGTCAATTTGAGCTTCTGTTTGAAAGACTTTCCCCTTATACGATTACTTACTGCACGCTCCACAGGTAAAGCATCCATCATGGTAGAGATTTCCCATTGCCTGGCAAGCCTGGTTTGCACCATAGACACCTTTGTTGCACTTCACACAGGTTCCTAAAACAAATGTTTTAGAAAATTACAATGAAAAAAAGATTTCACAAATCAAAGCAATTCATGCAGGGAAGAAACAATAAACTCTGGATAGAAAGAATGGTCTCGAAACTAACTTATTATCAAATGAGTTTCCCCTTAAAAAACATAATTTCAATTTACCACTATTTATTAAGCTAAAATACAAAAATAGTCGGGAACAAAAGTGACATTTTAGCAGGTAAAATTGTTGTACTTCTCTGAAGTAAATTCTGTGCATTTCCACCATCCTTGTACTGCAAGAACACTCACAGATAAGACTTTTATATGCAGCATAGGTCCAAAACACACTGTAGAAATAATCCAGTTTGAAACTGCCCTTGCTCAATTCTAGGGAATTCTGGGAACTTTAGTTTTGTGAGACATTTAGCCTTCTCTGTCAGGGAGCTCTGGTGCCACAATAAACTACAATTCTCAGGATTCCTTGTCTTGAGCCAGGGCAGTTAAAGCGGTCTTAAACTGAATTATTTCTGCAGTGTGTTTTGGACCGTAGTTGATAGGAGCACATAGAATGTTGCAGTGAATTTATATATTTATTTTGTCGATTGCCAAAAAATCCACACTACTCTATTAGAAGATGGTTTTTATGTCCACTAAATTGCATAGATATTCTATGAGAAACATTTCCTAATGTGATCTCGAAATGAGGATTTGTTGCTTTCAGTATTCCTCTCGCTCCTTCAATCACATATATAGATATAATTCATTTGTTTTAACTTTTAATGCTTAAGGCAAATTGGAATATGGGAACCCATGCAGCACAGGCTTCAGCTGGCTTAATTTTATGTAAGTTACTCAAGTAATCTGAATTTAAAAGTCTCACAAAAGGCATCCCAAGTGGCTCCAGGCCAAAGCTAACCCATGACATCAGAGCAGGGAGGGTGATGGATGCTAAATCCACCTCACCAAGCCACTTGACATCAGAGAAGTCACAAAGACGTCATAGACAAACATTCAAAGATGAAAGTGAAAAACTTAAAGTTAAAATGCTTTCAGAAAAAGTTTTTTTTTTTTACATGAAAATGGAAATGGTTAAGTCACACCTCCTTGTACTTGGTACCATTAACATAAAAACTCACTGAGATCTAATTACCAATTTTCAGTGTTTCATCTAGCTAAGTATTTCTTAAACTTTTAGAATTATTAGAACTATTAGAATTGGAAGAAATGAAACACATGACTCTGTTAAGCAGACTAAGGGCCTCGGCAGACGGAGGCCCTGGAGCCGCCGCCGGACG
>CM034710.1:70654393-70672904 GCA_020142125.1 Phrynosoma platyrhinos | reverse complement strand
GCGCTCCGACCCGCGGCATCTCCGGGGCCTCCGTCTGCCGAGGCCCTAGGTCTGGAAATCAGATATGGAAGGAAAATGTTTGGAGTTCTACTGAGGGACTCCTTTCAGTAATTTCTCTGTTGCTGATTATATTCCAAACTGGTTTCTATTATATACCATTGCTTATTATTGTATTATACATTGTCAATTATTATTTGGAATGAGTGCAATGAATGACATTCTAACTGTTGCTCACACAATTTTGTGCATTTGGGTTATTAACTGAAACTTCTTCCTCAAACCTCATTCCCCATTCTTTCTATTGTGGCCTTTCACTCTATTTTCACCCTTCCTATTCTGCCTTCTAACCACTTCCTTTTAATTATACAATTATGGTAAGATGGGTCCAGAAAAGAGCAGGCTATTTAGATATTTTCAGATATGTGCTTATTTAAACAGAAGATGCCATTGATAGAATTTGGGATGCTGTCTTCTCTGTACAAGACATGTACTGTACCATTATCTTTGCAGAGTGCACTTCTTGACTGGGAATGGGGTGGCAGAAAGGATGCAGTGATTCAGTTGTGCAGAAACACAGGGGTGAAACAAATGGGCAAAATAAGTAGGTTTCAGGCCGGCTTTTAGATGACACACACTTTGAAGCCGGCTGGAAAGTGCCTTCTAGCCGTCTTATGGGGAGAAAAGCTGCTCCAAAAAGAAGCTCCTTCTTTCTGCTTCTTCACGGAAAGTGCACGCCTTTGCATGTACGTATAAATGCACCAATGTCAGTGCAGCTCTAAAGGGACGCTCTTTCCAAACCCTACCCTTAATTGTGCATGTAAATGCCCCGTCACAGGAGTGCATTTAAAAGGAACAGAGCTGCCGTACACAAGTGGTGAGGGTAGCAATGGCCAAAAGAGAAATCATGGAACCTCTCACTGAGGTGATACAACATACACAAAACAGACAGTCAAAAAGGGGCATAGGATGAAGGATGTGTGAAATTTTTGTGAATGAAACAAAGCTTGTGTACACCAATAAACAAAGGTATCACTATCTCAGTCAGCCAGGAAAAAAGTTTTGGGTATTGGAATATTTCGGATTTCAGAATTCCAGATAAGGGAGATGCAAACTGTACTTAATAGCCCAGTAACTACATACTGGGTTATGCTAAACCAAACTAAATTAACACCTCTACTCCTTTCCCCAAAGATCAGTACACATGTTGCAAGTTAGAATTCTGTTGTAGCTCTGTGCTAGTGGATATATTTTTTCCAAGGTTGCAGAAATTAACTTTTTCACACCTGCTCTACCTGCAGCCTTATTCTTCCTGGTGCCACCATCTAGACTAGTGTAATTCTACTACAATGGTGCATCAACAGGATTCTGGTCTAAGAATTTAAGTATACGTACATCTAAAATTGTAAATGGTGAATGCAACTGATGCAGATTTGGAGACATGCACAACACATAAGCTCACCAGAGAGCTGGGATTGCAAAGGGCTTCCTGCCAAGTATATGTTTAGTGGAAAACACTAGTTTATTCCTACATTATATGTGAAACAATATTTCACATACAGAGTATGAAAATATGTCACATACTGAGTAGCTTAAGCGTTCACATACTGAGTACCTAGCTTAAACATACACATTACACATTAATTAAGAAAGCTTAAGTTACTCAGAATTTGTGTGTATATTTAAAATAATCAAAAAAGCAAGCATCCTCCAAAATCAAGTTGTTTTGCGCCTTTAAGTCAACTTTGATTTATGGTGACCCTCCCATAATGTTTTCTTGGCGAGAAAAAGTGATTTCCACCTATGACTACACTACACAAGAGACAGAAATGGGTATACAGAGAACCCATTATCTATCACCTTCTTACAGGTCACTTGTGAAAATGATCTAAAATTTAAAATTACGATCGAGAGAACAATAATAAGCTTCCTCTAGTGTCAGTTAATTATAATAATTATTTATTTATCTCCAGCATTTGGATATTTCTCAATAAGTCAGCCACTGGGAAGAGTAACAAATCCACAGTCCATCCCTTTCCCAGACAATTTCTGAAAATGAAATTTCGATGTGAGCCAGTATCCCATGCCAGATTGTGTTTTATTAAAAAATAGTTTCGATCTGGAAGAACAGGTATTCTTTCACAGTGACAGGAAAGACAATTAAGATTAACCTGACACTGAATAGAACTTGTAAAATGACACAAGAACAGCACTCTATTTCATCGACTGTCCAGATTCCTCTCATTGCCATTTACTGTTGTGTAAGATCACAACCACAAAACACATTCCCACTTTTCCCTGAACCCCCACCCTAAACAATCATATGGAATTCCACTCCCATGCTAAGCATCTGCACATGACATTTACTCAACAGTTGCACCTGTTTCTTCCCATGCAAGCATTACACTAAGAATAGATTCACTCAAACTGAGTGACAAAGTAAGAAGATGCTTTGTTTAATCAAACCAACATTTGAGTCTCCTATCACTCAAAATTTCCTTGGATCCATATTTTCACTCTGGCTGTTTCTCTGAGTCACCCTCCCTCTCTTCTTTTACATTTCATCCCTTTTCTTCTTGATGTGTTACATCTTTGACTAGTGTCACCTTGCAGACATGATTAGTTTTATTTTTAAATGTTTACACCATAAAGGACTTTATAAATAACAATGTCTGATTTCAGTGACAAAGTGAAATAACAAGCAACCTACTACCATCTCCCTGGCCTCAGAGGGAGATAAAAGCTGCAATTTCTGCTAGACTTGATCCCCTTCTCCACTGCCATCTCCGTTCCTTGTATGTCATGTCTAGATTGTAAACCTGAGGGCAGGAACTGTCTAAATACCAATTTGTAAGCTGCTCTGAGAGCATTTATGAAGAGCAGGATATAAATACAATACAATAATCTTTGGTAACTTCCATGACCACCAATGAATTTCTCCAATCACTACGTACTCCTATTTTATTTTAAAACTAAACTTGTTTTGATAAAGGAAATATATTTTCCATGAAGTAGACAAATTGTGAATAGCACAACTAGTGCTAAAATTGTCTAGTACTGTTTGTAACAAACCCAAAACAACAAAAGAACTCTTCTTGCTTGTTTTAACAGAGTAAACCACACTTCTCCGGGAGTTGCCTTCTAGGTCCAAAACACACTGAAGAAATAATCCAGTATGAGACTGCTTTAACTGCCCTGGCTCAATGCTAGGGAATTCTGGGAACTGTAGTTTTGTGAGACATTTTGCCTTCTCTGTCAGAGAGCTCTGGGACCACAATAAAGGCCTGAGCTAGGGCAGTTAAAGCAGTCCTAAATTGGATTGTTTCTACAGTGTGTCTTGGACCCTAGTCTCTTATTTTAACAAAATTCAAGCAAGAAACCTAGCTCCTGTGGCAGGAACAGTGAGGCAAGCCAGTCAAGAAGGATCAGATCATGGAAAAGCGATGTTTTTAGACTATCTCCCAAAACTTTTCCAAATTCTTGTGCAGGAGTTATGTCTGAAGCTCATATAGAATGGCTGGAATACTCTCATGAAGAGACAAAAGGTAAATACAGAGCATCATTTCCTTTCAGTCAGCAGCAAGCAAGGAAGTTACCTCAACTTAGAGACATGAAGGCCTGAAAAAACTGTCCTCCTGCACATTTTTCCAGTGTAAAAATTGGAAATGCTAATAAACCGGGGTGGGGGGGGAGAGAAACAACTGCCAAGCACTATTTTCTATAATTAGTGAAATTCTTTTTCACACAAGTTTTTCACCCACTCACAATACCACAAATACAGCATAAAGACTTGTACATAAAAGAGCTGACTGTACATTAGACATGAACAATAGTCAAATCTGAGACTCATTTCTGGACCCAGTGCTGCCATCTTTATGGGAAGAGCATACGGGGAGGCACCTCACACATGTGGTGATTTACTACTGAAAAATAATTCACTACTTTCAATCTTGAATTAAAAATTTGCATCCAAATATTGGGCTAGCCTATGCCTTAAGATTAGAAATAATACACTTTTAGTTTCTTTATTACAATATTTGTGGTTCGTTTGTTTCCTTACTACTTAAATGATAAAAAAAAAAGATACAAATGCTTGGGTATCATATGATGTGGCCATTTACAGCTCCTTTTCTAGTACTGAGTATATTCATATTTTTCCTTCTACAAAATTAAAAGTTTTCTTTATACTTTTACATCTTCTAAACATTCCTAACCAAAAAAATTTATGCCATCTCACTAAGTTATTCATGGAGTATTCATGGAGTATTTTATGTAGCTAAAGCTGTAAAACAAATGGGGGCTTCATATGAAAAGAAGTAAATAAATACGGAAGATGGTCCTATTTAAGGAAAAAATAGGGAGGATACTTTCCCCTCTACATAAGTTAAAAATTTCCAGAAATTTTACATCTCTATTTTAACCATGTGAGAGCCCGCATGGTATAGAGGTCTGAGTGTTGGATTATGACTCTGGAGACCAGACTTTGATTCCTCATTTGGCCATGAAATCCATTAGGTGATCCTGGGCAAGTCACATGCTCTCAGCCCCAGAGGAAGGCAATGGCAAACCTCCTCTGAACAAATCGTGTGAGAAAACTCCATGATCAGTTCACCTTAAGGTCACCATAAGTCAGAAATAGCCTGAAGGTACAAACAACAAACTTTACCTACAAACACCTATATGTTTATGATTCACTGAGATGAACTGCTTGAGTGCCTTCAAGGATGGCCCATTTCTGCAAAGAGGAGTGAGTAGGTCTTGTTGGCTGCCCACTCCTTGAATCTTGGAAGCGGACTGGGTACTAGTGAGCTTTGTCATTCTGTTACTCCATTTGTATTACAGGGTTTATGCGGAAGGAGCATGCTTTCCTCTAATATAGATTCCATGCTCTAATCCAAGCTTTCTAAACAGATCCCCTCCAGATGTTTCAGAAGACAGCTTCTATCAGACCCAGCCAGCAACATCAATGAACTGAGACAATGGAAGGTACAGCCTGAAACATTTGGAGAGCACCAGGGTGAAGAGATTGTCCTACAGTCTCCTTGACCTAAAACAGATTACAACTAATTGTTCTCTCCAATTGGAGTCAATCTTTTATAAGATCAGCCTAAGCAGAGTGTTATGCTAGATTGCCTCTATTTGCTTTTAGAGCTAAAATATATATTTTACTCAGTTGCTAAGGCTAGTATATGTACATAGATAAACCTATGTCATATATCAGGAACAAATTATCCAAAAAATGTACCTCCCAGAAGCTGTGCAATTAATTGTAGGCAATGACAAGGAGCATGTTTATACTTTTGGTATAGATAATATTTTCCCCCAACATGGGCCCAAATGTTAGACAAGTTGTACATTCTGATTTACTACCTGTTTCTCTGGCCACTTTCCAGCTGCAATCCATTCTATCAGTGGCATCCTCAGCACAGATGAGGCCTCAAGGGCTGTAATGCTGCCTCATCCATCAAGCATGAGATAGAACACAGCTTCCTCACTGTCTCACATAATCAGAGCATCTCTGTGAAAAAGTGATCGAGTGCCAAAAGATTCTCGGCATGGCATATCAATTCAGTGTAACAAAACAGTGTAAATCATATCATCCTGAAAAATACTACAGTGAGTTCTCTTTTTCCTTGATTTCTTTTTTAAAGCCATCCACTCCAAAACCCAAACACATAACTAAAAAAACCAAAACAAAACTCAACAAGTACCACATATGGCAAAAACCCAATAACCATTTGTAATGGAGACGATTAAAAGAATAAAACCTGAACACACAATCTTTGAAAGGCAACCCATTCTAAAATGACTACCGAATATACTCGACTATAAGTTGATCTCATGTATCAGTCAAGGGTAGATCTGGGGGCCAAAATTATGGATTTTGATATGACCTGTGGATAAGTCGAGGGTAAAAATTATGGGCATGTAACAAAGAATCCAAAAGATGAAGCAAAGGAAAATAAAGCCATAGAATTTACAAAATTCCAGCAGGCATAATTGTTTGTGCTCATACTAAATGCTGGATGGATGAGAGAATAAAAAGGGGGGTCAGTGCTACCAGGACAGATTGTGCTCTTGCCTTTCACCAGGGGATGGTTCCTTTTTGGATATAGAAGTTAAAGTACAGTACTTATACTGTACTTATACTTATCCATTGACCAGTGGATAAGTCGACTCAGGTTTTTTGAGTCAATTCTTTGACTAAAATTTCTACACCTATACATATATATACATGTGTGGATTACATTATAGTCAATGGAAGTAAATTTTAAAATGTAATGAAGTATATTTTTCTTAAGACACCAGGTATCTTTATATTTGTGGAGCATTTATGTTTGAAGCAATCTTTTCCTGCCCACGAATGCCACTGGTAGAGAATTCACAATGGGCTCTTTTTAGCTATTGCTGGCACGTCTTCCTCATCATCCACAGGCCATACCTTGTTCTCATGAGGAATGTACTCTTTCTAGCCTTTCTAAATTAAAAATAAACTGACTGCTACTGATAGGGATTCCAGCAATATAAACAACCAATTTGTGTGGTAGATTAATCCCAATAAATCTGAACACATCATAGCCTTGGTAGAAAGGCAACAATATTTCAAGTGGAAAGCAGGAGCAAGCAAAAACCTTCACTTTGGTTTTGTTAAAGTTCCCTAACAGTTTCTCATTATAGAGCAACGTGTCCTTGCACAAAGATGTCTCTGTTCCTTCCAAAATCATGTGGAAAGTAAATGCTCGAATTGCATCTTGGTCACTAAACAAGGGAAGCTTTGGGCACAGTGGGACTGAAAACATGCCTTGTAAACCATGCCTTGGCTCTTATCTGTCTTGGTTTCTTCACCATACATCACAAGAGTTGCCACCGGAAAAAGCCCTGCCTCAAGAGCCCACGAGTCAGAAATTTTGAAGCTATCAATAATGAAACCTAATCTTCTGATATTAAGTCAAAATGCTAGTCCCATCCACAAAGCTCACAGAATGCCAAAAACTCTTTTATTTCAGCCTCCTGGATTTCAGAGATATTCAGACTTGAAAAAGTACAACAACCAGCTTCTGTTCAAAAATGAATGAAATGAAAAAATATTCATCTTGCATATATGGCAAGTTTTAAATATGACTGTTTGGATGATATTTATGGTAACCTATTTTTTAAACCCTTATGACAAAACGGTTTCCCACATGAAACATAGACCAAGACTACAGATTGGGAGTTGACAATCCCTGGTGTCTATTATCTCTTACTTTCTAGTGTTTAGAAAATCCCAAATCACAGTATAAACCACACTGCATTCTTAATTCTCTTGATCTGCCTTACAATGAGTTCTTTAGGGTAGAGTTTGGAAAACTAATTTCTTGGATTACAACTCCCAGAATCAGCTATGCTGGCCGGGGTATTCCGGGGGTTATCATTCAAAAGAGTAATGTTTCTGAGCTATGCTTTAAGGCAAAGAGGAAGGGCACAGCCATGAAACACAGATTATTCTATACCAGGGTTGGGAATCATGTAGCCTTCCTGAAAATGTTGGACTGCAATTCCTAGCAACCTCAGCCACCGCTGGGAGTTCCCCTCTAACAATATCTAGAGAGCCATGATTCTCACCCTTGCTTATACCGTATTGTCCTTTTAGTTTAACTATGCTGGAGAGCTCTTTATACTTGTCTTCTGCCAGGTTTGAAAGGTGTTCTGTCATTGTTTTGGCAACTGCTAGTCTGGGCCATAAAACCCAGTGGGGGACCTTGGGCAAGTCACATGCTCTCAGCCTCAGGGGAAGGCAATGGCAAACCTCCTCTGAACAAATCTTGCCAAGAAAAGCTCTTGATAGGGTTGCTTTAGGGTTGCCATAAATTGGAATGACTTGAAGGCATGCTACACACAGTCTGTGCATCAGTACAGCCACAGGCATTTTTTTAAAAAAAAATCACTTTATATCATTTTATTTGAAATTGAAATTAAGTATTATTAGAAACTAGAAATGCAAGTATGTTTCCCAAATGTGGAAACTTAACTGCAGAAAATATCCGTGTCATTCTTGCAACACTATGAGATGAGCCGTCCATAAAACAGAGCAGACCAAATCACAACACACAGACAACTCTGGGTGTTTTTTTTCTTCTAATCCAACAAAAATCTTGACTTTATTTGGCATTTCCATCCTTCTCCCCTGCCATATAGGGACAGAGAAATCACAAGTGTATATGGAATGCCTGAGTTGGGAGATAAGTATTATGCTGAATGTCAGGAGCAATTCTTTAACTCACAGATATTCCTTAGGAGACCTATATGACTCATTTTAAACTGTCACGGGTGTTTTGGTTTGTTTTTAGAAGATGGCAGAGGGAGGAGTTTCAAATAATAAACTCCAAAAAGAAAGCTCTCCTTCCTCTTTTATACATCTAGTTCTCAAATAAACAATATCAAAGCTACAGAGGCACAGGGAAGATGTACAATTGAAACATCTTTTGTTTTTGTGTGCCTTCTGGTTGTTTCTGACTTATTGTAGACCTAAGGAATCTATTGTGGGGGTTTCTTGGCAAGATTTGTTGCCAAAGTAAGAGGGGCTGTGAGGGTGTGATTTGCCCAAAGTAAAAATCATACTACTATGTCTCTTAAATCACTCATGTTTCCATTTCCTGGTAATTGCACATTAGCATGTAGCAGTTCTGCTTGCAGCCACAGTAACAGAGATGGATGTTTCAAGCCAAGCCATTGTATGATAACTGCCTCACTATAAAATATCTGTAAAGGAAAACAATCCACAAGACTAACAGTGGAATGCTAGAAGTGTCGACTGGAAATGAATGCCCATTGAATTCAATCTGGCTTACTTCCCGGGAAGTGGGTATAGGATTTCAGCCGAAATAACCACTTCCTACCATACATGGAGCATAAAATCCCAGAAGTGCAAGCTGAATCCAGAAAAAGAAGAGGCACTAGGTGTCACACTGCAAACATACATTGGATAATGGAGTGCACCAGGGAATTAAAAAAAAAAAATCTGCATGTGCTTTATTGACTACAGCAAAGTCTTTGACTGCATAGATCATGAAAGCTATGGTTTACATTTAAGAGGAATAGGAATGACACAACATCTGATTGTCGCAATGCACAACTTGTACTCAGGACAAGAAAATGCTGTCAAAATATCACCATATTTATTCAACCTGTATGCATAACATATCATATGTACAGCAGCCTTAGACTCAGGGCCTTTGCAGACTGCTAGAAATAGTGCAAATTGAGTCCACTTTAACTGCCCTGGCTCAGTGCTAGGGAATCATGGGAATTGTATTTTTTTTCTGAGACACTGAGCCTTCTCTGTCAGAGAGCTCTGGTGCCACAATAAACTACAGTTCCCATGATTCCCTAGAACTGAGTCAGGGCAGGTAAAGTGGACTCAATTTGCACTATTTCTGGCAGTCTGCAAAGGCCCTCAGAGGCAGAATGAGTGAAAACAGAAGGAAGAAACATTAACAATCTTAGATACAACCTGGAAGCAAAAATAGCTAAATTGAGACTGTTGTACTTTGATTGCATCATGAGGAAAAATGAATCACTAGAAAAGACAATGGTGCTAGGAAAGGTGGAAGGCAGTAGAAAGATAGGAAGACCACATGCCAGATGTTTAGACTCAATCAGGGAGGACATGGACTTGGGCCTGCAGGACAGAGCAATGGAGGGCAGGAGTCATGAAGAGGTCTCTTTCACAGGGTCACCATGAGTCAAAGTCAAGCAGTTAACAACAAAGAGATTCTCCTTCAACATTAGGAATAACCTCATGACAGTAAGAGCTATTCAACAGTGGAATACGCTGCCTCAGAGTGTGGTGGAGCCTCCTTCTTTGGAGGTTTTTAAACAGAGGCTGGATGGCCATCTGTTAGGGGTTTGTTTAACTGTGTATTCCTCAAGGGTAGGATGGCCCTTGAGGTCTCTTCCAACTCTATGATTCTGCGATTTGACTTTGACCAGAAAACACATGCTTACTGAAATGTTTTGGAAACTGCTATATTTCCAGTAGAAGAAACAGCACTGAGTAACTACATCCTCTTATTTTATTCAAAGGCAGCTCAACCACTCACACTCAGGTAACAGCCCAGAGATTAAAGAAAGAGGGAAAAGGCACAGAAGGGAATTTTTAGCCATTTCCCACAGCACTAGCTTTCCTAAGATATGTGATATAATTTGAATTCTACAGCAAGCACATCCTCTGTAATTATAGTGGAATTACAGAATTACAAGAACCAGAAGAAATAGTAAGCAACAGCAAGTACATTTCTATACCGCTTATCAGTGCACTTAAGCACTCCCTAAGCAGTTTACAATGTGTAAGCCAATTGCCTCCAACAAGCTGGGTGCTCATTTTAGTGACCTCAGAAGGCTGCAAACCTCAGTCGAGCCTGAGCCCTTGGCTGGTATTGAACTCACAATCTTATGGTTTGTGAGTGAGTGGCTTCAGTATAGACATTTAACCACTGCACCACCAGGGCTCTACTGCATAGAAAGTATTCTGTTGGAAAGAAAATCTGGAGTTAACTGTTGTTATTATTATGTACAGAAAAGATCAAGATAGTGTATTTCTTACAACTCTTGATTATCAGTCCTTTGTGGGAAAGTACATAAACACTAAGAGAATTTCAGTATCAAAGGAATGTTTCTTATGCTTATTCAATTTTTGTAAAAGCATTCTAAAAGTGGTCCTGCACCAAAGCATTATGTCAAACTGCATTCTTTCCCTTATATTTCATGACACTTCTTTCCTGGCTTCTTAAATCAGCTATACTGGCCCTACATCCTGCTTGTAGCTGAAGGAATATATTGGGGAGGAGGAATACCACTGGATTCCACTGGGATTTAAGTAGTCTCAGCTTTCCTCTTTCTCACAAGGACATTAATTAAAATAATCCCACACACCCACCGTCTAGACCTTCTGTTACCAAAATTACTATTGTGTTTTATTACATGCTCACAAGCAGATCAAAGTGTATTTCTTGCAATGCCTACTATTTAGAGAAGGCAAAAGTTAACACTGACTTTGCAAGTTGAGACACAGTATTTTTACTGGCACAACATCTGCTTCCATTGCATAGCAAAGTGGTGTAGCCTTTCCTCTCTGAAAATCAAAATTACAAATGCAATTTGCTTCCAAATCCTCCTGCTTAATCCTTAAACACTCAGGATACAGCCAAAATGCACCAATCCAGACCCCAACAAAGGAAAACCCCTTACCTGAAGTGCCACCAAGAGCACCACCAGCAACAAACCTTAAGCATGTATTGGCATCCATGCTTTGTACTCAATTGAGAAGAAATAGCCATCCCCACTAATACTACTACCTTTCTCCCCTTTGAGCTTTGAAACAACTCTCTTGGGTAACTGACTCCTGTAAGACCTACAGTAAGGCCTGAGTGTTGTGTCTCTGTGTAGTTTCAAAAACATCAACATTTGAGAATAACTCACACTGCCCTAGCTATTAGCTAATTAGCTCTGCTCCCCACTCTTACCCTTCTCTCTAGTGCTCCTCCCCTTTCTCTGTTTTTATTATTTAACAATTATAATTTTAAAATAATTTTATATTTCTATTATAATTTAACAATTGATTTAGTCAATTCTTAGTCAAAAGTCCACATGAAACTCATAATTGGCAGTGCCTGTGCTCTCCCTTAAAACATTTGTCAGGGAAAAAAATGCCAGTCAAGGGACTCAAGAGAGAGCTTCAGTTGCCTTTGCCCACACCACAGGCCAGTCTCCTGGAGTCAAATACAACATTGTATTTTGTAACATCTTCCCTCTCCAAAAGAACCCTTTCTCTTCATGTGCAGAGAAGTTACAGCACTGTACTTTCAAACTGAGGTGATATCCACATCCCTCTCTATATATCTTACCTGTACTCTCTCTCCCCATCTCTCTGAAACAACCATGGTGCCAACATCACCATTTATATTATGTCCGCTCTAACTTGTTCTTGTGTCCAATGCCTATCTCCCCTTGTTCAGTTATCAATGGCCCTGAAATTTTATCATTCATATGGCATGAATTGATTGACCATGGAAGTCCTGGAAAATGTGTTATTCCTTTACAAATGCACATTAGATATGTGGATGAGAACATAAAGCATCAGCCTGTCCTTTAAAGTGGGCTGACACAGACCTCATGTATGCCTTCTGAGGTATGGTTGTGGCTTTTGCATGGTGGCTTTCTATAAGTGGAGCTTACTGCCCCAAGATTGTCTTCCTGTTTAATTGTGTTTTTCCTGAAGATTTTTCTCTTTCAGTGTACCTTTGTTTCTGCTACTATTTACATATGTTTGTTTTGCTAGTTCCCCCAATTCTATTTGCTGTTTTAAACTGGATTACAGGCTATTATCACCCTAGTTTTATGCTTTTTTAAAATTGTATTTGTACCAGACTGTTTATTTTATGAACTGATTTGTGAAGGCCTTGAAAGTAGAAAAGCAGTGTAGGATATAAAGTAGGCCTGTCTCTATAAATAAATAAAATTACAAAAATCTTAATGACAGATAGACTCAGATTTACATCTTAAACTAAGCAAATGTAAAGTAAGAATATTAAATCATCTGTTTCCCCTTATCTAATCCAATGAATTAGGATGGGAATTATGCAGCCTTCTAGAAGTTGCTGGACTACAATTCCCAGCATCTATTACTGGGACTCAACAGCTAGAGGGCTACATGATTCCCATGCCAGGAACAGATAAAACGTACAGTACTGTACTTCCAACTTCACGTCAACATTCATTACACACTTGCAATTCATTAATCTTCTGAACACAAAGCACCACCTAGCCAGTTGTTTTAAAATACTAACGATTATTATCCCTTCTCAAAAGAATGCTAACGCGGCACAACAGTTACAAAAATGCTCTATGAAGAAGGAAATCCCCAGTTTAAATCTCAAGCATGACCACAATCTCACTCATGATCTTAAAGAAGCCATTTCCATGTCAACATCAAACATTCCATCTTTAATATGGCACTAAAAATACTGTCTTGAGAAGCCATGGAAAACCGCATGCTAGAGGCAAGGGAGGCCCATCGCCTTTCTCTTCAGGAGCTTCCCAAGGCTTTTCACCAGGCAGCTGCCCCAAGCAGCAGATGCCAGGGAGCCATATGGCCTGTACTGCCCGCATAAGATAGCTTGTCACTACCTGAGGATGCTGTTCTGGAACCCCTGTCAAAGTGATATTTAACTTCTAATTTGCTCTTGTATGAAGAACTATATACCATCTTGCCCCTGCTTCAGACAGCAAAACTGGTCTTAGAGGTTCAAGAGTCATTTAGGAAGTTAGAATTTTAATGCGAAACAAGCTTGGTCTGATCCAGCAAGGCTATTTTTTGGAGGGTTTTTTTTTTTAGAGAGATTAATTTGTGAAGCTTCCTGCTAATTATACTGCACAATCACATGTTTTAAACAACCAAAATTCTGTACTGTCTTTAACACCTCTGCCCTAATATGTAGTAAACATTACTTTCTGGTGTCACTGTGCTAACAAGGATGAAACTTCACTGAACTGTGTCTCCCCCCCAATGGTGTCTTGCATTTCTTACCCCACCTAAATACCCCAAAGGCACAAGATCCTGTCTGATCTTGGAAGAGCCAGCTCTGGTTAATACTTGGATGGGAGACTACCAACAAATACCAGGTGCTGTAGACTGTTTTTCAGAGGAATGATCTGGAAAAACTACCTCTGAACATTCCTTGCCTAAGAAAACCCCTATGAAATGCATAGAGTTGCCCCATTTCAACAGGCAACTTGAAGGCACATAAACACACCTGCATTTCTTATAAGACACCTTGGTACTTTTGGTCCCTGTAAATCAGAGACAGGGAAAGTGTGGCTCCACCCTTTTTGTACTTCCCTAAGTCCCCACCCCAAGGCCCTCTCAACCCCAGATTTTAAAAATGGAAGGGATATTCCCAAATAGTAAATTGATCATCCTGCAGAAGCAGCGTGCTCTTTAACTCCTCCAAACAATATAGAAGATAAGCTGAATATCCAGGAAGTCTAAACAGAAGTACGTAGATTTCTGGGTCACTTTTTCAGCAGATTGACACTGTGAATGCACAGGGATGAAAATGGGGCTTCAACTCTGCTGCCGCTGCCCACTTCGCTTTGTTTTCAACACCAGCAAGAGAAGATCTATTGCTCCTGAGAATAGATAACCCTATTCTTATTAAGCTATATAATGCCTCTGTTTATATTTTATAAAGTTCCATGTCATATCTTGCAAAGCAGAAGATAGAAATCTAAAAGGTACTAGGATCACATCTGAATAATAAACACTATTCACACTGAAATCTCCACAAGAACATGTGATAATGACCAGACTCCAAGGATACTCAACTCTTGAAGTGCCCTGATTTCTATCTGAAAATCTAGGGGGAAAGGACATAGCTAATCGTGGTTATGCACTTGATGAAACAATATGGGTTCAACAAGTAGCAGCCTGAGGGCTGAATGTCAGACACACAGAACTCCATCCAGGGCAAACTGACAGAGAAACTGCTATCGATTAGAAAGTTAGGTGTTATGCAACGTAAATGCATACATTGGAATCCCTTCTTACCCAACAGAGTATCCTCCTCTCCTCTCCCTCTAAGTATCTTTCATATTCCTCCAAGAGATAAAACAAAATTCTGAGGCAGATGCTCACTTTGTGTGCCAACCTCCATTGCTCCTTGCCATTGCTAACTGTGGCAAGGAAGATGTGAGGAGGTAATTAATACCTTTGCAAACAGAGTGGAGAAAAGGGCCTGGCTCTTCTATCCCATCATCCAGCCTCACAAATCAGTTGCCAATCCATTATTGAATGCCAGTTTCCCAATTATTTTTTACATAAATCCAGTACTCTAGCTGACTTGTCTATCACTTGGTTTGTCTAAACCTGGGGTAGGCAACCTTTTTGAGCCGGGGGCTGGTCCTCTGAAGTCCTCCCCTCCGCCGGGCTGAGGGGGGGGAATGGCAGCGCGTGCGGCTGCAGCCGCCTCCATGCATGTCGTGGCCGCCATTTTGATTTCCAAATCAAAATGGTGGTTGCGGCACGTGCGGCCATGCGGCGGCAGTGGCACGTGGCGTCGGTGGCAGGGGTCCGCCTGGGCCGGTAAGCGCGGAGTCCTGGGCTGGAACCAGCCCGGGGGCCGTAGGTTGCCGGCCCCTGGTCTAAACACTTACAACCTAAAAGCAGGATACAATATATTACATTTCCACACTTCTCCTATTCACTTTTATGGAGCTCACTGTAACTTGATAGTACTGTGGCCAATGTT
The DNA here is from genome assembly GCA_020142125.1 of Phrynosoma platyrhinos. Classification (NCBI taxonomy): domain Eukaryota; kingdom Metazoa; phylum Chordata; class Lepidosauria; order Squamata; family Phrynosomatidae; genus Phrynosoma; species Phrynosoma platyrhinos. The sequence goes on along the minus strand of CM034710.1, from coordinate 70,657,620 downwards.
ATTTGATTAAGCAGGATGGATAAACTTGCAACTAGATTTGGACACAACTAGCCATGATTTTTGGTAAATGAAAAATTATTTAATCAAATACTCCCATTAGAGTCATAAAATCCCATTTTCCCTCCAAAACTGTTTTTAATCCAGCACACAGCAGGAAAAAAAAGTATGTGGTAGACTGCAGCATTTGAGGCATTAAAATTGGCATATCAATTTGCTTATAAAAACATGCTTTTGATTCATTTTTCCCTAGCTTATCATTTTCTATTGAAGTTATTATATTAAAATTGTAGCCTCCAGAAAATATAATTTTAAAAGTATGAGCTGTTCCCACGATTAGTGACAATGGAGAACAGAAACCAAGAAAACATACCTCCAGGTACAGATACTGTACCATTTATCACTGAACCCATTATCTTACAAAGTAATGCACTGTAAAATGTAACAGACAATATATACCTACCAAAGTAATCAGCCTTTGGACAAGCATCCATCTCCTGCTCCAGACGCTGGGTAAGAGCTTCTAATTTTAATTCAGCAGTGGATGGTCCTTGTTCTTGCTGTGAAAGGAGTGTCTGACAGGGTAGTTTTATTTTTGCAGAAGTGGAGGTTTCCTGGTGACCAGAGTCACGCTGCAGAGTGCCGATGCCCTCTTTAAAAGGAGATTTTGGAACATCGGAAATCATTGGTCCATGAGATGTTACACTGATGGAATTCTGCTCAGGACTCATGCCAGACACAGCAGAATTAAGCCTGTGATTTTGACCATGAACTACAAAATGTCCACTAGGCTTTGGATGAGTGTTAGCTTGCTGATAGTCTACACTTGGAGGTAGCGGAGTAGGAAGTGAACCAGAAATTGAAGGCTGAACATTATCCTTACATCTTGAATGATTGTCACCAGGGCCTTTATTTGAGGTACCAGAAGTCCACACCTCAACGTCACAGTTTGGATGAAAATTATCAGACCGATTCAAAAGAGTCTGAGAAGGGTGCCCTGATGAAGCAGGGAATGAGGAAGCTCTCTGCTGTGAATACCCTGCAGGCAATCCATCACCAACCCCAACTGTGGAGGACAAGGGACTACAGGTATTTGAGAAAGACGATGACCTCTGACTCCTTGGGTTTGGGTCATGGTTTTGACCAAGCCCAGGTCCTTCGCCTGCGCTTTCCTGACTTCCATACCCACTCTCTGAAGACCTGAAAGAGTTACGTGATTGCTGGTATGGATGAAGATCTGCTTGAGGTTTTGTAGGATGTTTCTGCAGCGATTCATCATGATTGGTGCTTGACCACAAATGGGAGCCCAGGCCGGCCTTCATGCTAGAAAACTTACCAGCATCTCTTCCCCAACCTTGGCTACCTGTCTGATTTTCACCATTATTGGGCTCTTCATGAGAAAGGGAGGGAAAAGATGTCTTGGAACTACACAGATTCACCTGCCCTGCCCTTTGATGACCAAGTCCTCTGGAAGCTTCTGGACACACTAGGCCCTCACTGTATCCATAGTCACCACTGCCTCTGTTGCCTTCTTGGTACAATTTCGCTCGCTCTCCTTCAGTATAACCTTGGGGCTGGTTTGGGAAGGCGAGGTGATGGCCTGCACATACTGCTGATGATACAGCCAGGGGGGGCTTTGCAGTATTTTCACCAGAGTGCAGTTTATTTGTCCCTCCAGGCCCTCTGGCTACAGGATGCCCCGGGAGTTGATGCTGAGTACCAAAGGTGGCCCCATTGCTTGGAACCCCAGAGACAGCCTTCATCACTTCCTCTTGCTCTCGCTGTTTCTGAAGGTGAATTTTGGCCATTTTTGTAGCAAACACTCTTCTGGTTTCTTCAAATTCTGGGTTGTTCCCAACTCCTTTGTCTACTCGGAAGAGTCCATCTTTGGAAGCTTCATACATATTCAGATCTTCTATAAATTTACTTGCCTCCAGACCCAGATCATCATATTTATCCATTTTTTTAAAAAAAAATAATCACTTGTTTCCACACACAGAGTCCAAGAAGAAATAAGGAAATGGGATTTTAAGTACTGCAGTCAATCAGTTTTGTTAAACTTGAGATTCCCATTCAACAGCCTATAGGGTATATAAACCCCTTTTTAAAAATCACTTAAAATATGCAGCTAATGCTTTTAATGAAAAAAATTGGGGTGCGCTTTATAATTCAAAAGTAGTTAAAAACAACAACAACACTTGTATCGTTCTCAGACTTCTTGGTAACTGCAGACTGTACTCTCAGAAGGATACCAGATCCAACTCTGGCATTATTTTCAGTTTGTGAAGAAATCCAAGGTGACTACAAGCACTTCATCAGATCTCCCTGGCATCACTTGGGGAGAGTAGGGGCAATGCTGGAATTTAAAAAAGAAAAAGTATATTTTAGTAAACCATCGGGTAACCTTGGGCGAGTCACACTCTCTCTGCTTCAGAGGATGGCAGTGGTAAACCCCCTCTGATGAAACTTGCCAAGAAAACCTCATGACAGGCTCACCATAAGTCGGAAAGGACTTGAAGCCACACCACAACAGGGAGTTGGGCAAGTCACACTCTCTCAGCCTCAGGAGACAGCCATGGCAAAGCCTCTCAGTCAAGAAACTTGACAAGAAAATCCAATGACAGGTTTGCCTTAGGCTCACCATGAGTCAGAAAGGACTTGAAGGCGCACAGCAACATGATTGCACAGCAACATGCCCCTGGTGATCTTGGGGACAACTTACACTCTCTCAGCCTCAGGGGATAGCCAGGGCAAACCCCTTCTGTGAAGAAACTTGACAGAAAACCCCATGATAGGCTGAATGACTCAAAGGCACACAACAAGAAGAACGAATTTTAGAAGGAGACGCACCAAAATTACAAATTCTGCTGAAGTTTTCCTCATGACGAAGGAGGTTTAGTTACCTCCTAGTTTAACATTAACCCTCAGGCCAGACAAACTCTCAATCTGTGAGTCTTGTTTTGGTTGGGTCAGACATTTACGGCTGAGGTAAACAGGAAAAAGCAAAGGAAATAAGGAGCAGTTTTAAAAGAAGCAACAGGTTACTACAACTCTTCACTGAGGAGCAAGGAAGGAAGGAAGCACGCCATCTCCAGACTTTCCCCCCTTCGCTTGAGGAAATCTTGGCAGTCTGTATGTCCTGTTTCTAGCAGGGTGTTTTTAGCAGGGTGACCAGACATCCTCTTTTTCTAGGGACCTTATCCCACGCTGCTCTCAAAAGTGGCAAGAAA
>CM034710.1:70619468-70646690 GCA_020142125.1 Phrynosoma platyrhinos | reverse complement strand
CAGACAACAACAGTCTATACCCACACTTTTCTGTAGGCATATATATGATTGTGCTGTACATATACCAGTACTTTTGAACCGACCTGGAGATTGCTTTGTGGAAAACCTGTGGCTGATGTTGTTGGACTCCAGCTCCGACCAGCCCCAGCCAGCATGGCCAGTGGTGAGGAATTATAGAAGTTGTAGACCAGTAACACTTGGAAACATCTGTTTTATAAGGAACAATGAGAATCCTTCAATATGTAAGGAAATTACAAATGTATCTTGTGGGCAAACATGCTTGTTTGTGTTTTCTCCCATCTGTTATTTTCTACCCAGTAACATTTCCTTTCACAGGGTAATTGCTACCGTTAAGCCAAATGTTATTGATTTTATTAAGAACATGTCTATGATTAATCTGCCTCAGGCTTTAAACCAGGGAATTTCCCACGCACTGAACAACTAGAGGCAAATAAGCAAGGGAAGGGGTGGAACACAACACCCAGTTTCATTCTGTTCTGGTTTGTCGAGAAAGCAGATTTACAGAGCTGGATGCAAGATTCTGCTTGAAAACTAGGGTCCTGTTTAGCACCCTCTGGGAATCTGTTTAGGTGAAATATGAGCTAGATGTCTGCACAGCTAGGTTAAAAATGCACTAGGTAAGAAAGCTTGTTTAAATATATGTATGCTGTGGCTCCCTTTCCTTCCTCCCAACTTTATTATTAATATTATGTCTTGTAGGCTACAGCTCTGCTCTGTTAGGAGAGCAAAGAAGATGGTGCCAACAGTTATGACGAAGATAGAGACTGCAAACAGCTCTAGGAAACTCTCAGCATAATTTCCCTCCTACACACCATACACTGAAACTTCCCACTAGTATCAGTTTTGTAAGCCAGATTTGTAAGGCTTTCATGAAAAGGAGGGACATAAGCACCCAGGACTGGCCAACAACATTCTGCTGCCTGAGATGCACTAGAAAATGACTCACTCAAATCAAGGTGGGCAGTCCAGCCCAAAGCAAGGTGCAGACCAGCCAAAGCAAGACAAGGCAGAAAATCTTATGGACATCTCTCTCCACCTCTAAAAGTAGAAACCTGACATTAACACATTAAATAATTAACAATAGTATGCCTAAATACCGGTACTCTAAAGGCACCAGCTCCTGCCTGATATTGGAAGATAAGAAGGGTCAGGACTAGTTAATACTTGGAAGGGAGACTGCCAACAAATATTAGCTGCTGTAGACTGTATTTCAGAGGAAGGAAATGGCAAAAACACCTCTGAGTATTCCTTTCCTAAGGAAGCCCTATGAAATTAATGCAGTCACCATAAGTGGTTTGGCGACTTGAAGCTAATCCCTGGGATGGATGGCTTTTTATGACACTTCAAACACACTGTGAAACCCAAAATAGCAAATAACAACATGAAGCGGTAGAAGGACCTCATAGCAGGACATCATCCACAAGCACTCATGTTTTGATTTGTACAGGGAAAGGAAATTCTCAAATTACTCCAAAGTGGTAGATTCCCCTTCCCTTTTGAGACAGATGTTTGAACCCATGACGTCCTTGTTCAAAAGAATTGCTGCAACATTCCTTCTTAGATCTTCTCTTATAATACCAAAAAATTCATGTGTAGTGCCACAGAAAAGATGGCATATGCTTTTGCCACCTCCTAGCCTTATGTTTTGGGTTGGGGCACAGATCTCCCATAAGTTTCCTCTGATACAGAGTCTTCTAGTATTGACCATTGTAGGGCTAACTAGCCATGGCAGGCATTAGCAGTTATTTTCTTCGACAACTAGACCAGAGGTTGAACAGAAGCAAAGGACTTGCTCGGACTGTCCATCCACTGGCACTAGCTATGAAAGTGAAAAGACTCACTATAAGCCTTTACATTCTTTTATAATGTATTATAATTCTATTATAATTCTTTTCTTTCCACTAGAGTGTGAGACAACTGTGTTGCATCTCTAATACTTTTCTTCTCCCATTCTCTCACACAAAGATGGTCTTGGAGGGATGAGAAAAACAGATGTTGATTCAATAACTATGAAGATCTGTGCATTTTTTCAAAGTGTTGAAGCAGAAATATCTACAACTGACAGTGTCTTAAAGGAGAATTACAAATATAAATTATGCTAGCCTTTTTTTGAAGTATGCTAATAAGTTGCATAACAAATGGGTCCTAGAGAAGATCAGGCCGGAAACCTCCCTGGAAGCTAAGATGACCAAACTGAGACTGTTGTACTTCAGACACATCGTGAGAAGAGAAGTCTCATTAGAAAAGACAATAATGCTGGGAAAGATGGAGGGAAGTAGGAAGAGAGGACGATCACGTCAGATGGATGGACTCTATTAAGGAGGTCATGGGTATGAGTTTGCAGGATTTAAGCAGAGCAATGGAGGACAGGAGGTCTTGGAGGTGTCTCACCCATAGGGTTGCCCTAGGATGAGATCAACTCGAGGGCAGTAAAGAACAACAGCAAAATAAGTGGCTTACTACTACTCAGAGATTTTATTGCAAAGAAGTAAGAAATGGATAGATTTCTGAGTATCATAATTATCTTAGTTGGCTTTGGCATTGTCACAAACATATAAGAGGTCAACTTTACATTTTCAAGTATTTTCCCAACCCATCAACAGCCATACCTTGAATCAAGTTTTGAGCAGAATGGAGATTGCAGTCAAGAAATTGGAAATAGACTAGGATTGAGAAGGGCAGCTATGAAAGAACTGGACAAGATCCTAAAGTATAAAGAGTTTCATCTTTGTTTCAGCTTTGTTTCAGGAAGTCTGTTAAAATTAATCCCCATCTCCATATAAGTTATAAGTCCCCATTATTTAAATTAATTGCTTATGGTGATCCCATGAATTTCATAGGTTTTTTTTAGGCAAGGAACTTCCATTAGTCAGTCATAAATATTAAGCCATTCTTAAATCATGCATTCTTCCATGCAGTTGAATAGTCATTAATGGATACTGCCGGATAGGACTGTTCACTAAACATGGAATGCATGATTGTCACAGTTAAGCTCTTAGCTTACACTTGCCAAGCATAACAGAATACAGATGAGCAGAAGACAAAAAGTGCTAGATTAATTGGAGTAGCTGGAAAGCTTTATATATTCTTTGTGGAATTTTTGTTGGAAATCGTTAAAGACATGTACTGGTATCAAGCAAGTTGTGCAAAATCTTGACATTTGCAATAGGCTGTGACAGATTTTGACATAAAAACACTTGAATTTCAATACAGCACAATGCAAAAGTTTGAAAAGTAAATCTCTTTTAAGGGATTCTGAGAGAGATACGAATAAATAAATAAATAGGTCTTTAAGCAGAGGCTGGATGGCCATCTGTCGGGGATACTTTAATTGGGAGTTCCTGCATGGCAGGGGGTTGGACTGGATGGCCCTTGTGGTCTCTTCCAACTCTATGATTCTATGATTCTATGAAATAAATAAAGGCAATAAGAGTTATCATTTTGGAGCACAGCAGAATTACAGCATCTGTAGTGATTCCCCAACATGTCTTTCCCTTTTTCTCCTTCAATAGCTTCTGCTCCCCATTTCCTTCTAATACAGAAACTGGGAAGCTGCCCCGATTGGTCTCAGAGGGGCGGAATATAAATACATTATTATTATTATTATTATTATTATTATTATTATTATTATTATTATTATTATTATTATGTCAGCTTCTGGATATTGCTGGACTTCTAGCTCTCATAATCCCCTATCTCTGGTTATTCAGACTTTGACTGACCAGAGACCTACTCGACTGCATAATTTGTGGTAGACAGCCACACCTTCTCTTCCTCTATTCTGTCTGAGTTCAGCTTGTTCTTTTGCTAGGGATTTTGCTTGCCAGAACACACCACCTGGGCTTATGCTGAAAACAATTAAAATGTCTTCTTTTGCATAGCAGAACTTGGTGTGAAAGTGAAGCCTTGGTTGGGTGCATGAACCCACTTGCAATGTCCCCCATTTTCAGTTCATACAAGGAGTAACTGTTATTCTGTCCATCAGAATGTTTCCAAAATCCATAGTAGTGTAATATCCTGTCCCCCATTTTCAGTGTTCCTAATACTCAGAGCAAAACAATCTCTTTGCATAAACAAACTGTGAATGTCTCTTGACTAAATAATCCAGGTAGGCATTTGGGGCAACATGCAGTTCTCCTGAACTAGTGTTACAATGCTAGGAAGCATAAATGAACAAGTTGCAGAAGTTGTGTAGCTCTGATAGGCTGAGAAAATGACTCCCCAAGATATTATTGCAGGTGAACGTGGTACACTGTTGGTGTTCTGGGAGATATACCACCTCCTAGTTACAGGCAAATATGGTACCTGTACAGGACAAATATAACTGAGAGCAGATAAAAAGACAATGTTAGTTTCCTCTCTCTATAACAATTAAGTGCTCCAAAACACATGCATAAAGTGAGCTCTTTTTTTAAAAAGACAAACTAATGATCTTTAGGTTTTTCTAAACACCCTAATATATAACATCCAGTGCCTATTGTGTAATTTCAAGTGTGGGGTTTTGTTTTGCTTTTGTCAGATATCAGATAGGAAAGTACTGCTCTAACACATTTCAGCCTAGTGTGGTTTCTCTGAAGAAAGATCGCTAAGCCCTAGGCATTTTTCAACAAAGTGGCTGAGCCCATAAAATTATAGTTTCATGTTTTGATCTAAGCTTATCACAAACATTAGGCTCTAAATTGAAAAGAAAAAAAAAGAATAAGGCAATGCTAATGTTGTAGATCCCAGTTTCTCACCATAAAGATATGTGAATGTATCAACTAACTAAAGTTACTTGGAGCATCATCCACTGGAACCTTGTCCCAGTTACAAGGGCAGCACAAGGGATTGGTCTAGTTAGGCTCAGGTTAAGTCTCTATAGCAAAATAATAATAATTAATAATAATAATAATAATAATAATAATAATAATAATAATAATAATGAGTTTTATTTATAGCCTGACCCTCTGCACGGCAATCGGGGTGGGTTACAGTATTTAAAACAAACAAATTTAAAAATGTTCCCTCCTCCCCTAATTCACCCTCCCAACCCCTTAAAACGGAATTAAACCAAAGCCGGGTTAAAACATAACAATGCACTTAAAACAATAAAACAACAACAAGGAATCAGTTATACCAACAAGATAAAGACTCATCTCCCTACAACAGCTGTTATTCTGGGAAATACTCCACCTAAACATTAGGAAGACTGTCTTGAATGTAAGTGCTGTTCAGGAATCAAACAGATTGCCTTGGAGGGTGGTGGACTCTCCTTTGGACATCTTTGAAAAGAGGTTGGATAGCTTTCTTTCAGGAGTGTTTTAATTGTGTCTTCCTGCATGGCAGGTGGTTGGACTAAGTGACCCCTGGGGTCCCTTCCAACTCTATGGGTCTATAGCAGAGGGACCACTGTCAGCCCCTAGCTGTGTTGTTCCTTCTAACTGCGGTTGCCATTCAGTCAGGGAATAAGCTGTGAAAGAAGTGAGGAAAGAGAGCTGCAGCCTCTACCCACCCTTCTTTATCACTTTGGATAGTGAAATGGGAGTAGAGGAGTGTAGATTGTTCCAAGGGAAGACAACAAAGACCAGAAGCAGTGGTGTGAAGGTGGCTGCTCAAACTCCTTTAGGTAACTTCACTAAGGGCATTCTGCCCCCAAACCTTCAGAATCTGTTTCTGGCACTGCCCAAGGAACTCCCACTGGAAATGAATGAGCCCCACAAGAGCAGCAGATTCATTAGGGGCGTGTTTGTAACAACCATCCTCATTCAGTAAAAATCCCCAGACCCATAATTATAAAAAGAAAGGTGCAAAAATAATAACAATAAACCAGATCCAAAAAGCCCAAGCAGCACAAGAGGCAGTGAATTTTTTAAAAACCGAATAAAACTGTCAACGGGACTGGAATTGTTTCTAACTGGCCTGAAAAAAGTATTACTGTAAAGTGGTGCTGTAAAGACAACAAAGGACAGAATAGGCACACTTCTCTAGGGAGAGCATCATTGCATATCTCAGCTTGGCCATGTAAACAAACTGGTTGACCTTGGGCCAGTCATACTCTCTCAGCCTCAGAGAATGGCAATGGCAAACACTCTCTGAAGAAACTTGCCAAGAAAACCCCATGATAGGTTCACCTTAGGGTCACCATAAGTCAAAAACAACTTCGAGGTACACAACAATTGAGAAGAATCTTTCTCTGTTGCCCACCTGTAGTTCCCATTCACTTCAGTGGGACAGGTGCAGGAAACTAAACTTTACAGTGTAAAGCAGCATGTGTGTGTGTGTTAATTCAGGGCTTCTTGTAGACTTTGGTACATCGCCTTCACTACTCCAGGCTTTTAATCAGAGAGAGAGACCCAGAGAGACCGACAACCTTTTAGGCTGTAGTGCATTAGCTGATCTCTTTCTTGGGAAGAAGTTTGTTGCTGTTAACTGATCTCAAGTCACCCCTGACTGATGGAGACCCTGTGGATGAGACATCTCCAAGACTCCCTGTCTTCTACTGCTCTGCTTGTCTTGTAAATTCATGCATACAATCTCCCTAATTGAGTCTATCCATTTGGTGTACAGTCTCCCTTTCTTTCTACTGCCTTCTACCTTTCCTAACGTTATTGTCTTTTCTAATGAGTCATGCCTTCCATGATGTGGCCAAAGTACGACAGCCTTAATTTGATTATTTTAGCTTCCAGGGAGTTTGATCTATTCAAGGGCCCATTTGTTAGTCTTTTGGCTTTCCATGGTATCTTCAGCAGTCTTCTCCAGCAGCACATCTCGAGAGTTGATCTTCCTCTTATCCGCTTTCTTCACTGTCCAGGTCTCACATGGTGATGGGGAATACAATGACTTGGATGATTCTAACTTTAGTGTTTGTTGTATATTTTACACTTTAGGATCTTGCCTAGTTCTTTCATAGCTACCCTTCCCATTCTTTTTCTTCTTCTGAAGAGGTACCCAGCACTAAAAAAAGCATTTCCCCTAAATTGGTCTGGGAGCCTGTAGAATCATAGAATCATAGAGTTGGAAGAGACCACAAGGGCCATCCAGTCCAAACCCCTGCCATGCAGGAACTCCCAATCAAAGCATCCCTGACAGATGGCCATCCAGCCTCTGCTTAAAGACCTCCAAGGAAGGAGACTCCACTACTCTCCGAGGGAGTGTGTTCCACTGTCGAACAGCCCTTACTGTCAGGAAGTTCCTCCTAATGTTCAGGTGGAATCTCTTTTCCTGTAGCTTGCATCCATTGTTCCGGGTCCTAGTCTTTTGAGCAGCAGAAAACAAGCTTGTTCCCTCCTCAATATGACATCCCTTCAAATATTTAAACACAGCAGACTCTCTTGTCAGCTCTGCCCTGCTTCTATTTTCTATGCCCAATTGAGCCTCTGACCTGTCATTTATCCACTATTCTCCTCTAGTTTATCAACTACTTATTAATTATTAGATTATCCATATATCTCCTACCTCTGCCCCATCCCTGCTTCTCTGTGTCTGATTTTGATACTCAACCTCCAGCATGTTCATGACTAGACCTCTGGCCCACAAGCCCATTATCTGACATTACCCATATTACATGGCCCAAGACCCTAGACACTCACTTTATACTGTCCTTTATATTGCCACACTACAGGATTTTGCTGATTTTGTCATGTTTTACTTAGTAACTTACATTTACCTGAGACGATTCAGCTATGATTAAACACTTTCAAAACCTCTATTGCAATTTTTGAAAGTAATTATTTGTTGGGTAAAAAAAACAACTTAACTTATGAATGTTCCTGACTATTTCAGTACTGGAGAAGAATCCCAGTAATGCCAGGCATTTAGCACAAGGGTTCAGTTCTCACCAGTATTATTTTGACATATTAACCTTTGCAAGGTGATAACACTGTGGAAGCAGAAATTAAGTCCACAATGTGACTTTTTAAATATAATAATAATAATAATAATAATAATAATAGTAATAATAATAATAATATTTATATTTCCCACCTCTCCCTAAAGATCAAGGTGGGATTACACCAATAAAGTGTAAATAAAGAATAAGATTAAAAGATATATTAGACATAATTTTCCCCTAAAGCTAATGGTATTTACTCAGACTTAAGTGGTAATTTTTTTACACAATTGGTTTTTGGGATATATCAGACTAATTCATGAGGATCTGTCAAATGTTACTGGCCACAACAGATCTGAATAGAACCAACACTGTCTGAGGCAGTAAATCTCCCAAAGTTTCTTGAATTATGAGGCACTGGGAAGAGACACTACTTAGCCCTCTAGGCTTTTTGCCAACACTTACAGCTGCAGTTTTAGAAGGCTGTAGGGGAGACAGGGCCAACCCCAACACATTTTGCTGTGTGAAACAAATGACAAGATAGTCCTATCCTCCCATTCCATATACAAGCCTTTATCTGTGTTAGCGTATGGCCATTTGCACTTGTATTGCACATTTCCAGAATCAGTAGAAAGATGTTATCCAATATATGTTTTTTATGTGCAAATAGTTCCACATGAGATTATGCAAACGATTGCAGAACTGCTTGCAAAGCTGTGTGATCCAGTACAACTGCAATAGCAGGGATTTCTAGTTGGTTAGAATTGGGTTGTCATAGAGGCCTACTGGATAGACTGTTGAATCTTAGTTCAGTATTGGTGAGGCAACAGATTCCTGCACTGAACCAGAGGGAAGGAAGCACATAAGGCACCCCTCAGGGGATACATAGCTCTAACCTCAAATATATCTGTTGCCCAAGCTAGCCATCTCACTTTGGGGGGTTGCAGACTGCCAGAAATAGTGCAAATTGAGTCCACTTTTAGGGTTAGGGTTAGGGTTAGGGAATCACGGGAACTGTATTTTATTGTGGCACCAGAGCTCTCTGACAGAGAAGGCTCAATGTCTCAGAAAAAAACAATAACACAATTCCCATGATTCCCTAGCACTAACCCTAACCCTAAAACTGGATTCAATTTGCACTATTTCTGGCAGTCTGCAACCCCCTTTTGTAAGGCCAACCCTGAGGCTATGTGTGATTTGGCTAAATTTTAGGTATATGGGAGAAGGTGGAAATAAGCAGTAGTGCTTGTTGAGTTCATACACCTTCCCCCTTCCAGTTTAGACACTGGCTCTTCAGTTTCACAGGCTGGGATCAGACAAACAGAGAAGCTTGTAGGCTGTCAAGAGTACCCTGACCTGATTAACCATTACTGGACCTTTGGGTAGCTGATCCTAGCCATTTGAGTATGTGGGAAAGAGGAATAGCTGGCCAAGTCTCAGTTACAGTGATCAATTTCCCCTCTAGAGCTTGCAGGTATCAGAAAGCCCCAAAATCCTGTCTGAACCTTTGTTCGTTAGCAGCATGATTCATGACACTCCCTAGCATATTCGTCACAAATTGGTGGAAAATCATGTGAGTTTGGATGTTGCTGACTCACCCACTTCTGATGTATTCATTTCACTTGGCTGGGCAGAGAAATTATATTGGCATGAGCGGAAAACCTGTAGCAATATACTTATTTGCTTTTGATAGTGAAATACTTTTAATGAAATATCAGCCTTTCCAGAAAAGTCACATGTGTGTGCACCATTCCTAACAAAGAGGCGACAGACTGTTCCTTAAAATACTACTGTTCTGCTCATAGCTGTGTAGTCCGGTATATCATATGCAAAGGGATCTTGTAGCATCTATGAGTGCTAGGCTTTTTGCCAACACTTACAGCTGCAGTTTTAGAAGGCTACAGGGAAGACAGGGCCAAACCCAATATATTTTACTGTCTGAAACAAGCGACAAGATAGTTCTATCCTCCTATGCCTTGAGACTGAGCAAAAGAAGTTGTAGAATAAGCTTTCATAGACTTGGGGGGGTTGCAGACTGTCAAAAATAGTGTGAATTCAGTCCACTTTTAGGGTTAGGGTTAAGGTTAGGGAATCATGGGAATTGAATTTTATTGTGGCACTAGAGTTCTCTGACAAAGAAGGTTCAATGTCTCAGAAAAATAACAATTCCCATGATTCCCTAGCACTAACCCTAACCCTAAAAGTGGACTGAATTCACACTATTTTTGACAGTCTGCAACCCCCCTTGATCTACTTCTTCAGATGCATGGAGAACACTGATGCATGTATGAAACTGAAGGGTAAGAGCAAGCAGTGGGGAGATTACACACTCCTTTTCTCACTCCAAAGCCTCTAAGAATAAGCCAACAAATTAAAGCAAGTTTCTCCCAAAAACCCAATTGGCAGACTTTTCCCCTTCCCTCCTCATCCAAACACTCAAAAGAGTCTTCTTCCCTATGCAAAACCAAAAAAGAAGGTATTTAAATTTTCAACAAAGCATGAGTTTTATCCCAGTAAAACACATATATGTTTTTAATATCTCCGCCACAAATGTCAGTGCATACATAGAGCCAAACTGGAAGCGATGTGTGAAATCTTCACTTGAACTTCCTTTGCTTGAACTTGCTGTCAAGCAAACTCGATAATAGGTTTGCCTTAGGGTTGCCATAAGTCAAAAATCTCTTGGAGGCATACAACAACAAAGAGACAGAATTAGTTGAATGAAAGTAGGTGGAACAACTAATGGAGATGCATTTCTATATTGCTTTGGGCCTTATAAAGATGTAGACCAGGAGTAAGCAAGATGCAAGGATATGGGTCCAATTTCTTACATGGAGCCTCCAAACTAAAAAAAAATTAGGAAAGACAAAATAAAACTGGTCAAGGAGGGAAGTGCCAAGGCTGGATTAATGCTGAACATCAAAAAAATCAATAACACAGACAATCTAAAAACAATCTTAAACAAGACAATTGAAATAATTAAGAATTCCCATGCCCTGGAACAACCACTGATCAGACTACAGTCAGGAAATCAGAAGACTAGGACTGGGAAGGACAGCTATGAAAGCACTGGACAGAATCGTAAAGTGTAAAAGCATAACTCTGAACACTATGGGGATAGCCTAAGCCATTGTATTTCCCATCACTATGTGTGGATGTGAGGGCTGGACAGTGAAAAAAGGCGATAGAAAATCAACTGTTGGAGAAGAGTGATGAGGATCTCGTGGATGACCAAGAAGACAAACAAACAGGTTCTAGAACAGATCAAGCTCAAACTCCCCTTGGAAGCCAGGATGACCAAATTGACACTTGCACAGTGGGCCTTTTTTATCTGTAGGAGTTCTGTTCTAGACAACCCTGTGGATGGCAAAAACTGTGACCTCAAATCTTGTGATATTCAATGGCTGTGTGTGCATGTGTGCACGCTCTCCCAGAAATTGAAATCAATGGGGCTTGTTGTTTCTGCGGGTGCTCAAATCCATAGAAAGCCCACGGTTGGGGTGGGTGCACTGTACTTTGGCCACATCATGAGAAGAGGCAACGATGCTATAAAAGGTGGAAGGCAGTAGAAAGAGAGAAAGACCATATGCTAGATACTTAGACTTGATCATAGAGGACATAGGACTGGACCTGAGCAGAGGTTGAGGACAGGGGGTCTTGGAGAAGTCTCATCCACAGGGTCACCATGAGTCAAAGTTGATTCTAGGGCAGTTAACAACAAACAAATTTATGAAGTAGAATGTTGCCTTTTCTTGATGAAAAAGTTTGGATTATTTTTTAAAGAGAAGAGTGTATCTCCCACAACACTTTAATACCATTCCACCAGAAAACATTCCACTTCTGATTGCCGCACCATAAGTGGCTGCAACTTAAATCCTCTCCTGATTATACAAAGAAACAGCCCACTCATCTACTGTACGGAATCTACACAAGGCAGACAATGCTAAATAGCCTAAAGGAGGATTTAATATGTTAGGGAGGTTTTTCCATTTCAGTTCTGAATGAACAAACGTGACCCTTTCTATACAAGGAATTTAAAACATTTCTCCAGTTTCCTGAAGGGCGACTGATTGCTGTATTTTCGCTCTACTTGCCTCTGAGACAAAGTGAAATTGTATCTTGCCTGACCAGATCAGTTTATGTGAATGCATGTGATCAACAGACACATGTACCCCTCCAACCACCCCATGATTTATTAAATGTAATGGAATTGAATACAGTTATACATTTGACCCCTCATTGGCATGAAAGCCTTTTCCAAAAAGAGACAGACTTCCTCAGCTAATTATAAGATGGTAGAACTCCCCTTTGTACCAAACATCTCTTATGCATCATGCTAAGAGTATATTCACATCTCAGACTTCAGGTTTCTAGGTGTTTTTGATTTAAAAGTCCCAGCTGGCCAGGGATTCTGGGAGCTGAAGCACAGAACATCTGGAGTATCAAAGATTGAAAAACATGGATTTACATTACACAGTTACAGAAGCTTGATAACACTTTGTCATGTCTGCATTCTAAAGATTATTGGGATTTGTAGCTTGTTAAGATGTTGTTGCTGTTGTTGTATGCCCTCCAAATCATTTTTGACTTACGGTGACCCTAAGGCGAACCTATTATAGGGTTTTCTTGGCAAGTTTCTTCAGAGGGGGTTTGCCATTGCCATCCTGAGGCTGAGAGAGTGTGATTTGCCAGAGGTCACCCAGTGTGTTTCCATGGGTGAGCAGGGAATGGAACCCTGATCTTCAGAGCCACAGTCTAATACCCAAATCGCTACACCACACTACCTGATTGGTTTGGTGAGATACTAAATCAATTTATTAGCCCTTACTAGAGTAGACAAGCTGAGTCAATGAGAACTTGGGAAGTCAACCTTTACACAAGTTCCATTGATCAATAGGTCTACTGTAGTTGGGACTAACAATTGGATTTAGGACCTCAAATTTTTTGGTGGACAGTTCTAGTACAGATTGAGGGAAAGCAGTAGAGCTCTTTAGTGGCAATTTCTAAGCACCAAGCTATCACTCTATATTCCGTAGGAGCTATACTAGTTAAAGAGACATCAAAATACTATAACTGTGTAGTACAGATACACTTGATGATTAAAGGCTCACACAACAGCATTAATGGCTTTTTAAAAGTAACAGCAAACAGTTTTCAGTAGGGACAAAGTGTCTGTATGAAGCTTTAATCCAGCTCAGAGGCCCACTTCTACTTTCTTGATTGGAAGAACTGTTTCCATCAGTGGAAAGGTCTAGTTTGACTTTGACATGATGAGATCCAAATGTCAGTGAAAACTGAGCGGGAGGCAGAGGTGGGAGAGATATGAGGGAAGACTTCTATTATCCTTAAGGAAAAAGCATGGCTTCTGTTCCAAAGAGGCAAGAGAGTGATGACAGTTTTATTTTTCTCTTGTTTTGTTTGTTTGTCCTATGAGAAGATTTGGAATTGCATACAAAGGCAGCAGACTATTCTTTTTTACTGAGTGGGTAAAAGACGCAGAGCAAAAAAATGTTGATGACATTTCTTGGGGAAAGGATTAAAGAATGAAGGGATTGATTGAAGTGAGGAAAGAAAGTGAGAGCCAAATAAAGTGGATGTTGCAGGGCTTGTAGCCATATGACTACTATGTCTCAAGTGCTGCGACCTGCCCTAAAATCTAGAGGAATGTCCCAGGGAGCCACAGAATTATTTGAGAAGTTGAACAATTTGTCCCTTTTCAAATTTCTTTTCTTTTTAACCCTGTGTGACACTGCTACCTTGATACCACTGATGCCAAGTACGCAGAATGGGTCTTTATACTGTAAAAATACCCATAAGTTTATGTTGCTACTTAGAAATGACACAACACCATACAGCACTTCTAATTCCAAGCACAAAATGTAATATCAGATATCGGCCAGATTGCTGAGAAAACAATTATCTGTTCTCTCACTTGAGAAAATGCTTAAAGGTTTTGTGGTTCCAATCATCACATGCATTGCTTCTTGAGCAGTTTCAAGTTCAATATTCACCTTTTTATCTGAACATTAAATGAGAATGATGTTCTTTGATTCCTAATGTAAACTAATTTGCAACTGCAGCTTTTTTCATCTGCTCAGGCCTTCAGAGGAACTGCAATTTGAAGTTGAACTGAACTGGAACCATCAAAGTTTGCTATTCTTTAAACTCCAGGTGTTTGTCAAAGGATCCACCATTTCATTTGGGATTATCTTGACACTTATCTTCATGTGTGTGTGTAGGTTTCTTTGAGACAGTTAATCCTGTCTGTTTGAAGACCCAGCTTGCATATGGGTACCACACACACACACACACACAAATTCTGAATGAAATTGTGAATGAAATTAAGTATTTGCTTCTTGGTTAGTGCAAGTTGTGAAATATTTAATTTTGATCAAACCCTAAACCATCACTAAAAGAGATCATATGCAAAAGGATCTTGCAGCACCTTTAAGACTGTGCAAAAGATGTAGCATAAACATTCGTAGACTTTGCCTAATTCATCAGCTGTATAAGAGATGCAAAAAAGATCATTGTGGCCTAAGAAATGTGTAGAATACATGTCCAATTTCACTTGGAGCATGGGAAAGATAATTGGTTGGTGATATACCTAGAATCCTGTGTCAGAACTGGGTGTGTTGGCTGAGGACTTCTGGAACTGTAGTCCAAAGAAGTAAATTCCCAAGCTGTGTAGTATCACATGTGATCTCAGCCAACCAGAGGTGTGAAGATCTAAATGATCCACTGTAGGTCCAAACAGGTAGCATGATCCAGCAGACTGTGCAGCCTTCTTCTACTGAAGAACTGGGTGCTTTTATTTGCAAAATGGAAGCTGTTCCACTGTTTTGTTTTTGCATTTTTGGTACAATTTTTTTCTAATTAAATTTTTATTGAGTTTTTACAATAAAACATATAAAGTTTGTAGAACACTGTTGACATTGTATAAACTGTGGATGATAACATTCCTACTAAGGAGGGCCTAGCGATGAATTTTAAACAAGCCAAGTCCAAAGCAGAGTCACTTTGTTTTGAGTTTCTTACTTCCAATGGGCTTGTTCAACTTTTCACCATCAAGAGCAGCTGGATCAATTGTATTATCACTTAACAGCATCATCACTTCATTAAACCACATCCTTGTTCTCAGCCCCTGCCAATTTATTATTGCTAAACCTGACCTCTACTGGCATCTGGAGATAGCCAGATTATTGAATGTGACCTTAATGAAAAGTAAACAGTTCCCACAGCTGTCTTGATTTGGTAATACATTCCAATTCCAGTTCAAATTCTCTACATTTTGCAAATGTAGTGCCAATTTGTCCTTTTTTGGGGGCAATCCTTGGCTGAAAGGAGTGTCGGACCATCTTGACATCTTGTTGTTCTTCCAACTTAATGCATACATTATGGGCTCAAGAGACATCCTTAATGACTGTCAATAATCCCCCAGAAGGTTTGTGTTGATCATAAGAACATAAAAAACATAGATGCTAATCCTGTATTTTCCATGCAAAGGACATTTTTTAGACTTAACATTTCACTGCATTCTCACTATTTTTGTACTGTTCCCATAGGTCTCTAGAGGAGATTGGATTAAAATTAGTACTGTACACCAGGAAATTGTTCCATGATTAGCACAACCTACAGGAGATAGTTCCATGAAAGCCCTACTAAAATAATATGGATGGTGAAAGAACACTATTGTGCTCTTGCACTGCTTTAGGCATATCAATGTAGCATGAGAAAGGGAACTTCCCCAGTCTGGCAGCCTCCAGTTGTTTGATTTCAGTTGTTATCATCCCAAGGTATTCACCATGTTCACTTGGGATTATGGGGCTTGCAGACAAACACGTCTGGAAGATTCCAGGTTGGTGACAGTTGCAGACTAAAGCCCAGTACATTTTTAAAAGCACATACCTGACATTCAGTTTTAAACAGAAACATTTAAAAATCTTTGCTTAAAAACCCCCAACACAGAGTAATATATGACATTAAAATTGACATACCAGGGGATCTTAAACTTTCCAAAAACAATCCTGTAGATCTATGCTTTCAACTTTTAAGATACATGGTATTTGGAGAGCTGACATTTTTTCTGCCCCACACTTCCTGAAATAGGGAAATTATGAAATTAGTGAAATATGGCAGTATGACCTGAAACTGGCCAATCAAATATTGAACAAGAAATGTCCTAATTCTCTTAACCAGTATATGAAAATGATACATAAAAGAATGGCGCCAGAAGCTACGTTTTTGTCAGAAGGTGTTATATTCAGCCAACATCATTATTTCTTGTGATTTACACATTTTTAGCAATGTTTTTTAGCTTTTTGGAAGGATGAGGTTTCCAGCAAATCCACCACTCCTGGAAGCCCTCCAGAATTGGTGAAAAACATTTGAGAATGTGAGGGCTTCTCTACTGTGTACGTTTTTGAGGAAGCCAATGGTACTGGCTTGAGAAGTGAAGAGTAGATCTGCTGTCATTTCCAAGGCAAGTCAGACCTGTTCCTCTATGCGCAGGGGAACTGTTCACAGGAGGGTGCTGTGTGGCCCACCTGATGTTGCTGAACTGGATCTCCCAGCCTTCCTCACCACTGGGCTGCTGGGAGCTGCAGGTCAACAACATCTGGAGGGCCACAAAATTCCCACCCCTGTTCCAGTTGCCCACTAAAGCATCCAGCCAGGAATACAGTTGGGTCCTGCTCACAGGTAGATGTCAGTTAACAATACAGATGTGTTCTTGGGCCCTATGTCTTTAACACAAAATGTGGTACCGAAGGCAGAAATGATATAGAAAGAATGGAGATAAGTACCTACAGCATACAAAAAAGAAGAGCAGTCCAGCAAGTTCAAATAAACCTTTTATGCAAAACTAACAAAATGCACATGTGAAATGAAACCACCAGGTTAGGTAAGTTTTTGCAAAAGTAGACAGAAACATTTTGAATTTTTTAAGATTCCACTTGAAGGTTTCCAAAAGGCATTGAGGAATGACTTTTTCTTTCACCACCTCCCACCTTTCTTATGGTTTCCATTTTGGGGCCAAACCTACAGATCTATGCTTTTTAAAACATGTTGTGGGTAGCGGCTGAGGGAGATTTCTCTGCTTTCCTTTTTTCTATATTTTGCTATTCATGCAAGCTTGGGGATTCTGAAGGTAGCTGTTTACCCTACCTGCTCTAGCCAGGCATGTGCTACTATAATAGAATCAGCTAGAGAAGAATCCCATTCTTTCCCAGCTCAAGCTTTATTGTATTCTTTAATGCAAATGTGCTGTGGCAGTATGACACTGAAAGTCTCTCCAGCCTGTCTTCACCATCTCTGTTGGTGCTAAAAACTTCCAGCTAGATAGAGGAAGAGAAAGGTATAAAAAAGAGCTTCACTGTTAAAGGCTTTAAAAAACTGTAGTATGCCTATGTAGCCTGTCTGACATAGTTGGGGTAATGTTTTACCAGTATCCATGGTTTTGTTCAACACATACAGGGAAGAAAACCTGCTCTCAAACCTCTGGCCAAGTGCAGACACATACATTTTAGCAGGATCTGTTTGAGCATTATGAGCCTCTGTCTCTAGTTTCTCCTCCTCTCCTAAAAGGCTGTTTTTATCATCCACACATATGAAGCATTAAGTTCAGGATGTTAACTTCCCACCCCGCCCACCCCTCCTTCCTTGTTTGTGCTGAAAACTACAGAAAGACATAAAAGGCCATCATATTGCTTACGATGCAAGTCTAAGCCCCAGCATAATGCTTGAGAAATCCTGGCCTCTTTCACTAAAGTGCTGCAATGTGTTCAATCGATAAAGTGCTAATTAACATTCTCTCTCACTTCATTGTGATGACTGAAAAGATTTAGTTGTGGTGGGGAAAGGAAAGAGTTAAGAGAAGGACTGAGTTAACTTCCTACAAAAAAGAGAGGCAAGCCAACACAGCCTTAATGAGGATCTCTAGCTTTTCTGCTGTTGTGGATTAGTGAGCGAGGGAATATGCTTCCTATAGGAAAAAATCCTGTAAAAGGCATTTGCCGCTGTTATTAAAAATGAAACTTCTTTCATCTTTCAAAAGAGATGATTTTACTTTACCTCGAGAGTGGAAACAACAACAAAGCGTTCAAGCTGACTCAGGTCTTGTGGTAGCTCTATCGTAAGGTTTTCTTTGCAAAATTTGCTCAGAGATTTGCCATTGCCTTCCTTTTAGCAAGTGTGTGAAGTTACCTAGTGTTTTTTATTGGCTGAATGGGGATTTGAACTGGCTGAGTGGGGATTTGAACCCTGGTCTCCTAGAGTCCTAGGCCAAAAATCAAATCACTACACCACAATGATTCTCAATAATTTTAACTTCCTCTGAAATGCTGGTATGAAGCAACAGAACTACATGATCAGGCTTAAGAGAATGGCTTTCTAATGGAGAAAAACTGATAGTGTATATATGGATTTACACAACTGTACAGGTAAGCAAGTTTGTGAAAATACATTATAACAGCACAGTTATTTTAAACAATGTACAACCTCTGAAAGGCAGAAATCATCTATCTAGATCAGCCTATATCCATTTTGGTTCTGAAACTACTAGTTCAGCCACTGATGTGTATAGAAGTCACCACACACGTGTATTTAGGTCCAACCAATTTTGTTAATGATTCTGTTTTGTTCTGCTATAAATAGTCCCTCACTGCTAATCTATATATATGTAATGAAACTAAATGTGGAATGTCTTTTTTGATATTTCTGGCATGTTTTTAATTGGCATGTTTTAACTTTTAACAGGTGCAACCTGTTCTCAAAGCTTTTTTTAAAAAAAGCATTGATTCTTTATAATAGAGATAACAAGGAGAGGAGATGGGGATTCAGTTTTCTGAAGGCTGCAAAATAGCCTTATTCTGTCTCTGTCTCAACCATTACTACATTCTGGTTTTGTTAGCACTACTTTGCTTATATCTCAGTGCAGTTTTTGCTATCCAGAGTTAATAGGTTAAAGGCCAAACTACTTTGGTTATGTATGAGTTTTGAAGCTGTCAGGATGGATAACTGATCAATGATACACAGCTTGCAAATTGTAAAAAAAAGTGGGGGGGGGGGAGAGGGCACAGTAAGCACAGTGAATTAGAGACAGTTAGGAAAAACTGCAGCCAGGAATCCTGACATCTTTGTTACACAGTGTCAAGATTTCCTGTGCCCAGAACAGCTGAAGCATTGTACTAGCCAAGTGGATGCACTCTCCAAGAAAACTGCTTTGCTTACTACAGTACATCATTGACTTGGCATACTTGAAAAGACACCTCATTTTTACTTTTCAAATTATACAGCGTACTTTCAAAGTAACAACTTTCATTCTTCCTGAACAACTAAGGCTGTGTGAGAATCAGGGCTAAACAAAAGACAAGCACTTGCATGTATAGATATCCCTTGGCAACACTGCAGGGCTTGGACTTGATCTATTACCAGCCCATTGCTTTGAAGTACAGAGGTAATAAATTAAGTATGGTTCCTTTTCCTTAGAAATAATTTTCATTACCTCATTTCATGTTGATGAGCTGTGTGGGAACCGGTGAGGAAACACAGCAAAGGGAGAAAATGTTTTAGGATTACTTTTGTCTTCTGAACAAATAAGAATCGTGTTGCAGAATTGGGGAGAGATGGACAGGTTGCTCACCTGTAACTGTATTTCTTCGAGTGGTCATCTACGAATTCACACAAATGAATTCGAGAGGCCCAGCGCCGCCACGGGGTTCCTCCAGGGTGCCATTTTGGCCGTGCCGCCGCTGCGCGCATCGCACTGCCATTTTGTTTTCCAAAATGGCGGCAGCAGCTCATTCGTGCATGTGCAGGAGTACTGCGCATGCGCAAATGAGTCACAGCTGCCATTTTGGCAAACAAAATGGCGGCGGCGGTGGTGGGGGTTGGCGGGCTGGGTGCAGCCTGTGGGTCGTAGGTTGCCGACCCCTGGTCCAAAGTGTGCAGTCTCCGTTCAGTGTCGGTGGTCCTTATGAAACTAAACGTACAGTTGATCCATCCGCAGTTCACAAATCTCTCCAGCGTGCTGAGCAGAGGTGATGGCCACTAAGAAAGCTGTCTTCCAGCTCAGCAATCTTAAGTCCATTTTGGCCATGGGCTCAAAGGGTCTGAAAGAAAGATGAGCCAAAACCAATTCCAAACTCCAAGCTGGTGTCAGTACTGAGGCTGGAGAGTGCAAATTAGAAAGTCCTTTGAGGAACCTCTTTACCAGGGGGTTCAAGAGGAGAGAGGGTCTGCCCTCAAGTTGGTAATAAGAATATAGGGCAGATAAATAGCACTTGATAGAATTCAAGCAAAGTCCCGCGTCAGCCAGCAACATTAAAAACTCCAGGACCGTCGGGATCGATGCACAGGATGGGGAAATGTCCTTAGATGATAAGAAGTCTAAGAACCTGTTCCATTTCAAAGAATAAGACTTAATGGTGGAAGGCTTCTGTGTAGCTTGGATTACAGTCTGTACAGGCAGAGACAAGTTCATTAGAGACACAGTCTCCATGCCACCAAAGGGAGCTGTTCTATATCCGGATGGAGGACTTGGCCATCATGCAGAATCAACAGGTCGGGGCGAGGCTCTAGGTGACGGTACTCTTCCCGCGCCATCAGAAGCAGAGGTGCAAATCACGGTTGTCTTGGCCACCATGGGATAATCAGAATGGCGTTCATCCTGTCGTACCTCATCTTGGCTACCACTCTCATGAGTGGGAATGGAGGGAAGGCATAAAACCTCCATCCTGACCACTTGAGCTGGAAGGCATTGCCTAGCGAGAGTGGAGCTTGAACCTGAGAACAGAACCTGGTACGTTGGGCATTCTGGGGGGTTGGAAACAGATTGACCTCTGGTGTACCCCCCAGACAGAGAAGAGATCGGAGACTACATCTGGATGGAGACACCACACGACAGGGATTGGCTGACCTGGAGAGCCAGTCCGCCAACTGATTGTCCTCTCCTGGCAAATGCAGTGACTGAAGCATGATCTTGTTGGAGATGCACCAGTTCCATATGCGGATAGTGATTTGCAGTAGTGTATGAGACCTTGTGCCTCCTTGTTTGTTCAAATAAAACATGATGGTGGTGTTGTCCGTCAGGAGTAAGACCACTTTCCCCACCAGCATAGTCCAAAAAGCCTTTAGGGCCTTCTCCACCGCCAACATTTCCAGAGCGTTGATGTGAAGCTCTCTCTTCTGTAGTGACCATTCTCCCTTGACGGTCTGGTCCTGTGTGTGTGCACCCCACCCATCCAGGAAAGCATCCATGGTCAGGGTGATTCAAGCCCGAGGGGTCAGAAAGGGCACTCCCGAGCAGATGTTGTCAGGATCAAGCCACCAGCACAACGACCTGGCTACAGGCCTCGGTACCGTGAGCCACTTGGAAGGAAGATCGCTCGTGGGATCGAAGACAGACAGGAACCAAAACTGCACTGGCCTCAGGCGTAAGCAAGCCCATTGGGTGACAAACATGGTTGAAACCATATGGCCCAGGGCCACTAGTGCATGGCTGGTCTTGCTGCCACTGCTGCGCACAAGCCATTGGACACCAAAATGGCGCCCGCGCTCACGCATGCGCACGGTGGCGTGCACCATTTTGGAAGGCCCAACGGTGCCGGTGCCGTGCGAATTTGCACACACCGGCGCCGTTGGGCCTTCCGAAATGGCGCTCCTCTGTGACACATGGCGTCATTGGGCGTTCCAAAATGGCACCCCCACGTGTGCACGCATGCGCATGACGGTGGGCGTTGTGTGCATGCGTGCGCGGGGGCAAGTGCGTGCGCTGGCCTCTAGCACCATTTCCTCCCTCCCCTCCCGGCAACAAAAAGTTGCTGACCCCTGCTCTAGTGTGTCATGTGTGTGTGTGTGTGTGTAGAGAGAACTAGGTATAATATGCTCTTTAATGAGTTGAGGATCAACTTGCTCTAAATAACTAATGCAAAACTTTAGCATACATCTGGCAACTTAGGTAAAAAGTCAAGTTTTGTACATGATTTCCAGAAAGTTTTTTGTATTAGTTCGTTCTTATTTAATCCTCTATTCCTTTCACTTCTCTGCCCAATAGAATCTTTGTTCAAGTAGGACAATACAACTGGGTGGCTTCCATTCTTAATGAGAAAGTTTGCACAATCCTAATGCACCCAATGTTTTTCATTTTTATGTAAAGTGATAATGGAGGAGACACACAACCCCTTACCTATGTGAATGAACAAATATGTAGAATGAGAACATGGACTGATATTGTTAACCTCTGGAATTGTTCAGTCACCATGTCTCCTCTAAGTAGGCTCTCTCTTTATGAGATCATGTCCCTAAGGCTGTGCCAGTCACACACACCCCCTATAGTTCTATGCCACCAAGTCTACCAAAAAAATAAAATAAAACAAATGTTTTGATGAATTTCATCCAGATAAGTTAAATAGGCAGTTTCAGACATTTCTCCGCCTCCTACTCTTGAATGAGGAAGTTGATGAGGGCAGTTCGAGGAGACAAAAAGAACTTTGTAATTGTACGTCCCTGAAGATATTCATTCCCCAGCTCACTTTGAACAACCAGTTCACGGATTGCTTCTGCATCTCGGGCTACTTGCTGAGGCACCCCAACCTTACCACAGGGCTTGTTGTTAATCTGGAAGAGGAAAAGAAACAGATGAGAACCAAGAGAGACATTAAAAAAGGGTGCCCTCTCTTCCCTGTTGGTTCCTAATCCATTTTCCCAATATATACTTCTACAAAACAGAACAATATGATTACATAAATTCAGATAGAGATTTAAATATACAGTCCATTGAGAAAGTTAATTTGTTTCCATCTGTCTTAACCTTTGTGCTGTAATGGTGTATAATGCATCATACCTCATACATACTGCACTAAAATGGAATTATACTACATTACACTGCACTAACACAACCACTGGGATTGATTGAAAGAGAAGAGATGTCTAAGAAATCAGAGGAGGCTGATACTAAGTAAACACTGGTCAGTTTTGAAGCAAGAATTTTCCCTATTGCTGGGGATATTTAATTTTAAAGAATATTTTTTCCCAGACAATGTAAAGTATGATTTTTCAAGACTGACAAGAAATACTGACAATTTGTTTGAGAGCAGAAAATTGAAAAGGATAGGGAAATTTAAAGAACAGAGCTGCAAACATGGCCAAATCTTGCTTTGACAGGTTCCTCTCTGACACTGTGGACTGATTCTGGGATGAGTGATTAGGATCTGGCATCTTTGCCAATGCCCCAGCAGGGATTGCTGCTAATGTTAATCTTAGGTTCCCCTTCCCCAGTATTTTTCCCCTTGCCTGACATTCCAAATGGCATTAGGCATATGGGTCCTGCCATTTTAAATTTTCCAGATTGCTCCAAGCTACATTAAATTGGGGTTATTGCAAGAAATTAGGATAGAAGATAGACTCATCTGTTTGGTGTTACTAGAGTATTGTGGCTGCTGTTTGTCTCAGGAAAGCTGACCAAAGTTCATCCAAGAGGACAGAGGCTACCAGAAGGCACTTGGCCCAAGTCTCTTTTAAAATTATAGGTGACTTTGGTGTAGGCATATGTCTCCAGAGTTGTCCTCAGGCACAGAAAAGGGCATAAGGACATTCTTTTTGTGTGCTCTCAAAGAGCCATCTTAAGCTTCAAGACCTTATTTTTGAGGGCTTGAGTCGTCATCCCCTTGCACAGGGGGTAAACCTTGGGGTTTGTGTAGGAACACGCTTCCTAGGCCTGGATACAAGTATGACTGGAGAACCTCATGCTGCTGAAACAGCTTTTAATCAAAAGGTGGGATATACATATCTAAAAAATAAATGCATGAAACAGTCCATCCTGAAACAGGTGTGAAAACTTGTTTCCAGGGTATCTGAACAGACCCGGAACTTCTTTAACATTCTGTTTCTCAGTTCCAGTCTGTTAAGTTGTGACAGGTAACTTAAATGTAAAAAACACATTATTCCAGATGCTACCATGTATTGCAGCTGACACAACCCTGTAATAATGCCTGGATCAGCCCATAAATCATAATTACGTCTCCAGCACTTAACCCAAATGTGCAATGACCTCTTTCATATTGCTTCCTGTTGGTAATTTGGGCTGAATATGGACAGCTATAGATCCAGCATCAAATGGAAATAATGGAGTACATTATGCCAACTCAGATACGACTACAATTGTCTAAAAATGCAACATGTCATTAAGTCGACTTATTGTGACAAATGTCAGGTTGTGGCTTAGAACACCAGTTCAGAGTAGAGCTTTATGAAAGCAAAGGTTGGATTAAATATATTGTGTCTACTTCATGTGCCTTGATATGACTGGACTGTACACCCTTCTTCCCACACCAGTGGTAGCAATGAGGTGGAGTGTGAATGGGTGAAATACAGGAGCACAGGGGTCAGTTGATCAAACATGTTATGGAAGGGGTCTTGATATGAGGATGCCATTTTCTACAACAGCTCTATCTATGGTCTAAAACACACAGCAGAAATAATCCAGTTTGACACTGCTTTGACTGCCTGGCTCAATGCTAGGGAATTCTGAGAAGTGTAGTTTTGTTAGACATTTAGCCTTGTCAGAGAGCTCTGGTGCTACAATAAACTATAATTACCAGGATGCCTATAGCACTGAGCCAGGGAAGTTAAAACGGTCTCAAACTGGATTATTTCTGCAGTGTGTTTTCAATGTATGTATATAGTGCGGTTTTAATGGAGTTGTAAGTCAAACATACATTCATGCAAAATAATCTTTTATATGTATCCATCAAAAAACTTCTCTGTAGGCCAGGTGTGGGCAAATTCCAGGGCTCTGGGAGCCAATTTCCTGTCAGTGATCTCAGTTTTTAAACAAAATATACTAAAAGGAAGGAAGGAAAGAAACAAAACTGGAAGTAGCTTAAAGTCTATTTCCAATTTTCTATTTATTTATTTTTTAAAAATTAAATGGGTACAGCTTGTCTTGGAGACTTCAAGGAGCGGCAATTTAGAAAAAAAAAAAAAAAAGCAAAGGTTGTTGTTTTTTTAAAGGAGAAGCATAGGAACCACAAAAATGGCTGGAATAGTGGGGAGGACAGATGGACCACTGGACACAGTATTCTCTCCCAATCTAGTCTTTCCATCATGAGAATAACCATCATGAGAATAACCTATCACAAGGAGGGATGTTTCAGGTCTTTTGGCCAAATTACTCTCCTTTTTATGACTTTGCTACAAGTTTTTCCAGAGTGGTAAAGGTTCTGTCAGGATTACTGCTACTGCCAGGAGTGGGTACAGCATTCTGCCAATGGAGGTGGGAGCAGGGCAGCCTTGCACCACATACACTTTCCTCTGAGTAGGTAAGGTTGGGTGGGGTAGGGGTATTCAAGAATATTACATACTAGTATGTCTTAGTGATCATGACTAAAGTAAGGGTATATGTTCTTACCAGAACAGACACTTCCACTATATCTGGCTGCTGAATATATTCTGGGTCCACTGTAGGCCAAGGCTGCTGTAGTACATCTGTGTCCCAGTGGTGATGACTACATAGTTTGTTCTGAATGTGAGATAAACCTGAAAGACACGAATGTTGGATTTGCTTGTACTTGAATAAACATTTGTTTTTATAGTTTGTATATTCACTTGAAACCCTTGGCCCAGGACACAACCTTTGCTAGTTTGTTTTAGCACAGAACAGATGACACATTGGAAAATGAAAATGCACTGGATTTTGGATCACAGATAAAGAGGATGAGGGGAAAGAAATCCAAAATTATTTCACCATCACAGACTCAATTAATAAACTAAGGAAAGAAGCTGAGGAGTAAAGGGCCATAAGAGATTTTAAAGAAGACTAATAAAAAGGTTGTAGAAGGTATCAACTCTTCCCAGAACATAACAAAAATGTTTGATCACAAAAATTAATTTAGGCTGCAGTCCCAAATGTGTTTAGGCTGCTGCACATCCCAAACATGTTTCTCTTAGTTCTACCACTTCACAGGCATGTTTGGGAACCTTCTCGATGTCTGCTGCTAGGGGCTGGAAGTCTTAGGGAAACTATACCCTTTCATCAGCCAGTGGAAACCTTTTAATCATTTTTGTGAACTGACTGTTTTTCAAGGACTTTCCATGGTGTTTTGTACTACTTCTAACTTTTGCTTCTAAATAGAGATGTTTTAAAAGATTTTAATTCTACAGGAAATTACATACTCTAGAACAGGTACTTTCTTTGTTATAGTCAAGTGGTTGCATCCACACTGCAGAAATAATCCAGTTTGACACTGCTTTAATTGCCATGGCTCAATGCTATGGAATTCTGGGAAGTATAGTTAGGTGCTCCACTCTGGTGCCACAAGAAATGACATTTCCCAGAATTCATTGAGCAATGGCAGTTAAAGCAGTTTCAAACTGGATTATTTCTGCAGTGTGGATGCAGCCACTTGACTGTAACAAAGAAAATACATGTTCTAGAGACAAGTATGTAATTTTCTTGGACAACTAAGCAAATATGCCTTTAAGAAGTACACGCAAGCTAACAACAAATGAATTTTCGGTTTATTTAGCTAGTTTAATTTTCTTATCCCGTTTCACACTTTGGCAGTTCAAGAACAGAACTCACTATTGCCTTCAGTACAAAGATAAAGCTTGAATAATTTTTAATATTCCCAAACCTTTTAAACAGGCTAGAATACCACCTATACTTAACTGTTAAATCTCACCAAACTCAATGGAAAAAAAAATTGCCAAGGGCTAGCAGTCAAGGGCTCAGGGAGCAGCACCAGTCCAGAGACCACCATTTTTGAGTAACCCTGAGCTAGAGGATATAACTGACAGTATCCAAAAGGGTAGATTTTAAATTAAAGAAAAGACCCTACACCCACTGATCTACCCTAAAAGTAAAAACTTTTACTTTTGCTTTACTAGACTCTGCATAAAAAGAAACTTGCAGTCAAACAACCTTATGTCTTTGTCTGGAGAGGAAAGTATTTTATTTTATAAACAATAAAAAGTTCTTAGATGTAATATTTGAATGTTGCTCAGATACAAGATTTCAGGAAGGAAATACTTTTCTTCATCCTGTTTGCATATCCAAATTGCCAAGCTATCAGTCTGATGAACTTGGGCCAGGAGTAAAAGGGCTGACACACTTTCTAGAATACAAACACATGCAGAGCAGTTCACAGACAGAGGGAACAACATGCAAGCCAGTGGAACATTTTAAATTTAAAAGAAAGGGATAGTGTAAATCTGCAGAATTCTACACTCCAAAATGCAAAATATGAAAACGTTTTGAATTGTACCCAGTAATTCATTAAAGTGGATTTCATTCTCAAGAGAGAAGTCAACTGTTTCCTGTGTGGAGTGACAGTCACAAATTCATCAATACAAGACTAAGGGCCTTTGCAGACTGCCAGAAATAGTGCACATTAAAT
>CM034710.1:70603567-70619368 GCA_020142125.1 Phrynosoma platyrhinos | reverse complement strand
TCAGACAATTGGGGGGCCGAAGCACCAAAAATAAATAACTAAATAAAATTAAAAAAATTAAAACAAATATGCATGCACACTCTCTCAGCCACAGAAAAGCCATGGCAAAACTCCTGTGGAGATTTTGCCAAGAAAACCCCAAGAACAAGTAATAACAACAATAATCAACATCATCATGGTGGGCGGCGGCGGCGGCAGCAGGACCGGCCTGGGACCAGTCCAAAGGCTTCGAGGGGCTGCATCCGGCTCTCGGGCCTTAGGTTGCCTATCCCTGCCCTAAATCATCAGTGTAAGACTAAATGAAGAGGCTTCTCTGATTCCTCTTGCTCCTCACCAGCCACTAAATGGCTGTGGAGCAGTGTGTCTACCACAGTGAAACAGTGAGTCCTGTGGTAGTGAGAGTTCCACCTCTATAACTTGCACATTATGCTTAGAGATATAGGAACTCAGCCATAATAGGCATTTCATGACACTCTCATTTCAACAATTTAAACAACGTTTCAGGCACCTGCATTAGTTGTGTTTTTTTTTATAGGCAAAAAATGGAGACAAAAAGCGTCCTAACAAAACTACTGCATTTTGCAACTGGTAGTTTCTGGTCATATCCATGCACAATGTAATATACTGCGACTAGAACTATCCATATCCTTGTGTGGGTGAAACCTGACGCTGAGAAACCAATGAATGGTTGAATGAGAACCAACCCTTCACTAAAGCTGGATGGTGGCAAGCGCATGTTCACTTGTTCCTGTTCAGGAAAGACCAACTTGAGATACTGATATCATAAGAGGCAAGGAAGAAAGGATCTGGTGCAGCCACCAGCTGACAAGTTACCATAGAGCAGCCAGAGACATCTTTTGGGAATGCCCAGGGCCAAAGAAGGTTTCAAGGAAACAGCAGTCAAAACTTTTGAATTTATTCTCACAGAAAGCATTCTTTACAACAAAATTTGTGAAAGAAATATTTGGTTTCATACTCTACCAAAAGTTATTGACTGGACCTTTGGATCATCAGTGATTTGGATCCTATCCAAGAATCTAGGAATCAGTGCAGTAACATGGCATGTTATGTTCCAACCAGTGTTGCATTTTGTAATTGTGCCATTATGATCCTATCTGTGGTGATTTCGTCCTGATGTTCTTTCAGTCCATTTGGAATTGCTCTCAGAGCACCTATCACTAGCAGAACCATAGTTTTCTATTCCCAGAAGTGCTAGATCTAATTTTGTAGGCTTTCAGACTTCATAAGCTTTCCCCATTTTCTTTGATTCTGCAATCCCTTGGTGAAACCACATCTACAATCCAAGCTTTCTTTTTCTCAACTGCAATTATGTCTGCCACATTATGTTCTAGTTATCTGTCAGTCTGAATCTTAAGAATCTCATAGGATTTTTGGACAGCAGCAAAATGGAAAGCAACAGAAAACCCATTAACAATGCTATTATAAAACAAAACTATCAGCCTGAGGTCACCCAGTATACACCATCTGGAAAGAACTGTTCTCAGATTCAAATGTAACAGAGTGACAATTATGAGACCAAAGACAATGACTATTACTACTACTACTACAACAACTGTAATTACTTCTTACTATTATTATATTCATTTATGGCCTATCTTTTCCCCACTACTTGGACTCAAGGAGCCCTTCAATTTATTAAAAGTAATACAGATTAAAACATACAAAAACATAAGTAAAAATATGCATAAAAGTTATTTAAAAACAATAAAGCAATCTATAAAGCTAAATACACAGGCATGATAGTATTCAGGGCATCAAATGAAATGAATTCAAGTGAAAACGTGGCAGTCTCTTGATTTCAAGGATCTGATACTTACTGCTCCTGGCAGAGGTATATCATGGAAAACATGAAGTCTTGGATGGAATTATGGTCTTCTATCCAAAGATGCTACCACCTCTGAACAATGATAAGTCTGAAGAGATTTTGAGCACCCATCAGTATTTGAGGTTCAACAAAGTGGAACAAGAGTGACTCACAGAGATTCACTCACTGTTAAACTGGTTGCCTTCTAAGGACACATGGACTAAGTCTGTTGAGCTTCAAATATGGTTCCAATAGATATAACCACTGGTGAACAGTTGGTTGAACTCAAAGATACATGCCCATTCCAGTTTACATGCCAAATAAAGCAGAAAAATATGGCATATAAGTGTGGTGAAAGGGGACATTTACCTGGGCATGCAGCCTGCTACACTCTAGGGAGCACTGCTTGGTTACAGTATGGTGACTAAACCATATTTCTGGTCAGGATGGAGGTTTTACGCCTTCCCTCCGTTCCCACTCATTACGAGAGTGGTAGCCAAGATGAGGTACGACAGGACGAACGGCATCCTGATCATCCCATGTTGGCCAAGACAACCATGGTTTGCCCCTCTGCTTCTGCAGTAATCAAGGCAGTGGATAAAAAAATTCCGAGCAGACCAGTAGGAAACTTGCTTACTAGGATATTGGCATGCTCTGGTTGTCGATAGACCGCCTGGCATAAAGAATGGTCCTTCATTGAGGAATGTTTCCCTCAGCAGAGACTACTTTGTCACCGAGATAGAAATTTACCCCATATTACCATTAGTGCTAAATCTTTCTGAAAATAAATAAAAGGAGTTATTTTCCTTCAAAGATTATGTACATTTCCTAATGTTTTGTGTGTATATTCATATCTTTTTAAGTGACTACCAATATCAAAGGTAGTATTTTAAGGATTATGCACATATATATATGCAGAAAAGAAGTGGCAGCTACTCTGACCATATGGGAGGGAATGTATTGTGGAGGTAGATGTCCTATGTCCACAGGAGTGTTTGTGGTTGCAGAATCCAGTATTCAAACACCCAAAGCCCTTTTCATGTGAAAATAGTCCCTTTTCATGTGAAATGGGTTTTGGCTTTGGATGTGTGGGTACTGAAGAATACCCTTGATTCTGCACTCACAAACACTCCTGTGGATATGGAACATTCTCTCCCCATACACCGCAAATTCTCATGAGGTCCAAAAATACCCCAGACATCACTCAACATGTTGGTTTTTTTTAAATCCATGTGTTTAAGGATTAGGTAGAAGAGAACATACACTGGATTCCCCTCACACAGGAGAAGAGATGCAAAGATCTTCTCTGCTCCACATCTTATTTATACAACAAAACCTGAGCTGTAAGACTTGCAATACACAGTATCACCATTGTGTGTGTGTGGGGGGGGTTCAGGCCACACTGGGTGACACTCCAGAAAGTGGGGGTCAGGTTGGCTCCCTACCCCCACGTGGGGCCTTTTCGAATGGCCTAGGCCCCACATGGGGTCTTTTTAGGGAATCTAGGCCCCGTGCAGTGTCATTTTGAGTGGCCTAGGCCCCATGCGGGGCCTTTTCAGGCTGCCCCTGTCCCGGAAGAAGTCCAGGGCTGGAAGTCCCACCACCCGAAAGCCCCCCCCACACACCGTGTGTCACTCAGTGTGGGAATGCCACTGGCAATACACTGCCTTGCAACACACAGAAAAATAAGGAAATAGAGAGTTAGTTGTTGACAATGAGACAAATCTCTACAACCCTTTCAGAGACTAAAGTTACAATGCAGTAGCTTTCACCTAAGTATATGCTTGATAATCTATAGTTTTGTGAAAAGGGCTCCCCCAAATGGCATAAATGTTAAGCATCCTATAAAAATATGGAAGAGTTTTCAGAACATTGAAGGTTTAAATCTGAAAATGGTTAGGTGAACAAGCCCCATGTGCTTAATGTTTTTAATTCCAACTCCTTAATGCCATGTTTGTAATTTGAACTCTGTTGGTTTTTCAGCCCATACATCATCATCATCATTATATTTACTTCTATTCCTCCTTTTTCCCAGTTTGGGATTCAAAGCAGCTTACAACAAGTAAAAAAATCATTAAAAATTCACAGGATATCAAAATTAGAACAAGATTTAAAAAATCAAAAAATTTAAAATCAGATTAAAACATATATAATTACACACACACATACACACACACACACACACAATTAGAAGGACCCAACTCACTGTACATGGTTAATCATCAAATGCCTGTTGAAACAGGAATTTTTTTGTTTGTATATGTTTATATATGTTTACCTTGTAAGTTTTTAAGATTGTAATTTCTAATAAAGTAGTAAAAAAATGCCTGTCGAAATTGAAAAATTTTTACTTGACTGTGAAAAGAAAACAGAGAGGATACCAGTCTAAGTTCTCCGGGAAAAGGGTTCCAGAGCCTGGGGTCAGCCACTGAAAAAGCCCTCTCCTATGTTCCCACTAGATTAGAGATATCTGTGTAAGTGGTGGGACAGAGAGGGCCCCCCCTAGGAGATCTCAACACATGGGCTGGTCTGTAAGGCAGAATGTCATCCTTCAAATAACCTGGACCTGAGTCTTATAGGGCTTTATAGGTCAAAACCAGCACTTTGAATTGTGCTTGGAAATAAAAACAATAATAAAAATAAAACTTTGCCCAAATATTGGCATCCAAAAGGGCTCTTATCTGAAAGATTTAACCTGCAAAATATATAGTTGTTAAATGCGTCACAGAAAGCTGTTGTTGAGTTAAGTAGAGAGTTCTGGGTAGATGACATCGCCGTCAGTTCCCTCACCACCCTAAACAACTCTGCTGGACGAGACTTTGTAGATGCAATATGAGCAGACAAAGAAGATCTCCTAGTTGCTCTTATTGCCTCTCTATAAGAACAAAGAAATTTATTATGATGAGATCTGTCAGATAACAGTCCAGTTGAGCGCCATTTGCGCTCTAATTGTTGTCTCACCCACTTCATGTTCTTTAGCTCTCTGGTATACCAGGGCTTCCAATTCGAAATGGGAAGGAAAGGACGCTTGGGAGCGATTGTGTCAATAGCCCTAGTAAGATCGGTGCTCCATATATTCACCAAGGTTTTGACAGAGTCACCTGCATTATCAACCAATATCTAGGGCTTTCTGGAATTCAACTGGTTCCATTAGCCTTCAAGGGCGGACCATTCTAATAGGCCCACCACCCCCGAGGGGGCAAACAGTGGCTCTTAGTTCTGCCCTGACCAGGAAATGATCCGTCCATGATAATGCGGTGGTATTAACTAACTCCACCTACGGATATTCCTGTTCCGTACTGAAGACCGCATCGAGAGTATGACCCACACAATGTCTTGGCCTGTTGACCAACTGGGAAAGGCCCATGGTTGTCAGGGATTCCATGAACTCCCGAGCCGTGCCTGTTAAATTGGTCTCAAGTGGGATGTTGAGGTCACCCAGAACAAGAAGTCTGGGCGACTCCAACAGCAACTTTGAGACCAGCTGCATCAGTTTGAATAGGGAGTCTGTTAAGCAACAGGGTGCACAGTATACCAACAGAATCCCTATACTGTCCCTGGTCTTCAGATGTAGGTACATACACTCGAAGTGGTCTGTCTTCCAGACAGGTGTCCTGGTCCCGGTAAGATTGTCTTTATTGACTAGAGCCACTCCGCCCCCTCGCCCACTTTCCCTTACCTGCTCAATAACAGCATACCTGGCTGGGAGAGCTTGATTCCAAGTAATGGCATTATCTTCTTCCAGCCAGGTCTCTGTAAAGCAAGCCAAGTCGGCCTTTTCATCCAACAGGAGGTCACTGATGACATGCGACTTGTTTTTAACTGACCTGGCGTTGCAGAGGACCAGAGTAAGGTTCTGTGGCATGGATGCTAAGCTCCCCATCCTATTTTGGGTAACAGAGGGCCTTTTCAGACTGCCAGAAATAGTGTAAATTGAGGCCACCTTAACTGCCCTGGCTCAGTGCTAGGGAATCATGGGAATTGTATTTTTTTCTGAGACATCGAGACGTCTTTGTCAGAGAGCTCTGGTACTACAATAAACTACAGTTCCCATGATTCCCCTAGCACTGAGTCAGGGCAGTTAAAGTGGACTCAATTTGCACTATTCCTGGCAGTCTGCAAAGGCACAGAGTTAACTGAAGGTGGGATCGCTTTCAAACAAGGATCCCGTCTTCTTTTGCAACAGAATTTCACTCTGTTATCACCATATCTTGGATATGAAGCTGTTGCAACAAGGCAGTTGTATGTTCCCTGTAGCCAGCCCCAGTTAGCAATTTGGACTAGTTGACAGTTCCAAACACTCTTCAAAGGGAGATCCTACACTAAGATTGTGTCTGCACATAATATGCCAGAATTCTGTAGCATGCTGCTTGATGGATCCCACTATAAGCAGCAGCAGTAGCTGAATAAACTACAAACCTTCTATCCATGGTTAATTAACTGATTATTTAAAACTAATTAGGCAGCAACATCTGGTTTAATTTTTGGGCTTTCCTGTTTCTTTCCCATTTTATAATTTTTGTACAATCTAGTGTGATCAAAAGTTCTTGAGATCTCAACAGCTTTAATACTTTTTGGTTGGTCATAATAAAGGTACGTTATCCTCTGTTCATGCTCACTGGTGAACACAGCTACTCTTCTTTGGTAGGCAAAAATAAACTCTATTCTTTTTCACCATTTCTTTTCTTCCTTTTTTGCTGTTTTCTCTCTATTTGATTTATTTAGTCATTTGTTTTATGGATGTTTTAATTATTGCCTTCAATTTGTGAACAACCTTTGAAATTAGTATGTAAACCAGAGTATATAAATGTGTTGAAATAAGAAAATATAAATTGTACTGGATTATGAAAAGTAGCTGATCTCAATCTGACTGAACACAGCAATCAAGCAACTTGTAATATTATTCACAGATACTGGTCAGTAAAAATTGCATTACTACTAATTTGCTTCTTATATTGGATTGGGAATCATGTGGCTTTCCAGATGTTGTTGGATAGCAGCTCCCAGCAATGCCTTGCAAGCATAACCAAGGTGAGGAATCCTGGGAGTTGCAGTCCAACAACATCTGAAGAGCTCAATGATCCCTACTTGTCTTATGTCATCAGCTGATCAAAACATTTAGTTTTTTCTGAAACTATTGTTCTCTACAGTGCTAACAAGAAACAAAATTCTAGCAATTACCTTTCCAGATCTCAGAACTGATGTGTGGTGCCATTGGGGCAAGCATAACAAACAGTGTAGCAAGAGCATCCTCAAATTCTGCACTGTGGAGAATAACTCTTTGGGATGCTTGCTGTAGAGGAAAAACAGAATGAAGAAGAGGATTGTAAAACACAGCATTAAGGATTGTAAAACACAGCAGTGGTGTGAGTGCTGGGCTAGGATTTGAGGATACCAGGGTTTGAATCCTCACTCAGCCATGGAAACCTGCTGGGTGACCTTGGGGAAGTCTTATTCTATCAGCCTCACAAAAACGCAATGACAAACTTCTGGGCAATGACAAATGTCTGCTGAATAAATCTTGCAAAGAATACCCTAGGACATCCTGACATTCTGACTTGAAGGCATATAACGAGTAAAAAATGGCCATTCATTAAGGAAAGTGGAAGAAGTCAAAAACTGAAGAGCTGTATTTTGAAAAGGAATATGTTTTCAATGGAAAGAAATGTTTAACTTTTTTGTCAGAAAAACATAGTGTTAAAAAAGCTAAAAACACGGAGTTTACTGTTTATAGAAGAAAGTTCAGAGGGCCTTACTAAAAACTTGGCATGCCTTTGAGACTCCTGCAACTCCTTAGAGAATCCAAATAATGTGCGTGAAGATCTTTTCATTGGATTAGAGCCCCCAAAGCATTTTGCAAACTTGAATTCACTGTTGTAATACTAACTAAAGTCATAATTTCTTTTGCAGATGCAAGATATAAGCTAGACAAGATGGACTGTCATGGTGTTATTTGCTTTTTTGCATCACAGCATACATTTAGTTGGGTATTGATTCTTTACATTTACATCCTGACTTTCTCCATGTATCTCAAAGGCGCATCTCTGTACCTCATTTTAGCTTTTTAGTTCCTTGAGATGTAGCTGAGGTTAAGAAAGAGCAACCACCTTAACTGCTGAGTGATGATTTGAGCTTGGGTCTCACCAGTCTAGCCCAAC
Source organism: Phrynosoma platyrhinos (assembly GCA_020142125.1). NCBI lineage: Eukaryota > Metazoa > Chordata > Lepidosauria > Squamata > Phrynosomatidae > Phrynosoma > Phrynosoma platyrhinos. The sequence continues at coordinate 70,611,385 of CM034710.1, read as the reverse complement.
ACTATGACAGCAATGTGGTTCTGACTCCGCAGAACCATGTTACTGTCACAAAAGATTTTTCTGTGACAGCAGCATGATTTCTCATCGCCGCATGATCAACTGTATGAAATTTCTATAAGAGAAAAGCCTTACCACTTTAAAATATCTGGCTAGGTAAGCTATTATGAAGTATTTATACATCAATGGAGTGTGCAGCCACCAAAGAATAAATGATAATTTTTAAATGGTGGGTGTGTCCCCACTATACAAGGAACAGACCAACTGCTCTTCATCACTAAAAGGGGGAAAACCCAGTGTAGATGTTCTTGATTATATAGGATCTATGTTGTGGGAGGATACAACTTTCAAATAATATAGAATATGAAACAAATGGAGCCACAAGGAATTCTACAAATGACCTACAAATTGTGTTTGCATGTGTATGCAGACACACACAGAGAATAAAGTTAGATGAACTTTCCAGCTCAAGGGGGGAAAAACCCCTCTAAAATGTTAATAAATGGATGGGATGGGTAGATTGGTGCCTTTTGATGTCACTCAGAATTAAAGCAAACTAAACATTAGTCATTGGAAGCACTCGTCATAAGACATTTATTAGCAGTGATTCTATGTGTAATTCTTCACAGGAAATATATTTTTGAAGTGAAATAAGAACAGACTTCATTGTTTTCTGACAAAGTGAAACTTCTTGAGTTTGTTCTAATTTTAGTGTGCATGCTGCCTGGCTTCAGAAAGGAGTAAAAATGGATATTCTGAAGTGTTGGTGAACATTTGTTCTGCCATGCCACCAAAATGCACTATGGTTTTATTCTATACCAACTAGTTAGGCAGGAATTTGAACAACAGTTCTACATGGCAAAAAGGCTATACCAAAAAGGCTGGTATTACACTGTCCTCAAGGCACCTGTATCCTTTTTTCAACATGTATATTCGTGGATAGCAAGCCAGGCGGGACAATGGTGCACGCGCCTGAGGCACATGCACAGCACTGCACACAAGAGCACACCCCCACTGTAATCAATGGGGCTCCAATATTGGCGATTGTCCCAATTCATGGGGGGGGGGCAGTCCAGAAAGGAAGGGATGACTGTTCATTCATATTAATTAAAAAAGTTTTAAAGTATGGCACACTTACTGACAAGATGTTACTGAGGCCCATTAGTTGAGAAATTGCAGCATTAAACAAATAATCTTCCAAAAAGTATTCTGTTACCTAATCACACAAAAGTAAAAACATTTTATTTGTTGAATCACAAAATTACCTAACTTTGCTACATCAATAAAAGAAAACAAAAGCTTGATCTCTTCTGCTTTTATTTCTTGAAAGACTTTAAGTAAGAACTTCCTTTATTAAAACAGTCTAAGAAGATAATAAAACATAATGGGTTTAAAAAGACCACACAGTTGAAAAAAGCATAAAACAATTGCAATAAATATTCAACAAATAGGGCCAAATGTTTAAAAGTTATCCCATGTGGCACCTGGGACTGATGGAAGTTGAAGCTCAAGAGCATGTAGTGGGCCTAACTGGTACTGGTCCCCAGGATTATTGTGGGAGATTTGTCTTAACAGCTACTCCTTTTCACTTAATGACAGAGACTGAACTTGAGGCCTTCCTCATATAGAAAATGTGCTCTACCAGTACGGACCATTCTCTGGTAGACAGATACTGGAGTTCTTGTATTAATTGCTACATAGGCAGATTGTCAGTGTGTTGTCACAAACAGCACTGGACAGCCTCTAAAGAAAGGCCAGCTTCAGTGTTTATCTTGCTCTTCAAAAGTGAACATGATTTACATTAATCAAAGATCCTTGGCTTTGGAGCAAGATAAAAATTATCAGCACCTAGAAGTGTTTTTTCCACTTTGCAATTATAGCAAAGAAGAAATGGTAAAGACAGAACATAACACTGTTATATCACTAGCAAAGCAACAAACTTCACAAAATACACAGACAAGTATTCTATTTTTCTTTAAACTGGTGCTCTTCAGAAGTCTTGGACTACAACTGTCTCTACTCCCAGACACTGTAGCCACATATGGAGGTTACCAGGTTAGAGAGGACTGTTTAGCCTTGCTTTACCTAGACTTGCCACAGTTGGGGGGGGGTCATCATTTTAGGCTCTAAAGCAGAGATGGACAACATATGATCCATAAATAAGACATACCTCCAGCCCCTTTCTGTGCTTCCAAGAGCTCCAATAAGGCCCTCAAACTACCAGTACACTTTTAATTAAAAAAAAAAAAAATCAAAGTGCTGGTCATGACCCATAAAGCCCAAACAAGACTATTTGAAGAAACATATCTCCTCATACAAACCTGCTAGAACACTAAGGACTTTTATCACAAGGGAGAAATCAAGGGTTTGAAGAGTCGTGAAAGATTTTCACACAATGCCTCAATTAAAGAGTCATTATCCCAGCAATAAACAGGCGATAGATAGCAACAAATCAGTTCTGTGAATGATTTGTTGCTGTTTATTGCCAGGATAATGGCTCTTTAAACCCCCAGTTTTCACCCTGATTTTCCTTGTGTCATAAAGTCCTAAGATTTTAAAGGAAGACTTTCTCTTGGTCCCACCACCATCACAGGCTTGCTTGGTGAGGATATGAGAGACAGCCTTCTCAATGGCTGCTCCCATCCCATGGAATGCCCTTCCATGGGAAACTAGACTGACCCCCTCCCTGCTAGCTTTTTGTCTGCATGCCAAGATGTTTTTATTTAAGCAGAAGTTGATAAATAATCATATCAGTGCAGTTTTATTGAGTAGGTGTGTTTTAGTCAGGTTTTTAACTTTTGTATATTTTATATACCGGTAGTTTTATACTATTAGATAATTTTAATTGTTTTAAATTTTATTGTAATTTTTAAAATGTTTTTATCTGTGAGCCACCTTGGGTCCCTTCTGGGAGAAAGGCAGCATACAAATGAAATAAACAAATAAATAATGTTCTTGAAAGCTCCCATGAAAAACAATTTTTATCCATGACAAGGTATGTGCTCCCCACCATACTAGTTTTTACCAAAAAGAAATTTTTCAGGAAATCAGAAGTGGACTTTCAGATGGTTTCAGATTCAGGGATGGACAGCAGTATCATGCCTAACCCCAGAGGCAGATAAAAAGCTCTCCCTCCATCTTAACTGCTACCACCTTGGCCTTGGAGGGAGAGAAGAGGCAGGCAGAACTCCACCATACCTAGACCCCAGAGGCAGATGAAAGGTCTTCCCTCCATCTTAACTGCTACCACCCTGGCCTTGGAGGGAGAGAAGAACTGGCTGTATTTGCTGGATCTGATTCCCTTCCCTGCTGCCATTCCCTTCTTCTTCTATGTCATGCCTTTTTAGACTATAAGCCTGAGGGCAGGGAGCTGTCAAATAAGCACTATGTAAGCCACTCTGAGAGCCTTTGTGGCTGAAGAGCAGGGTATAAATACACCAAATAAATAAAAAAATAAATAGTCTCCCAAACCCACAGAAAATTGCCTTGCTACAGTGGAACCATATTTTGTTGGAAAATTTATGTTTGCATTCTCCTTTCCCTTCTTAGATAGGGACCCCCTCCCTATCTCATTCTAACTATCATGTGGCTCCTGTCATTTTTGGAGGCAGTTTAACAGCACCTTTCAAAGATTCTAAACTGCTTCAAGCAGTCAGTAGTTGTTGTAGTCTCATCTTCCTGCTATCCAAAGATGGTGAGATTTCTTCTCCATGTCCAAAACATCTCGTTAGATTATGTTTTAGTTTTTTTAATGTAAATAGTTATTAAACCATTATTGTTTGTTTTTTAAATTACAAACTGCATGTTTGTTGTTTCTTTGAATTAGTCTTTATTTTTAGGAAAGCATATTAAAATATAGTCTGACCCATACTTCTGCTAAACTCTGACAGGTTTGAGTTTCATACTTGTTTATATTTGTTTCTCTTTAAAAGGGTTAACACCCTGAGAAACTAAAACTGCACTCCCACATATTTACTTTCTTCTGCTTTTAAAAGTAGGAAATTTTAAGTAGCATTAAAGGTGAATATTCTTCTCACACTGACAATGGCCAATACATCACCCAACAGCATGGTGACTTCATCGTTTTAAAAACAAGCAGAATTCTGTTCTAACCTCTGAGACCACATGGTTCTTCTGCTTCCAGATATGTTTGGCTTTGGCTTTCTCTTTCTGATTCAGCAGCTGAGGACTGGGCAGGATTCCAGAATTCCTGGCTTCAATAAATTTGGTTGCTAAGTGCCAGAGGCGAGATTGCCATCGTTGCACCCCAGGGAGGGCATCAGCTGAGTGGAAAATGGCAAATGAGAGAGAGGATTTCATTAGCATGAGCTGAAATAACACTGTCTGAAGAGGAACACTTGACAAGTATTGCCCTTTGTAGTGAGTCAGCATTTAACAATTCTGAATCTAAAAATATTTAAAGATAAACCTTATTAAACAGTTAAACAATTCTCCATAGGTTTAATGCTACAGCAGCCACACAGTGTATTTGTAAAAATATTCAAGCTGAAGGCTAGTGATAGAAAATCTTTACCAAAGATGTCCCTTCTAAGTGCGATGCAAAGTGATGACAAAAGGAAGTACTCTCTTGTAGTGGAGATAAAAGAGAAAGATATGGCTTCAAGTGGTACAAATTGGGAAAAGAAGATAAAATAAAGCACCCCAATTCTTCAAAACTAATTAAGCCTAGTTCAAAGTAGCCCTGATGATTTAATCAGGAAAGATTTCAGTTACTTATAGAAATTAGATAGATTTGTATTTCAGGCCTGACTTAAGGCCAGGGCATTATATTTAAGTAGCTTTCCTGAACAAATTGATCCCATCACACACTGGAGGAGAGGCATGACCTCCCACATCCCATGTCCACTACAACCTGGGAGGGGGAAAACCCCAGAACAGAGGTTCTTAATGAAGAGAGGAATCCAAATTTGCCATGTTGTTATTTTCCTTTAGAAAGGATTGAGAGAAGAATTCTTAATAGGAGAATTAAAAATAACACAACTTTTCAAGATGCATCTGGGTCAACTCTGGAAATTTTGCACAGACTTTTTGCAATAGCCCTCACCTTAAAGAACAAAACAAAACAAAACTGAGAAGCAGTACTTTTTTTATATGACTCAGACATCAAGAACCTTATGAACCGCAGTGGCTCCCATTAAGTGACATGACTACAACCAACAAGGCCTCTTCAGTTGTGATATCTCATTTGTGTAATTTCCCGCCTACTCGGGGGGGGGGGGGGGGTTAGTCTATACATGGTCTTTAGGGCATCAGATGAAAAGACCTTTTCATTCTTTTAGGTATTTTATAATTGTTTTTAGTGCATTTAGACCTTAGCACTCTTTTATTGCTACTGGTTTCATCATATGCACTGGGTTTTATTGTTTGCATTTATAGTATAGTATTGTATACTATCCAGAAAACTTCAGTTACTGGGCGTTCCAGAACTGCAATCCATCTATTGGTTTTTCCATAAGCCTAACCTCAGCTGACACTAACCAGAGAAGTCAGTATGCTTTTATTCTGTGCCTTCGTTACTTTTGATTTATGGTGACCCTAAGGCAGGGGTAGGCAACCTTTCCCCTTTAAGGGCCGAGGGACTTCAGCTCCCAGAATCCCAGGAACTATTGGCCAACATGGGACTATTGGCCAACATGGCCGAGGCTTCTGGGAGCTGAAGTCCCTCGGCCCTTAAAGGGGAAAGGTTGCCTACCCCTGCCCTAAGGCAACCCTATCACAGGGTTTTCTTGGCAAGATTTGTTCAGAGAGTGCTTGCCTTTGCTTTCCTACGAGAGAGTGTGACTTGCTCAAAGTCACCCAGTGGGTTGCCATGGCTGAGCAAGGATTCAAACCCTAGTCTCCAAAGTTGTAGTCCAAAGCTCAAACCACTACATCACGCTTTCTTTTCAAATATATAAAAGGTTTCAAATGAGTTATATCTGTGTATGGCAGAGCAACAGAACTGCAGCTGTCCATCCCAGAGGATGTACCTGTCTCATTTCTACCTGTAACATGGGAAAGAGTCTAGAGGTGAAAGAACAAAGTACATGGCCTCATCTACATACAGACCCTTGCTCTTTTAACTTCTATTATGTGTCTTTAAGGGCTGACATGCGCAACTAGAAAACCAGTGCAATCCTATTCCTCCATGTGTAGGCTTCCATGCTTCTGGAGCCTTACGTAACTGGCACATAAATCTGGCATCACGTCTGCCAGCTGTGCTGATACTGCTGATCCCTAGTCTGCCTTTTAAACTGGCAAGGACAATCAGTTTTGTCTACATGCTTTGTGAACATAAAGCTCACTGGATCATCACTATGACATGGCAAACAAACTCTCTCTAAAAGCTCCCATACTAAATGTCTTTTGTTTGTGTTTCTCACAGCATTCAAAATAAAATAAAAATTAAAAAGCAAAAATTCTCTGTTGTTTTTAAGCTCTGCCAAACACTAATTTTCTATGGAGTAAAGCAAAGTCAATCACAACACAATACTCTAACAACCAAAAGTAGGAGATGTGTGGTAAATAAATATAATAAATATATATATAAATAATAAAACAATTTAAAATTTATAAACACAGTCTAAAGCTACTGTTCTGCTTTATATCAAGTAAAAAAGCTTTGAGAGATGGATGACTATTTCTCCTGGTCTGAATTATCCAAGTCCCTGAGTTGGTATTCAGCCTGCAGGAGGAAAAGAAACAGATATAGGTATTGCACTTGCATTTTTCTGCAATGGCACTAACAACAGCTTCAGGGGGAAATGGAGATCAGGAGAAAAGGGCAGAGAAAAATCCTTTATAAGATCTCCTGTGTCAGTTCTTAAATCAGCAAGCTCTAGAAAACTGGAGATGCATAACGTGTGCTTCTGTGACAATTCCTAAATATCCCAGAGATCAAATAAAATACAAAGCAGCAAAAGTTAAAAAAAAATACATTGAACCAGAAGTTCTGTCCAAAAAGAAAGACCAGAAGCTACATTAATTTGAGACTTTGTCAACCATGTAAACCCCAAAAGGTATTTTACAGTTTAAATACAAATCAAGAACAGAAGAATGGGGGCGTTGGTATCAGAAGGAAGTCTTACTCTTTACATCCCACAAGATGTCTTGCTCTGGTGGAGCAGCAAACAGAATGTAGAGTCGGACTGTATCAATTCCATATTGCTGGACCATTTCTTTGGGCTCTATACCATTGTGCTTGGATTTACTCATTTTTTCCCACATCACTTGGAGCTTCTCTTTGGTTTTAAGGTGAACAGGTTCAGGACCTAAACATATACATGGAGAAAACAGTCTATTTTTGCCCCATACACCCATAAAAGAACCTTTGTTTGCTTTTAATTCCATCCCATGCAAACATTTTAAAACATATAAAAGCAGAAATCCCTTTAATGTAAAACTGAATTACAATTAATAAATTAAATTGATTGATTTATATCCACCCTTGTTTCCAAAACTGGGATTCAGAAAATAACACACAAAGTCGTAATGTTAAAAAAACAATGAGCATCACAATCTCACTTACCAGTAAGTAGCGATATCTTGTAGCACCTTTGAGACTATGGGCTGAGGCAGAACTGGTCAAAAGGGCCAGCCTGGGAGTGGAGTTGGGGTGGGGCAGCTGCACGCCGTTCACTCTAACTCCACCCCAATGCTGCCCTGATGCCGTGTGCCAATCCGCGCATCGCATGGCCCCAGGCCACCTTTTGCTATCCCAAAAAGGAGCGGCATTTTGCTGATCTTTTGGGGTGACAAAAAGGATTGGGGCCATGGTGTGTGGTTGCTGCGGCTCCGATCCGCTGCTCCGGGGGGGGGGGG